>CAVLGL010000093.1:67589793-68039793 GCA_963668995.1 Parnassius mnemosyne
GAGGCGGACGCGCCACACGGGTGAGTGCACACACACGCATACACGCACACACACACACACGCACGCACGCACGCAGCCCGCCACGCCGCTGCAGCTGGCGCGCCCCGCGGCCGAGGCGGACGTGCCGCACGTGTGCGTGCACACACAATAACGTGAAAAAACCTATCATTTTTTTCTCCGTAGTTGAGCCAGCCACGCTCGCACATTATTATGGTTAAAGCACGAGTGGGTCGGGAAGGATTACGTTCTCATAAAATATCAGTAAATGCTCTGGTGAGTGTAGATAACCGGAGATTCCTTTTTCTGGAAACGAGACAGTTCATTTTAGTCCTTAGGGGTAATAAGACAGCTCACTTTAATTCTTCTTAATCAAAGACAGAATGGGCCTAAGCATTTAATACTATTAGGTGGATTCTGTACTCGTTTGTCGCCCTTATTCTATAAAAACAACCAATAACTAAAAATGGTGTTGCAGTGCTGATGCGGGCGGGGGTGCGGACGGTGCGGGGGGCGCGGGCGCGGTGTGGACGTGCGCGCTGTGCACGTACCACAACGCGGCCGCGCTGCGCGCCTGCGAGATGTGCGCCATGCCCAGGTGACCAACAAACACATCAATTTTTATTACTCAAGGACTTCTATGTATACTATTCAAAGACTTCTATGTATACCACTCAAAGACTTATATGTATACTATTCTAAGACTTCTATGTGTACCGATCAAAGACTTCTATATATACCACTCAATGGCTTGTATGTGTACTATTCAAAGACTTCTATGTATACAATTCAAAGACTTCTATGTATACCCTTCAAAGACTTATATGTATACTATTCAAAGTCTTCTATGTATACAACTCATAGAATTGTATGTGTACTATTGTTTAGGCCAAAAATGGTCATTTTGAGACTGCACCAATCACGTTCGACTTAGCGTGTCGCCCGATAGTACCAGGTGTCACGCGTGTCGCGGGGAGGGGGCAGCGGAAGGCAGCTTCCCGGCGTTTGGCACTGGCGGGCTAGAGACAGTAGCTCGAGGGCAGCAGTGCAGTTAATTAGCGTATCTCGGTGACAGCTGTAGAAGTTTTCCGTGCGACCGCTTTTGGGTTATGGTCTAGATTTTTAGAATTTGTGCGCGTTACTTCGCTACGTAATTGTGGTTTCGTGAAACCGCCTCGGTGTAGTTTGTCTAGGTTTTAAGTTCGTGACAAGAGGCTTGTATTTGACTGATTAAAGTAATTTCGTTGGAAAGTAATTGCTCCAATTATATAGTGATTGCGTGTTGAAGTGCATTTTACAATATTTAACTTGCTCGGGTGACGTGGAATTTCGAGCGCGCGCCGAGTAGAGATACGGTCTGGAATTGAACCGCGCATTCCTTTTCGAGGCGTCGCCCGGTAGATGGTTTTGGAAATCATTGTGTAATTATACCGTCGTGTTAAGAGCCTTTTGTGTGTTGACTCAGTAGCTAGTTTACGTGTCAGTTAGGTTGATTTTGAATTCTTATTGCGGCGTGGTGTTTAATATCGAGCGAAGGAGCTTAGTTGTGTTTGTAACGCTGAACCGTGTGACTCATGAAGAGATCGCGTTAGTTCCCTATTCGTAATTTGATCATAAATGAATCCGGTACATTGAATGTTGAACTTTGAACTACTGTTCGTTACTTGTGTCGGATATCACGTGGTCGATTCTACGATGAACGTTGAATTAGTCGAGTTGAAGTTAGTTAAATTTACAATAAGGTGAATAGACTGAAATAGTGAAATGAAGAAAGAAATTGTCCATCGGGGACGCCTGCTGGAGTGATGCAGCATTGTAGGGCAGCATGGAAACCGGCCGCTGCCAGGTCACCTCAGCTGGGCCAGGTCACCTACATATACACACCACTAAACACCCCTTTACATGCATATACTCTACCTACGGCCTTACCAAGCCTTGGGGCGGTCTTAGATTCGGATCTGTTTATTTTCCTAGCCTTCTCCATATTGTGTATTAGGATAGGTCAAGTTTCCATATGGCCACTTGGGCCCAAACCCTCGGCTACCCGTCGAGGAGGCTACCAAGGCGACCTATGCAGGGGCAGCTGTGGGCCGTACCAACTATTCAGACTTCTATGTATACAATTCAAAGACTTCTATTTACTATTCAGAGATCTATGTATACCACTCAAAGACTTCTATTTATACTATTCATAGAAACTATGTATACCACTCAAAAACGTCTTTGTATACTATTCAAACACTTATATTCAAAGACTTCTAGGTATACCACTCAAAGACTTGTTTGTGTAGTATTCAAAGACTTCTATGTATACAATTCAGAGACTTCTATGTATACCCTTCAACGACCTATATGTATACTATTCAAAGACTTCTATGTATACAGTGGTATACATAGAAGTCTTTGAATAGTAGTCTTCTTTGCGTGCAAAGACTTCTGTGTATACCACTCAAAGATTTGTATGTGTACTATTCAAATACTTCTATGTATACTATTCAGAGACTTCTATGTATACTACTCAAATACTTCAATGTATAGGACTCAAAGACTTGTATGTGTACTATTCAAAGACTTCTATGTTTACTATTCTAAGTCTTCTATGTATACCAATTAAAGACTTCTATGTATACCACTCAATGACATGTATATGTACTATTCAAAGACTTCTTTGTACACAATTCAAAGACTTCTATGTATACCCTTCAAAGACTTATATGTATACTATTCAAAGATATCTATGTATACCACAAAATACTTCTGTGTATACCACTCAAAGATTTTTATGTGTACTATTCAAATACTTCTATGTATACCACTCCAAGACTTCTATGTATATTATACAGAGACTTCTGTGTATACTACTCAAACACTTCAATGTATAGGACTCCAGGACTTGTATGTGTACTATTCAAACACTTCTGTGTATACTATTCGAAGAATTCTACGTATACTAATCAAAGACTTATGTATACCACTCAAAGACTTGTATGTGTACTATTCAAAGACTTCTATGTTTACTATTCTAAGACTTCTATGTATACCAATCAAAGACTTCTATGTATACCTATCAATGACTTGTATATGTACTATTCAAAGACTTCTATGTATACAACTAAAAGACTTCTACGTATACCCTTCAAAGACTCAAATGTATACAATTAAAAGACTTCTATGTATACCACTCAAAGAGTTTCTGTGTATACCACTCAAAGATTTGTATGTTTACTATTCAAATCCTTCTATGTATACTATTCAGAGAGTTCTATGTATACTACTCAAAGACTTCAATGTATAGGACTCAAAGACTTGTATGTGTACTGTTTAGGCCAAAAATGGGCATTTTGAAATTCGCATCCAATTACGTTTGACTCGGCGCGTCACCCGATGGTATGTAGGTGACGTAAACGCCGCCCGGGGGGGGGGGGGCGTTGGTGTACCGCTTCCCGGAATTCGGCCGCGTGCGCCGGCATCAGTGACTTGAACGTCGCGGTTTTGTCGACTAGTATGAAGTAAGGTCGTTACGCGACGGTCGGCGCGTACCTCCTACGGTACGCGCCGACCGTTGCGTCTTAATCTTAATTTATTTTTTTTTGTGATAACGAAGCGGGTCTTAAAGTCTGGAAAAGATCTTGTCGCGCGTCAACTGGTTAATTGTTTTTGGAAGTTAATATTGAATTGTAACGTCGCGTTGAATGCCTTTTTTGAAGTTGTTTAATCTCGTGCATTTTTGCGTGACAACAAGACGGATCTCATATAATTTTGTTGTAACCGTTTTGAGTATTGTTTGCGACCGCTGGGTTGGTTGTGTGCGGCCGGTGTAGATATTTTGACGGTCTAGAATTTGAGTAAATTGTGCGCGCCTAATTTACTATTGAATATTTAGGTCTCAGGTAGACCGCCTCGAATTGATTCGTCTGATTTCGTGACGGAAGGCTTGTATTGGGTTTGAATTATTAACTTAACTTTGATTGACATTAATTTGATACGCTTGTGGCAGTATAATATCGTACGAAAGAATTTGGCTTGGTCGGGAGAACGCTGAACTTTGTGACTCGAGAAGAGACCGCGTTCGTTCCCGTGTTTGTAATTCTGTGCTAAGTGAACCCGGTACATTGAATATTGAACTTTAACCTACTGTTCTTTACTTGTGTCGAATGTCACTTGTTTTAATTTCAATGAACGTTGATTTCATTGACTTTGAAGTTAATTAAATGTACAATAAGTTGATAAACTAATACAGTGAAATAAAAGCAGAAGTTTTCAATTGTTGATCGCCCCCCCTTAAGAGATCTCACCTTTGGAGAGAAGCAGTGCTAGTGGATCTGCGGTCAGACTTCAACGGTCAAGTCAGCTTACATTGTACACACTACAACACACTACTTACATGCACCTCACTTATTACCTGACTGGTACCATGTGGTCAGCCCTACCTCCTGAAATCGGTAAGTTTTGTTGTGCTTGCTTATTTGTTAGCCGTTTGTTGGAACCGTTATCCATAGGCCATTGGGCTCCACCCTTGTTTGCTCGTCGACGGGACCACTCATGGGCCCTGATCCAGTCGACCTTTGTTGGGGCAACTAAGGGCGTGTACATGTACTATTCAAAGACTTCTTTGTATACTATTCGAAGAATTCTATGTATACTAATCAGAGACATCTATACCACTCATAGTTTTGTGTGTGTACTAATCAAAGACTTCTATGAATACTTTCAAAGACGTCTGGTTTGGTAGTCAGCGGAAGGTCCAAGAAATTTGCTGTGTGACCGTCTAGATTGGGTACCCTAGTCGCTACCTTTACCATCTGAGAAAGACCTAGCGTCAAAGCAAAACACGCTTCTCTTCCAGCATGGTCGGTCTTATGGTATGGGAACAGCCAGTCTTGGTGACAAGCGTTAAAGTCTCCCAGAAAGACCAACTGTGCAGTAGGATATCGATTTAGGGCCACGTCAGCAGCCTCACTAAGGTGATCTAATCGTGTTGTCTCCTGTGCGTCCGCTGTGGATCACCGCTGTGCGATTGATAGACACAGGCGTAAATGATTATATCAATACCTGTATCTAGCATCACCCAGATTGTCAAAAAAGTTGGGTCTTCAAGGTGACAGAGACGCTGGAAGCAGATGTCATTGCGGACGTACACACATACTCAGGCACGTGTATGGAATTTGTGCTCCAGGGAGAATCCAGGATAGTCAAGGTACGCTGCATTCAATGGACATTCAATTTGCGTCTCCGACAAGAAAAGTAGATGCGGTTTCGCAGTCTCAAGATGATGATGGACTGCACTGAGATTGGAGTGCAATCCTCGAATATTAGTGAGAGGACGTGCAACCGCAATGTACATATTAAGTGTTGAGAGTGAATCAGGATGGAGAGTGGCGGTTGAACGAGGCGTTGCATTAGCAACCAAACGATACTATCAGAGTTACTGTGCCTATTGGAACTTGATCTGGAGACTGCTTGGACGCTCGAACGGTTGCTAACCGGCACGATGGGGCCACCCTGCGATTTTTCGCTAGTTGGCAGGGCAGCCTTTCATGAGTAGCTGATTCACTGATTGGGCCCCCAACTACCTGCGGCCGGCCAGCCGAACACCGTACTTCAGATCCCGCTACCCTTCACGACCAAGCACCCGACACAGCAACAACTGACGCTTCGTACCCGGTTTACATACACAACGCTACTGTTCAGACCTATTCTCCATATGGCTTCACCAAGAATCATGCCGGAACACGACAACGTCATTTGGCGACAATACTGCATTGGTGGGTGGTAATCAAAAAGCCAGCGGCCGAAACCTACCACCGGAATTGGTGTTGCTCGTTTAGCACTACCCGGGGGACACGTGTAGGGTGTCAGATTTTAAATATTTCCTACGGGCGCCAGCAGCCTCGTCCCCCAAAACTTACTTACCTTCAGTTTTTGAACATTAACTTTTGGTCCGATCTACGCAGTATAAACTTACAGTATCCTGAAATCTTGTAGTTGTATGCTTGGGTGTGGATTTAATTTTATTTATTATAGGATCCCAAGCAGATGGCAGCACCCATCCATCTTCTCTATTGAAATTAGGATGTTTTTTTTTAGTTTTAATAGCCTCACGAATCATCCTTGGTAGGAATCGATAAAATCCGTAAAAATTGGTTGCATGAAAAATAGTTTTCGCGTAAATATAAGAAATCAGTATAAAATACTTAAATAAATAATTTAAAATTAAAAATTTTGTACAGCCGACTTCAATATGATTTATTAAGAATAACTCAAAAACTATTTAGGAAGCCCAATTCCCCCCCCCCCCCCCCCATCAACATGGTAGCGGAATTAGACAATAGACTACCCCAGGAGGGTACCAGTACCCCTGGAGAATCCCTCGCTGAGCATCCACGACCATGTTATTCCAATCCTGAGCGTGGGTGCTCAGGCTGCCCCGCGTATTCTGGGGGGGGGCAAAATTCCGCTCAAAAACAAAACTGCTCGGGGCAAGCTGAGCAACAATACCAAGGCGACCCCTGCCACGCTATCCGTGAATTTCTGCAACATCAGGGGACTTCACTCTAACCTAAACGCCGTCCACTACCATCTCGAGACGGCGAAGCCGGCCTTGCTCTTTTTGACCGAGACGCAGGTTTCCTCTCCGACTGATATTTCGTATCTCTCCTACCCGGGGTACAAATTGGAGCACTCCTTTGTGCCTCGGGCTGGAGTTTGCGTGTATGTTAGAGAGGACATCTGTTCTCGACGCCTCGGCAGTCTTGAAGGTTCGGACCTGTCCATCCTTTGGCTACGCGTAGACAGCGACGACCATCCGCGCGTCTACGGGTGCCTCTATAGGTCCCATAGCGGTAATGCCGAAACAGACCGACTCATCGACCACGTCCAAATGGCTGCAGATTCCTTGCTACAACAGGTCCCATCCGCAGAGATCGTGATCCTTGGCGATTTTAACGCCCACCATGCCGAATGGCTCGGTTCACGTTTAACCGATCATGCGGGGAGATCTGTTTATGACTTTGCCTTGGCATGTGGTCTGACACAACTGGTTACTTCGCCTACGCGGATTCCAGATGTGGAGGATCATACACCTTCCCTGTTGGACCTTCTGCTGACCTCTCATCCGGACGGATATCAGGTTTCCGTCGATGCCCCTCTCGGCTCTTCGGACCATTGTCTGATCCGGAGTATGGTGCCACTCACGCTCCCTTCGCGGTTGCGTTCTGCAGGTTGCCGCCGTGTTTGGCATTACAGGTCGGCGGATTGGGACGGAATGCGGTCTTTCTTTGCATCCTACCCATGGGGGCGGGTTTGCTTCTCGCCGGATGATCCCAGTGCTGTTGCTGACTCTGTCACTGATGTGGTGCTACAGGGAATGGAACTATTTATTCCATCATCTGTGGTACCCATCGGAGGCAGATCTCAGCCTTGGTTTGGTCGCTCCTGTAAGACTGCATTGCGCAGTAAGCAGGAGTGTTATCAAGCCTGGGCTGCAGCTTCGGTGACTCGGGATGTAAACACCAGCACACTTAAAAAGAAGTATAACTTCGCCTCCAGGTCCTTCAAAAGAGTTATTGCCAAGGCAAAGTCAGAGCACATAGGCAGAATTGGCGAGAAACTAGTTCGCCTTCCTTCGGGAACCCGTGCATTCTGGTCTCTCGCCAAGGCTGTCCAAGGGAATTTCTGTAAGCCATCACTACCATCTCTGCACAGGGAGGACGACTCACTGGCCCAATACGCAAAAGACAAAGCCGACCTTTTAGGCTCCCTTTTTGCGTCCAACTCGACTCTTGATGACGGGGGGAAAATACCGCCGACCATCCCGCGGTGTGAGTGCTCCATGCCAGATGTGCTATTCTCACAGCGCTCAGTTCGCAAAGCACTTCTCTCCCTGGACATCCAGAAGTCGAGTGGGCCTGACGGAATCCCCCCAATTGTGCTGAGGACGTGTGCTCCGGAGTTGGCACCGGTCCTAACGCGTCTTTTCCGGTACTCCTACTCCCAAGGCGTAGTCCCGAATTCATGGAAGACAGCTTTTGTCCACCCGATCCCTAAAAAAGGCGACCGCTCAGACCCGTCCAACTATAGGCCTATCGCGATCACCTCCTTGTTCCCCAAAATAATGGAATCCATTATTAACTGCCAGCTCATCCGGTACCTTGAGGATCACCAGCTGATTAGTGACCGCCAATACGGTTTTCGTCGGTGTCGATCAGCTGGTGATCTTCTGGTCTACCTGACCCATAGATGGGCGGAGGCAGTAGAGTCCAAGGGGGAGGCGTTGGCCGTTAGTCTGGACATTGCGAAGGCCTTTGATCGGGTTTGGCACAAAGCGCTTCTTTCAAAGCTGCCTTCCTATGGGCTTCCCGAGAAATTGTGCAATTGGATCACCAGCTTTCTTGCAGATCGGAGCATCAAGGTCGTTGTAGACGGTGCATGTTCTGACTACAAGCCTATTAACGCTGGTGTTCCACAAGGCTGTGTGCTATCACCAACGCTGTTTCTTCTGCATATCAATGATATGTTGCTAACTGGTAACATTCATTGCTATGCGGATGACAGCACTGGTGATGCTCTATACACCGGCCGGGCCAATATTTCTCGGGAAAACGTCGCCGAGTACCGGAACAAACTTGTGTCTGAAGTCGAGTCTTTGCTGGACAAAGTCTCGGATTGGGGGCGACTAAATCTAGTCCAATTTAATCCTCAGAAGACACAAGTTTGCGCGTTTACCGCTAAAAAGAACCCCTTTGTCGTATCTCCTCAGTTTCAAGGCACTCCCCTTCTTGCCTCAGCCAGTATCGGTATCCTCGGAGTCGACATATCGAGTGACGTGCAGTTTCGTGGTCACTTGGAAGAGAAGGCCAAATTGGCCTCTAAAAAGCTTGGCGTGCTCAGCAGAGCGGGACAGTATTTCATGCCGGCACACCGCCTGCAACTTTACAAGGCGCAGGTTCGGCCTCACATGGAATACTGTTCCCATCTCTGGGCAGGGGCTCCCCAGTGCCAGCTCCTTCCACTTGACCGCATCCAGCGCAGAGCGGCTCGAATCGTCGACGACCGAGCCCTTTCCGATCGGCTCGATTCATTGGCACTGCGAAGAGATGTTGCATCTCTTTGCATTTTCTTTCTCATCTACCATGGGGAGTGCTCTGAGGAATTGTTCGGATTAATCCCAGCCGCCAAATTTCACGAACGCACATCGCGGCAAAACTCCCGATACCATCCACACCATCTGGATGATTGGCGGTCCACCACTGTGCGATTTAGAAGATGTTTTCTTCCTCGTACAACTTCCTTGTGGAATAGTTTACCACCAGGGATTTTTCCGGACCGATACGACTTAGGGACCTTCAAGAAAAGAGCCTACTCCTTTTTAAAAGGCCGGCAACGCATCTGCAATTCCCCTGGTGTTGCGGTTGTTCATGGGCGGCGGTAGTCACTTACCATCAGGTGAGCCGCATGCTCGTTTGCCCCCTCTCCTATAAAAAAAAAAAAAAAACTATTGGTCTGATCTTGATCAAATTCATATGGGATCACACGACAAGTACCAGCTTTCAAATAAAAAAAAATCATCCAAATCGGTTCACCCAGTAAAAAGTTATGAGGTAACACACATAAAAAAACATAGTCGAATTGAGTACCGTCTCCTTTTGGAAGTCGGCAGAAAACTTAAATACCCCGACATGTTATGTGAATGAATTAAGCTAGTTATCTGCGCAGTACTTTATACTGCTTGAACGAGTGAGGGAGTTTAAATGCTCGTTAGTAACCTACCCTCACTCTTAACAGGAATTACGGACCGTAACTTAGTGCGCAAGTACTACTAGTAGTGCTTGTCTAGTGTAAACATAGAAGTCTTTGTCTGCCGAAGAACGTGGGGTACATTATTTTCAGCAGGCTTAAACAATGAGGACGTTCTCAATTCCACTGTATTTTTAACATTTATAAAGTTAAAAAGAGGTTATTTTTATTATGGCAATTCAGAAAACCTAGAGACTTCTTAGGGGGGATTCGGCGGGAAGTCAAGCTAAGCGGGTGTTTTAATTTTTGCTGAATTTTCATTTCTTTTTATTTTGTATATTTTTTGTAAATTTCCGTGTAAATAGTTAATTAGTACATACCTATATATAGTGTAAATACAATGGGTCCAGATTCCGACGGGGGCGCGGCCCCCGCCGAGCAAGAATCAAAGAAAAGGAAATTGCATGATACTCGCAAAGGAAATGCCGTCGACTACAAAATTTTCACAAAAACAAATTACACGCGACAATTCCCAGAAAACCACAGCGTAGACTGCGTAGTCTACGTTGAATCACAAGAAAACGAAAAAATCGGTAACAAAAATCCAATAGCACTTACAAAGTTATTTACGGAAAATGTAAAAGGAATCGCTGGCGTCCACAGAGTGAACGCATATAAAGTGGGCATAACGTTCAGAAAACCAGCACCGGCCAATAACTTCCTTACCATGACACACTTTCTAGGAAAACACAAATTGAAAGCGTTCGTGCCGGCGCACCTCACTGAAATTACTGGAGTCATAAGATACGTACCTAAAGACTTAAGCAATGAAGACATATACAAAAGCATTACCTGCGATGCAGAAGTCATCTCCGTCAAGAGATTTATGCGAAAGGTAGATGGAAAGCTCACTCCGCTGGGGACCATTGCAGTGACCTTCGCTGCAACAGCGCTGCCGCAGCACGCCTACATACAGATGTTCAGATACCCGGTCCACATATACATACCTCCGTTACTACAGTGCTACAAATGCCTGAAGTTTAATCACTCTGCAAAAGTCTGCCGAGGTTCTCAAAGGTGTTCTTCGTGCTCTGGACAACACTCCTACAAAGAATGCGACGTCGAAGAAATTGTGTGCATCAACTGTCATGGTGGTCACTTGGCCATCTATAGGAACTGTCCAGTGAAGCAACAAAAGATGGAAGAGAAGAAGAATAAGTATTTAAAACCAAACCGATCGTATGCCACTGTGGTGAGTATCCCAGCAATGCCCGACCCGAAAGCATTCCCAAACCTTAAACCTGTAAAGACTGTTGATACTGACATAAATAAAGTATCATAAAATGCTGAGCAAATACTAAACAACGAGTTAATTATTAATGCGCTAGTCAAATCATTAGTTATGCTTGGCAATGACAAGAGCAGCGCTCCGATTTCAAATAAAAGAATTAAAGACATACTTTTAAGTAATTTAATAATATAATGGATACATATTTGAATATAGCACAATATAACATACAGAGCTTACAGAGCAAAAGGGCCTTACTTAAAAAATTTCTTTCCGAACAACATATAGATATCTGTCTCTTAAATGAAACCTGGCTTAAAACAACTAGTACAATTCCCGATTTTTCACCCTATAATTTTATACACAAAAACTCAATAAATGAACATAACGGAGTAGGTATATTAATTAAACAAAACTTAAAATACACTATTGTAAATACAACTTTTTTCGAATCTGTGCAAAATATTTGCATTTCCGTAGACACAACTATGGGTAAGTTACATATTCTATGTGTATATTGTCCTCCCAATAGCAGCAGGTCTGCTACAAGCAAAATGAAAAAGGTGCTACTTGAAACTCCTAAGCCATGTCTTATTATGGGAGATTTTAATGCTCACCATATCCTGTTTGGATGTCAGACAAATAATAATAGAGGTAACAGTTTATATGCACTTATTGATGACTTTGACTTGTGTATTCTGAATGATGGTGACATAGCTACAACTGTCCAGTATCCTAACAGAAATCAGTCGGCAATAGATTTAGCTCTGGTTAGTTCCGCATTAGCTCCTCATTGTGAATGGCACGTCCATGACGACCCGATGGGCAGTTACCACTACCCAACTGTGGTCGCTCTAAATGTGAAGCCTTCTGTATATGAAGTGCGTCCTGCGGAAGAAAAATACATTTATAATAAAGCAGATTGGTCTAAATATCAAGAACTATCAGAAACGAGATTTTGTAATTTAGAAATACATGGTACCGAACCTATTGATTTGTATAATAATTTTGTAAATATTTTGTATGATATTAGAGCAGAGACTGTTCCAAAGCAAACACCACAACAAACTTTAAGGGTAATGAGAAAACCTGCACCCTGGTGGAACCAAACATGTGATGATGCTGTTCGAAAGTCTAAGGAGGCCCTCAAAGAGTATAGAAAATCGCCTAGTATTCCTAATTTCATTAACTACAAAAAACTTGATGCTCAAAAGAAAAGGATATTAAAAGAAGAAAGTATTAATTCATGGCACAATTTATGTACTAGTTTTAATAGAATGACACCTATTTCTCGAATATGGAACTACATGAAAAGGTTTAGAAGGAAAGGTTCTTCTCATAACAGATATTTGGCTGACGGTTGGATACCAAGCTTCTTAGACAACATAACAGACTCATCACAGTTAAATGAAGATTATTTGAATGATATTTTAGATCAATCTGTTGAAAATGAAAGTAACTCATTTCTCAATAGACCATTCACACTAAATGAATTGTACATAGCGCTCAAAAGTAGGAAAGATACAACACCAGGGTTGGACAGCATACCATATATGTTAATAAAAAAATTACATCCTAATGCGCAAGAAATGTTATTAAATATTTATAATAAACTTTGGAATAATTTAGCTATACCAGAGTCATGGAAAACCCAATGTGTAATCCCCATTTTAAAGCCAAATAAAGCTGCTAATGATC
The DNA here is from genome assembly GCA_963668995.1 of Parnassius mnemosyne. Classification (NCBI taxonomy): domain Eukaryota; kingdom Metazoa; phylum Arthropoda; class Insecta; order Lepidoptera; family Papilionidae; genus Parnassius; species Parnassius mnemosyne. The sequence goes on from CAVLGL010000093.1 coordinate 67,602,512, forward strand.
CATCATCATACAGACCTATTTCTTTATCATCATGTTTAGGTAAGCTTTTTGAAAACATGTTAAAGTTGCGTCTAGATTATTTTGCTGAAACACAGGATAAACTACCTCACATACAATTTGGATTCAGAAAAGGCAGAAGTTGCTCTGAAAGCTTTGTATCTCTGATATCGGAACTTAAAAAGGCCAAACTTAGTCATTCTAATGTTATATGTGTATTTTTAGATGTTAAAGGTGCCTTTGACAATGTTAATATTGAATGCCTCATAAAAGTTTTGCATGAATTGAGCTTGCCAAGAAATGTATTAATCTGGATTTTAAATTTCTTGCATGATAGGACTCTTTTTGTTAAATTTAACAATAAACTACATGGACCTAGGCCTGTTAACAAAGGAACAATGCAGGGAGCGACACTTTCACCTTTGTTATATAATTTATACACATCTCAGATACTTAATTATGTAGATACATCACAAGTTAAAATATTACAGTTTGCAGACGACTTACTTTTATACAGTGAAAACCAGAATATAAATACAGCAATTAATAGAATTAATACTGCATTGGCACAATTGCATCTTTATTATAGCAACATTTTAAAATTAGAAATAAGTTCTGAGAAAAGTAAAGTTTTAGTATTCAGTAAAGACAAATTTGTAAACTCTGGAATTAAAATTAACTATAATAATGATACAATTCCTATAGCCAATCATCATAAAGTTTTAGGAGTTGTGCTAGATGATAAACTGAAATTTGATAAGCATATCAACTATATCTGTCAGAATGCCATGAAGAGCATAAATGTACTAAGAAGCTTAGCAGGAACCTTTTGGGGGTCTGATCCAAAAACACTTAGCATGCTGTATAAAAGTATTGTAAGGAGTCACTTTGACTATAGCTCTCTAGCTTACATGAATATTAGTAGCACATTGTTAAGAAAATTGGATGTGATACAGAATATGGGTCTGAGAATAATCAGTGGAGCCATGCGCACCACTCCTATTGTTTCTATGGAAGTTGAAAATTGCATACCTCCATTGTCCTTGCGGCGTTTGCAGTTGGCTGAAAGATTCTGTTTGAAGGAGTTGTCTTGTAACAATGATATTGTCCTGAGTAATATTTTATATCCTGCAGAAGTCTCCCAGTTAAATGGAACAGCCAACATCTCGGCTAATACTCTTATTTCGGGTACATTGCCTGAAATAACAACAATAACAACTTGTGTAAAGAATCAGACAAGAGATATGTACATCAGTAACAAGTGGCCTATTTACAAATGCCCATATGATACATTACTTAATTATCTTGATATAAAATGTCATTTAAATTCGGTTAGTACTAAGAATGAATTCTTAGAATTTTTAAATGAAAAGAAAGACTTTTACACTATATATACTGATGGCTCCAAGAGTGATCTTGTTAAAGCAGCATTTTATGACCCACAAATGAAAGTTATTAAATGTATTAAGTTGCCAAGTAATTGTAGTATTTTTACAGCAGAAAGTTGGGCTATATTAGCTGCTTTGTCGTATGTAAATACCAATGTAAATAGTGTAAATATCTTGATAGTTAGTGATTCTAAAAGTGTTTTATCTGCTTTATGTAACTGTAATTTAGTATATAAACAGAATTATATTTTGTATAAAATTAAGGATAAGCTGCAAACGATTGGAAAATGTATAGAATTCTTATGGGTTCCCTCACACAGTGGCATAGTCGGAAATGAGATAGTGGATCAGGCGACGCGGCAAGATCACCACGAAGACCAAACACAAGATTGTAAAGTCCCCTTCACAGATTATTATCAACACTTTAAAATCTTGTCAAAGAAACTGTGGAAGGATTACTGGAACATTACTACCGTGAATAAGGGAAAATGGTACGCAGAATTACAGCCAGACTTACCAACGATTCCGTGGTACAACCGCTTTAAATACACAGGCCGAAAGTTCATAACGACCATTAACCGCTTGCGGTTTGGCCATTGCCTCGTCCCTGCACATCTGTACAGAATGAAGATCGTAGCTGATGACAAATGCACACATTGCGCTCAACATAATGCAGACATAAACCACATAATTTTCCAGTGCCCATCGTTTGGGATTCAAAGATTGACACTTGTTAGTGAAATTAGTGATGTCGCTGAAGAAAATTCTATAAGTGTTCCCCGCCGCGTTCAGGATCTATTAACTGATGTAGCTTTTTTCATGCCTCTATTTAAATTTATACTTAATACTGTAGGAAAACTTTAATTATTTATGTGTCCTTAATTAATTGATAATGTTTGTAAATAGCTTCTTGGCTTATTTTGTAATTTAGTCTGTTCTATATTTATATAATAGGGAAAAAAGTAGAAAAATGATGGAAAACCATTCTAAATTGTTATTGCTAAAGTTAAATATTCTTAATTTGATGTATGATTTGTGTTATACTGTAATGTTTCCGACTGAAGGTCCTCGCAACCATGGTCACGAATAAATAAAAAAAAAAAAGGAGACTTCTTATATTTACGCGAATACTACACCTGGAATTACACTAATATTACGGATTTTATCACGTTTAGTAAAAACTGTTTTAATTCCCGACGTTTGGGGTGCTTTACAGCACCAATGGTTCCGGGGGAACTGAGGTGTTTGACATCCTCATATCATAAATAACGAAGGCTAGCTTCCACTTATAAATATAAATTTTGGGTTGATCTTTTACAATATCTTGAAATATTTTAGTAATATACTTGGTTAGGTTTGGATTTATTTTTATTAATAAAGGATCCTAAATAGATAAGTAGCAGCCAGTCAACTTCTCTATTGAAATTAGGGAGTTTTTTTTTTATATATCAATATCCTGGTATAAAATAATTAAAAAAATAAACTGGGCACTGAAGAGGTCAAATGATTCACATCACTACACCGTTCCCAATAAACCTGCTTCTGATTGTTCTAAACACCAGAGACAGAGGTTGCGCGGTGTAAAAAAATGTGCCCGCGTTTACAAAAACATTAAAAGTATATGCACATAAAATAATCATTGAAAACTGTCCCGTATTTTACAGTTTTCAGTTACCTTCTGAGTGATCTTCTATACAAAATTTGTTTGGCAAAAAAAGAAAGGTTTGGAAGGCACTTTTCTGCCCAGGCGTCTGATAAGAATTAATATGGAGAATCAATATGATCACAGGCTGTGAGACACACGTTTTGCCTCACGACATCTTCGGACTATTTTAGAATGATCGAAAGAATCATCACGTTATATTGTGAAACTAGTACAGTTTATGCAAATCACAAAAATGACTTGAAATGTGCTGTAATGATGATGATGGTGACTGAAAAATTAAAATTGAAAAGAATGTGAATGAATTCAAACGCAAATTTTAACATGATTTTGGATGAAAACCATTCCAAAACTGGGATTGAGAATCTAAGATTAGTTAGGAAGGATATAAGGATAGTGGTCGTGGTCGACTGTGTTAAAAGCATTTGAAAAGTCAACAGCACTATCACAGTAAGTTTCTTCTATCTTCTTCGCTTCTGACTTTTATCAAGGCAGTGGTGGTACTGTGACTTGACTGAAAGCCTGATATTTATTTAGCAGTCCACTGCTAAACAGAGGCATATCCCCATAGATTGCCTCATAGGGGGGATATTTGCCATAGTTGGCACGCTTGGCGAGCGGGTTGGCAGCCACAGTTTTTATTTTTAGTCGTTATTAGGAAAACGGTGCTGCTCATCATATTTGTTTCCGTACGTCGCCCCTTACGACAGCCACGGGATGATACGGGCTAATGGATTATTCTTACATTGCCACGTGCACGGTAATGATTTCATTCAGCAGGTTATGTTTTAGCAATGTACCTAAGCTATATAATGTACATATGTAAGTAAGTCTAAGTAATTAATGTGTATGACGTCGGCTATTACAGGAGCGACGCGATGTAGTGCGCACACGTACGTCGTCGGCGCCATCTTACGTTATTATGAACTGCGACTGAGTTGAAAACATTCACTAGATTATGATTTCTCATACCTCGCCTTTAAGTTTTTTATACATATCTGTTTGTAAATTGAAAACTGTGGTTGGTTCCTTTTGCTTGGATCAAGTTACAATGCTAAGTTTCGTCACAATGTGCGATATTCTAAAAAATAAACCAAGGTGCTACAGCAGTTTCGTAATTATCAACCCTTTCAATAAATACTTAAACTTCATTGGCTTAAATAAATATAGATTCAGTTTGTACTGATCAAGTAATGGTCCAACCAAGACGTACGCGTACGCGAGAACTGCCATTAATAAGTGGTCACAATATTTTACTAAAAAAAATAGCGTGTATCAGTTTGTTTGCGTTATTGATTGTATCAAAATACTATAATACATATTTATATATGTAAATTTCTTAATATTTACGAAAAAATTTAGTTTTAACTAAAGTTTTCTGTAAATATTAAGAAATTTACAATGCTTTCTATTACAAGAAAGTTACAAATTATTGAAGGTTCGGCCGGTTCAGTTATGGTTTGTGTTATTGTTCGACTCATGTAAGATGCACTAATCTAGACGAGCGCTTCACAATAAGGGCTAATTATCTTGTTCACCAGATGTCGCTAGTTGACGTTGGACTGAGGTAAAGTTTTTTGTTAAACAATATCATATAATTGAGAAGTTGCGTTCTAAATAAAATTTTATTGGTTTCTAGATTATTATATAAATACACAAAATAATGCCACAGTCGTTTATTCCTTAATGTTTTTCACATTTTTTTAATTAGTTTTTTATTTTTTCTACTTTAAGTAATATCTGTATTTTGTTTTATATGTTTCTAATGTAATTAATATAAAATATAACTAATATTACAGAAATAAACATTAACAAATTAACTTCTCTGCCATGTAATTTGTCAAATATTTAACCTCGTTCCTAAGTGGCGCCCTGGTGGAAAGTTGTGGATACCCTCATTGTCTCCATGCGTTCGTACGCAGGGTAGAGTTTCTCTCGAGTTAATCTCGATAGTGACAAATCGCCTCAGAATGTATGCGTTAGCGCTGAATTTAAACATGTGAGCGCGAGCCATCGCTGTACGTGTGGTTACAACTTAGTTATATTTCATGGAGATTTGTTTTCGACTACTTTCAACACATTTTTGATTGAATTTTTTGTCACATCGGCTACACGTACAGCGGTGCGGTCGCGTCGGCTAGACAAATGTATTGTACATGAAGAAATGTTAATTTATTATATTTATACCGCGCGCAGTCTGTGGCGCGTTTTGTAAGAAACGGAGAGAGTGAGAAATGGTAAATATAATGTGCGTTGTACGCAATGTGTGTTTTATTTCCACCTTTCATATAAATGCGGTGATACTCATTTTAGTGTTCAGTCAGAGGACGTTGCCAATATATAAATATACACATAATATTACATACGTATTTTGCAATGTACGGACAAATTTGCAGAGAAAGTTCAGAATAAGTAATATGGTGAACGAACGACGAAAAATTAATAAAAAAAATCTCAAACACTGTCCTTTTTATAATGCATTATTTTAACTGATTGTCATTCATAAATATGTAACGCCTACTGTTGTACAATGTGTACAATGCACGCACACATTCGAAAGGGTTGCTCGGTTACGTCATTGATAAGCAAAAATATGGATTTAAATTTTATTTATTAAATGATCCTAAGCCCGTTGTGTGAAGGAAAAATTGGAACCATAATCTGTACGTGGTAGTGCCGCGCTGCAGCTATATAGTCAGCTCAACCGGGTAGGACCACGCTCTCGCAGAATACTAGTGTAAAATAGCAGCTTAATACTGCTGTGCTTCGTATGATGAGCGTAGAGAACCGGAGGTCCCTTTTTCCGAACTAACATGTAATGCCTCGTGTCGTGGATTAGTGTCAGGGTTGCCTCCCCCCTAAAGCCGGCGCTGGCTCAAATACATCTACATTTTATCCTCGATCAAAAAATAATTTGCAGATACGTTGTCACCCTTGAGGACTAAGATGGAATGCCTAAGGTAAAAGGTCTCCGGCTCTCTACACTCACCATATGAAACACAGCAGCATTGCTCTGCTATTTTACGCTGGTGTTCTGTGAGAGCGTGGTCCTTCCCCGTCGACCATAATATAGCTACAGCGTGGATCTACATGTTTTTATGGCACCTACTCAAGTTTTTCTGCTTAGCTAGTCAACCAACTAGTAGGGAACGCCTTAAGCCGCAACTTCGGTTGGTTTCAACTTATCACTAGTGACAACAGCAACATACCTTTAATTCTGTAACAGCATCTTAAAGGTCCGCTGCTGAACATAGGGCTCCCCATAGAATGCTTAATAGGGGGATATCTGCCATAGTGCCACGCTTGGCAGGCCGGTTGGTATGTGTACGGCGAAAGATTGAATCATCTACATTAAATTACTTATTATTGTTTTGATTCCGAACTGGGGTCTTACCACCTACCTTTACGGAATGAAATGTGATAACGTTGGACGAACGGAATCCGAAGTTCAAGTACTGACATCAAAGACTTTTACAACAGAGACTGGTACCTAATAGGGAACAACATTGCAAGAGCGAGAGTATCATATCAGAGCTCACTCACTAACCACGTTTTTCAAGCCGTGCATTTCAATTGCCGCATTCCTGCAAAACTATGTCTTTAGATTGGAAAGACAAGATAAAAATAAAGAAAAAAATGTATGTCAAATTTTTTAGCTCCTCTTGTGCTCGTCGGCACGCTTGGACTGTGCTAAATATATTATTTTCTCAAACACGACACATCTCACAATGTCCATCGACGACCGTAAAACTGAAACTGTCAGGAGTGCCGGCAAGACCCTCTGACTCAGGTTTGTTTTTGTTTTTTTTTTAAACGTTACCCCCACACCAAGATTTTCTCCAGTATCGTGAAGGCAATTTAGATACATACATTTTACAAGGCCAAACATCTTGACCCGGATCAATTACTTGCAGGCCATACAAATACTTGTTCCGTGCGGGATTCGAGCCTGCGCCCGTTAGCGCCGCAACTCATTGCTAAGCCACTGCGACACGGAGCCTTCACTTGGTTTTCACGAACAAGAATTAGATAATTGCACGATTGCTGCAAAATTTCAAGTTTTTCCTCTTAATCATCTTAACATGTAAAATCCCACGGCTTGTCGCGGGACTCAAGCTTTGTATGCAGGAGCCTTAAGCGCCATGCGCACCATGTAAAGGCAGTTAGTACGGCTATACAAAGTTAGTACATACATAAATATTTATATTAAGTTGAACAAAATACTTGAATTAGTAGAGTATTCCTTGGTGAAGACCTCACATTGAAATCATGTCAAGGAGACATAGTTTCGCTGTGTAAAAAAAATTAGGCTGTAAACATACAGCAAGGTTCGTTTATTTTAGCTCCTGTCAGTGTGATTATTATTTTGGGGATCGAAAATTAATGTTGAGAATATGTTTACACTTCGGAAAAGAGCCGACATTTGTGCCGTAGTCAATATCAGACCAAACGAGTCAAGAGATCTTTTTAAACAAATATGTCAACTGTTGCTTTACATTCATACAGGATAATATTTTTTCGTTAGAAACTTTAACAAACTCATGAAATGAGTGATCTCTCATTCACATTTTTGGATAAATGTATAACTATTTAATTGTAATATTACAGAGTTGCATAAAAATTTCAAGAAGAAAAGTTATCATAAATTAGATTTAAGAGGTAAGAATCGGGCATAATCGCCGCTTCTTACATCCCGGTCCCCCACAGTAGGGACTTACTTTTTTTTGTAGGTTAAGGGTGACAAACGAGCACACAGTCCACCTGATGGTAAGTGGTTGCTGTGACCCATAGACATCTACATTTATCCGCGATTACGAATCAAAATGCAGATGCATTGTCACCCGTGAGGACAAAGATGGAAAGCCTTGTTTCCAGTAAAAAGGGTGTCCGGTTCTCTACATTCACCATACAAAACACAGCAGCATTAAGCTGCTATTTTACGCTGGTATTCTGTGAGAGCGTGGTCCTTCCCCGGTCTAGCCGACCCATTCGTGTTACAACCATACCAGAAATAATAGCTACAGCATGGCTCTACCACGTATAATAGCAATGGCGTAGCCTTCCCAACTTTCGAAGTGCTTTGTAAAAAAAGGTCAATTTGAATAAAACAATTTACTCATAATTCCTTAAACGTGTCGAATCTTACGACAGACGGAATTAAGCTTAATTACATGTACTGTAAATTTATAGGGAAATATGCAACCAGCTGGTTACCTACATAATAAGGGTAAAGTGACTTATTAGTACTAGAGGCAGAGACCTTTTAGGTTTTAGCTTTAATACGGTTGTAGCATGCAGTGGCGTAGCTATGTAGCCAAGGGCCCCGGGGCAAAAAATTTGGGCCCCTATTTAAACTAAACTAAATACTTTAAAGGTACAAAACTACTTCATCATCAGCGCCTTGTCGCCCACTGCAGGGCATAATAAAGCAAAGCTACTTACTACCAAGTATTCCGTGTAACGCATGACGAAGTAGATTACAGTTAATAATATAGGCAAACAACATAACAGTGGAAGAGCCACACGGCAGCTTATGTCCTATCTGCTGAGATCGTGATTTTAACGACCACCACGCTGAATAGCTTGGTTCTCGTTTAAGTTATCATGCGGGAAAATCTACTTATGACTTAGCCTTGGCATATGGTCCGACACGAATGGTTACTTCACCTACGCGGATTCTAGATGTGGAGGATCGTGCAGTTTCCCTGTAGAACCTTCTGCTGCCTGCTGTTTGGCACTATAGGTTGGCCGCGGCAGGGACAGGATGCGATCTTTTTTTGCAACCTTCCCTTGAGTACAGGGGTGGGTATGCTTCTCGCCGGATGATCCCAACGTGATTCTGTTGCTCATATGGTACATCAGGGAATGGAACTCTTTATTCTATCATCAGTGGTGCCTGGTTTGGTCGCTCCTGTAAAATTGCATCGCACGATAATAGGAGTGCTTCACCAGCACTGTTAAAGAGAAGTATAAATTCGCCTTCAGGTCGGTACGATACGGTTTACACAGCGCATGGTGCTTAGCATTACTCGCCCTAGACGTCAAGGCGAGTGGGCCTGATGGAGTTCCTCCCATTGTTCTGAAGACGTGTGCGCCCTAGTTGGCACCATTCGTAACGTGTCTTTTCTAAAACTCTTTCTCCCTAGGCGTAGTCCTGAACTCAAATAAGACAGCTTTAGTGCACCAGATCCCTAAAAATCGACCCCTCAGACCTATCCAACTAGTTCTCCAAAATTTTCTTATTTATTCTCTTTATTTGGTCTACAAAACAGAACACAATTTCAACATGTTGACAGGTATTATATGCGCTCTAAAATTATTGGTGAGTCAATATAACCATTAATCAATTTATACAAAAAAAAATTAAAACCATTGTGACCCATGAGATTGAGGATCACCAACTGAAAAGTAACTGGCAGTACGATTTCCGTCGGGGTTGCTCAGCTGGTGATTTTCAAGACTCATAAATCGGCGGAGGCAGAGAGGGAGATCTTGGCCGTTTGAACATAGCGAAGGCCTTCGATCGGATTTGGCACTTCTTTCGAAGCTCCCTTCCTATGTCCGAGAATTTGTGCAACTGGATCAGCAGTTTTCTTGCAGATTGGAGCAACAAAGTCGTGCACTAACCAGTAACGCGCACTGGTGATGCTTTATATACCGGCTGTGCCTATATTTCTCGGGAGATATATATATATATATATATATATATATATATATGTCGGCGCACGTCATCGCGCCATGGCCAAAAGTGGAGGACGCGGGGGGCGCGGACCGGTCGTTGCCCTGCGACTGCGCAGGCACTTCCGTCGCACACTCAGCTGCGAGATGCGGTAGCAGACGGGCACTTCAGTATTCAATTTGCGTTGTATTTGTTCAGAGTATTTTACGGCATTATATCTATAGTTAAATACAGTCCACTTATTTTATTTACAAAGTCCCGATAAGGCCTAAACATATATATATATATATATATATATATATATATATATATATATATATATATATCGTCCATAAGTCTCTCGTTAACAACGTTGTAATAATTGAGTGTGAGAGAGTGAATGAAGAGTCTCCCTTTATGATGAACTCTTTCTTCCAGAAGCGGCCCCACAGGAAGTGGACCGGGTCGAGCCCCAACGGTTTCGACAAAAAATGAGATTGACTTCATTATGACGACCAGACGACAACTGTTCAGTGATGTCTCCGTGATCGCGAGGGTGAAAACTGGTAGCAATCACCGAATGGTCAGAGGCACACTGGACCTAAACGTTAAGTTGGAGAGGTCTCGTCTAATGAAGTCAACGCTCCGTCGCCCTCGTGCTCTGTTCCAAAGTCTCGAAACCTTTCAGCTCGAGTTACAAAACCGTTTTCAGTGCCTAGAACACTGCAGTGAAGTGGACGATATGAATGACAAGCTCGTGGAAACTGTCCATGCGTTCGGGGCTAAGTTCTGGAAGACCCGCCGCAGAAGAACACAAAAACTCTCCGATCACACTCTGTCTCATGGCTGTTAGACGGGAAATGAAGCTACATTCTTCAACAGATTTGACAGCATACAGGCAACTGAACAGACAGATTCTGCCTCTGGCGGTGGTTGCTATTAGACGTGTGTTAGTTACACTAATTAAATATTCCTTTTAAATAAACCGTCAACTTTAATTAACAGCGAAGTACTAGGAGTTCATATAATCAATGTGGTGTCTATCCGTGACTGTGTGTGTATCGTAGTACTTTTGGTTTTTTGCGCATCAGCTGACCGCGTGTCGTCTTTTGTTCTCTGAACAACTAACCTATAGTGTACTTCTGTCACAACGAAAACTACGAACTTAAATAAAAGATCATTATGTCGATAATACGTAGATCACCCCCAGGAAGTAAAGTGCATCAAGTGTCGTCGGAGAGTGATATTTCAAACATTGAGCCTGAAAATCCACTGAATTATGTAGGGAGGAGACAGAAAAAGCCCAGAAATGAAGATCAAAGGAAAGGTATTGATGACTCCCTTAAAGATGAACTATTATCCATGCTCACCAATTGGAAGAAGGATCAAGATCTTATTTTGAGTAAATTGTGTTCAGATATTGCCGAACTTAAGCAACAAAACGCCAACATTCAGTCAACTAATATTGAAATGGAAAAGGCGTTAACGTTCATATCCACACAGTATGAAGATATGAACACTAAAATTATCAATTTAGAACGTGAACGAAAGGAAAATTATAATTATATATTGAGTCTGGAAAATAGATTAGAAGACATGCAAAAAAGGCTCAAGTCCACAGTCATCGAGTTCCGTAATTTACCTACTCCAGCACAAAACATAAAGCAGGAGACACAACAAGACTTATGTGATCTGGTTCAAAGGATTTGCGATGCTTTAAATGTTAATTTTCACCCATCCGAGATAAAAGATATATACAGAATTAAAACCAAAGCCGGTGTGTCTACTGTCATCAGCGAATTAACTTCGGTACTGTCAAAAAATAAGATATTAAGTGGAGCGAAAGATTTTAATAAAATTAACATTAATAATAAACTCTCCTCAAAATCTATTGGTCTTTCTAGTTCCACAATGCCAATATATATATCTGAAAGTTTAACAAAGAAGGACCGAAAACTTTATATTTTAGCACGTGATACAGCTAAGAGAATGAATTACCGTTATTGCTGGACTAATAAGGGCCGAATTTATTTGCGGAAAACTGAAGGTGGCGCTCGGATAGAAATAAAAAATGAAAATGATATTGCAAATCTAAAAAATATAATATGACTAGGTACATTTATAATATTATGCATTACCTTTTTAATTATGATTTCTTGTGAATTGCTTGCATGTCTAACTAAGTGTGTCTCTGGCTTTATGTTTACTAAATTATTCTGTATGTTGTATTCTAAACTACCCACTGTTTACTTTTATAATATACTATTGTATAAACTACTAACACATCAACCCACAAAATATTTACAAACAAATAATATATACATGCTCGACTATTTTTATAACCCCACACAAAAAAACATGCACATTCAACTCTCAAACCAAATTAACGTTCTCACTAATTACATAATATTTGTTCTTTGCGCACATTCATGGATATATTTAATATGCTTAATTATTCTTATTTTCGAATACAAGTTAAAATCTTGTTTATGCTACCTATTTAAAAACATAACTAAAAGGCGCTGCATTAAATGACCTATTAATTAATCTTGATAATACTTCCTTTAATGAAGCAATATTATGTGATCCCGAAAAATGTGCTGATTTGCTTACGTCTAATCATAGTTGTCTCACGGTTTTGTCTCAAAATATTCGTAGCATCAACGCTAATTTTTCCGGACTTTTAACGTTGTTAGAAAGAATTAATTATAGCTGCGACGTTATCGTTCTCTCTGAATGCTGGCTATCTTGTAATCCTATAATTCCGATTCTCAATGGATACAATCATTATAAAACTTCAAAAAACTACAATAAAAATGACGGTGTTATTGTATACATCAAGTCTTGTTTAGCTAATATTAAAGTAAAAGAACCTATAACAATTGAATGTAACTGTCTGGTGATTACTATAGGTGTAGATCTGGCTATTGTTGCTATATATAGACCACACGCTTTTGTTGATCCTTCAAAATTCTTTCAGTCTTTGGATCTTGTCCTCACGGATCTTAAATCATACCGAACCATTATTCTTGTAGGAGACATTAATATAGATATTGCCAACGGGTTTCATTCTATAATTACTTTAGATTATCTTGATCTACTTGTTCATCATGGACTTTTTCCTGGTCACAACTTCCCAACTCATGGTTCTACCAGTCTAGATCACGTTAATTTAAAAACTGCTTTCTCCGCTAAGGTTCTAGTTCTGGAAACTACTGTAACAGACCACTTTGCCGTTATGTTTGCCCTCTCAAAAATTAAAACGAAATTATGTAATCGTAAATTTATAAAAAAAATAAATGAAGATGGGCTTATTCAAGAATTACGCTGTATTAACTTTAACTCAGTATACACAACGAATGACCCTAACTTAGCTGTTAAATTCTTGGTTGAACCTATTATTTCAGCTATAGCCAACAATACCAAAACTTTGGTTCTGTCTTGCAGACGTAGACCTATTAAACCTTGGATCACTCTGGCTTTGTTGAAATGCATGCGAAACAGAGATAGATTATATAAAAAATCTAAAAAAGACCCATCAAACCAAATTCTTAGAATTACTTATAAAAGATATCGCAACTTCTGTACCAACCTCCTGCGAAATGCAAAAAGTAATTATGAGAAGCTGGAATTTCAAAGAGCCGGCAAAAACTCCAAACAACTGTGGAAAGTCATTCAATCTGTTACAAATTTATCTAAACAGCAATCAACGGCGTCTGATCTCCTAGACATCAACGAAATTAATACTCAAAAATCTATTGAGGATATAAACACATATTTTTCAAATATAGGAAAATCACTGGCAGACAAATTAGAAAGAGGCTCGGCAATATTACCGGCATCCGCTACTTATTCCAAATCCTTTGTTTTGCTTGAAACTGACGAGAGCGAAGTCGAATGCTTGATTACGTCTTTGGATAACAACCGAACAGCTGGTTGGGATGGTATTTCTTCAGAATTCTTAAAGAAGCACAAAAATGTTGTTATTTCACCTCTTACATATATTTGTAATTTGAGTCTCCAGACAGGTATTTTCCCTGATATGTTTAAAAAGGCAATAATTCACCCTATTTTTAAATCCGGCGATCGAAATCGTATCGAAAACTACAGACCTATATCAGTCTTGCCTACGATGTCGAAGATCCTCGAGAAAATAATTAACAAAAGGCTTGTTAATTATTTAGAGACTAATAAACTGCTCTCTAAAAATCAATTTGGTTTTCGAAAAAAATTGTGTACATCTGATGCTGTCCACAGCCTTATTGATTTTGTAGTCAGGAATCTAGACATACGTCAAAAATGTATTGCCTTGTTTCTTGACCTTACAAAGGCGTTTGATACTGTTTCGATACCTATCCTAATTTCAAAGCTTCAATCTTTAGGAGTAAGAGGAATTCAGTTATCTTTACTCCAAAGTTATTTAAGTAATAGAACTCAATGTGTTAGGATTGGTCCCTATAGCAGTTCTGACCTGCAAATTACATACGGTGTACCGCAGGGAAGTATTCTCGGCCCAAGTCTGTTTTTAGTATATATAAATGACTTGTGTAACATCAATCTTTTAAACCGGATGATCTTTTCTTACGCAGATGACACTGCACTTGTGTTTCATTCGAACACTTGGACTGAAACCTATTCCTTTGCTCAAAATGGGTTTGACATTGTAAAGAAATGGTTAAACGCGCATTTACTCACGTTGAACATAGATAAAACAAAATTAATAGACTTTTCTATTCGAAACACAAAAAATTCAACAACAAACTCATTACAAATCGCTGTTAAGCTTCCCCTCGATATAAGAAATAGTACAGCCAATAATGACCTACACTATATAAAAAAAGTGACATCTATAAAATATCTTGGAATTATAATTGATAATAACCTCACATTTAAAGCTTACATTGAACACCTGTCAAACAGAGTCCGTAAACTTATCTACATTTTTAAACAATTACGTCAATCTGTAGATTCGGAAATCATGATGATGGTTTATATGGCATTGTGTCAATCCATTTTATCTTATTGCATATCCACGTGGGGTGGTGCGGCTAAAAGTAATTTTATACAACTTGAACGGGCACAGAGAGCTGTTTTAAAAGTATGTTGTTTTAAACCGCGTATGTTTCCTACAGAACAACTTTACGACTATTGCCAAGTACTAACAGTTAGACAATTATTCATTTTAACCACCGCTCTCAAACAACATGCCTCAACCAAATATATCCCTGAATGGACACGACGTAACCAACTAGTTGCAAAGTCTTCTCAAGTTAAAACTGCATTTAGTCATAGATTCTTCATATTCCTTGGCCCCTATTTATATAATAAATTGCATAAAACCTTATCCCTTTTTTCTCGAAATCAATATGAGTGCAAAAACACTATTCTCAAGTGGCTCCTTAAGCAAACCTATACAAAAACAGAAAGTCTTTTAGAGGTTGTCGTGTAATATACACATTCACCTACATACATACATACACACACACTCTCTCTCTCTCTTTCTCACACACACACACACACACACACACACACACACACACACACACACGCACACTTTTCTAAGTTTTCCTAACCATAACCAATTATTTCAATTAAGTATGTACAAATAAAGGAATAGAGTTAAACTTTATGTGTTAATGTTTTAGATATAATAGCATTCCCCGTAGAGGTGGAGACCTGGTGACCTGTAATACGGGTATCTTACCCACCATAGGCACCAGCGATCCACGGGCAAAGTTGTTTTGTACTACTTATATGCTACTTTTAACTCTAAATGTAACTTTGTTTGTGGTGAGAAATAAACGTTATTATTATTATTATTATTATTATTATCTCCAAATGCATGCGGCGGGACTTACGCAACATCAATACAGCTTGTATTCAAGAAGCTATCGAGCGAAACCAAGGCTCCAGTCTTTGCCAGAGATCTGTCTGCCAGAAAGAGCCAACTGTCAAAGCTGAAGACAGAGTGTGGCAGCATCATTTTCGGGGCACCTGAGATGTTGAGTGAGATTGAGAGGTTCTATGGGCAGCTGTACACGTCATCGCTGGAGCCACACGCAAGTGTGAGTAACGATCCAAGATAGAGTCTTATCCGACACTATTCCGAAGATATTCCGGACATCAGTCTAGCCGAGATTAGAATGGCTCTCCAGCACCTTAAAAACGGCAAGGCCCTAGGCGAAGATGGAATTACAGCGGAGCTTCTGAAAGCGGGTGGAAGACCGGTACTTGAAGTCCTTCAGAACCTCTTTAATTCCGTCCTCCATGGTGGCATTACACCGGAGGCGTAGAGCAGAAGTGTGGTGGTCTTGGTCTTCTAGAAAGGTGACAACGCTCTCTTGAAGAACTACAGACCAATTTTCCTTCTGAGCCGCGTCTACGTGCTGTTTTCGAGAGTCATTACGAATCGTCTCGCGCGCAGACTTGACGACTTTCAGCCTCTCGAACAAGCCGGTTTCCGAAAGGGCTTTAGCACCATAGACCACATAAATACCCTTCGGTAAATTGTACAGAAGTCCGAAGAGTACAATTTGTCACTATGTGTGGCGTATGTGGACTATGAGAAAGCCTTTGATTCCGTCGAAATTTGGGCGGTGCTGCAGTCCCTTCAGCGGTGCAAAGTTGTTTGTCGGTATATCGAAGTGCTGAAGTGTTTGTACAGTAGAGCTACGATGGCTATCCGAGTACAGAACCAGAGTACAAAACCTATCCAATTGCAGAGAGGTGTAAGACAGGGTGACGTTATATCCCCGAAACTCTTCACCGCTGCATTGGAATACGTTTTCAAGCTTCTGGACTGGAAAGGATACGGTATTAACATCAATGGCGAGTTCATCACTCACCTTCGATTTGCCGACGATATAATCCTTATGGCAGAATCGCTGGAGGACCTAAGCACCATGCTCAATGACCTCAATAGTGTCTCCCAACGAATAGGTCTTAGGATGAACATGGACAAAACAAAGATCATGTTTAATGTCCATGTCACACCTATGCCGGTAGTTGTTGGGGGCACTAAGCTCGAAGTTGTTGACGAGTATGTTTACCTAGGACAAATAGTCCGACTAGGTAAGTCCAACTTCGACCGAGAGGTCAATCGACGGATTCAACTCGGCTGGGCAGCGTTCGGGAAATTACGACACATCTTCTCGTCAGACAGAAATTGTACAACCAGTGCGTGTTGCCAGTGATGACTTATGGATCTGAGACGTGGTCGTTCACTGCTAGCCGTATGAGGAAGCTCAAGGCCGCTCAGCGAGCTATGGAGAGGGCTATGCTCGGGGTTTCTCTGCGTGATAAACTTAGAAATGGGTATATCCGCAGTAAAACCAGAGTAACCGACATAGCCCAACGGATTAGAAAGCTGGTGGCAGTGGGCCGGCCATATAGCTAGAACTAATAATAATAATAATAATTCTTTATTATCCAAAACTGACAACCGATGGGGAAGATTCTTGAGTGGCCGCCTCGTACCGGTAGGCGAAGTGTAGGGCGACCCCCCACGAGATGGAGTGACGACCTGGTAAGACATGCAAGAAGTCGATGGCTGCAGGTGGCTCAGGACCATGCTTTGTGGCATTCCTTGGGGGAAGCCTATGTTCAGCGGTGGACTTATGAAAGACTGTAATGATGATGATATACCTAGTCAGGTCATAAATTCTGTCACATGTTTAATATAAAATAATTGAAACAAGTTTATTCATTATGTAACCATTTATATGCCAAAATTAAATTAACAAAACATAGATTCTTATAACACTAAAGTTTATTCATAATGACCTCCGTGATTTTTAATACAGGCCTTCAAACTGCGCGGCCAGTCGTCTATCGCAGCACGAACGAGGTCCATGTCAATATAGGCGGCTGCCTTAATCAAGAATGTCTTGAGTGACTCCAAATTGGGACGAGGCTTTGAGCACGCCTTTTCCTCCAAGTGTTGCCATATCTTGTAATCTAACGGATTCAAATCTGAACTGGAGGAGGGCCAATCTTCGTGCCGGATGAAGTCGATATCACGCGCCCCCAGCCAGTCTTGTGTGCTCTTCGCTCTATGAGCAGGTGCCTAATCTTGTTGGAATACCCAGTGCCTGTTATTGAACATGGTATGAGAAACAGGTTCCACAAGGTTCGTCAGGACTGTATTTTGATACACAACTGCATTCGTTTTTACACCTTTCTCACAAAAATGTACCTCCGTTAAGCCCCAATAAGAAACTCCCAACCATACCATGAGCGAGGATGGAAAATGACCTCGTTGGACACGCGGAATACGGCTGCTCGCTTCTTCACTACTGTGTGCGTACACCTTATCATTTTGTTTGTTGTAGCTCTCTTCTACGGTAAAAATTTTTTCATCCGAAAAAAGAATTTCCCGATATTTTTTTCCCGCGTACCGCTTCAACAAAGCGCGGCATCTCTTTAGTCTCAGGTCCATTAGACGAGCATTCAAACGATGTCCTGTTTTTCTTCGATATGCCCGAAGCCATAAGTCTTCATTTAACACCCTTTTCACCGTGGTTCTGCTTAACTCCATCTGAAGGGCAAACAGTTTCTGCTTACGTTTGGGATTTCTTTGAATTCGCGCCTTCACAGCTTTTATCACTGCTGGAGTCCTAACAGACCAAGGGCGACCACTTCTTGACCTGTCATCTACACTAGAGTCTTCATTGTATCGTTTGATGGTACGATAAACGAATCTTTTGGTTATAATAAAATTTTTCAGTATGTCAAAAATTTAAATTGGCGCGTAACCGCAACGATGCAACGCAATAACTGCAACACGGTCTTCTTTAAGCGTCCACTCCATATTTAAAAATGAGTAAAATTCTAAAAAGTATAGTTTTATTTTCATGAATAATTCGAAATTCGAATTCAATAAACTTTTTTGTGGCCAGCATTCTAAAAGAAAAGTTTTTACTGTGACAATACTTATGAACTGACTAGGTATGTATATATATATATATATATATATATATATATATATATATATATATATATATATATATATATATATATATATATATATATATGTGTGTGTGAGTGTGTGTGTGTCTTAGGGTTGCACTGCCAGTAATATATAGATAGTCAAAGATTGATAGTCAGAGATTTGTACCTTGGCAAGTGAAAGATTTGATGTAAATTGTATTATTTTCAAAATCGAAGTTTTTTAATTTTTTTAATACCACTTCCTGTCTGATTTGAAAATAAGTCCTTCATTTACGATCTTCCTATTTGGCCCTATTTTAGACGCATTTCCCATGAAAGTACACTTATTGTGACGGGCAACAACGGACCATTACCTCTACATTGTGCGTGGCCCGACACGTACTTCGCCAGTTTTTTTTTTCATTTTCATTTATTGCTATACAAAGCACTTGAAGTTAGTGTATAATTTTGGTCAACAGGTCACCTATGCGTGCACGATGCACGTGGTCTTGCTGATTATGTATCCCTAGATTGTAACATAGAAATGAATTCTTATATCTACGCGAACACTACAAATTAAATGAAACTAATTTTTACGGATTCTATCTCGTTTAGTTTAACTTTTTACGAAACGAAACGTCAGAAATTAAAAAGTAAAATTAAACGCCATAGAATCCGTAAAAATTAGTTTCATTTAATAGAAATAAAACTAAAACAACACGGAGATTTTGTAAAAATATTTATTTATTTGTTATTTACAATTTAGTATCTAAGCGTGACGGGAGATGGCGCGGCGACCAGTTATTAAGGACTGCCTGTCAGCTGCACGAACAAACAGAAAATATTATTGCACGCAGGCAGGGTACACGATACGGATTTGTAGATAATTTATAGTTACATATAGGTAGAATTCTTGTAAATAACACTCTAGCTACACTACAAATAACTCGGCTGAGCTTCACTGTTGATGCGTATAATATGCATATGTAATTAAGCTAAATTATCATCTTTAAACTCAGTGAGCCGAGTCAAATACAATTGATGTTAATCATCACATAGGTAGTACTATAACTCTGCTTTACGAACAGGGTAAACAAATCAGCTGAGCATCGCTATTGACATGTGTTATTCACCAAAATTCTCGTCTTATAATTTAGTGTACTGTGTCTAATATAATTAACGTTAATCGTATGTTAGTTTTATAACCTACGGTAACAAAGTCAACACGCACCAGCCCGTGTTCGCCGCACCACACACAGCTCAAGCAACTTACAATGAGGGTAT
Organism: Parnassius mnemosyne; assembly: GCA_963668995.1. NCBI lineage: Eukaryota > Metazoa > Arthropoda > Insecta > Lepidoptera > Papilionidae > Parnassius > Parnassius mnemosyne. The sequence continues at coordinate 67,622,430 of CAVLGL010000093.1, forward strand.
TCACGACTTTTTCCGCCACCAGGGCGGCGCCACTTATGAATGAGGTGAAATATTTGACAAATTGCATGGCGAAATTATGTAATATTAGTTATATTTTATTTTAGACTAGCTGTTCCCCGCGACTTCGTTCGCGTGTTAGGGTTTTTATGTTTCTGCGCGGTACCCTGATTCTTTTTCTAAAATAAAAGTAGCCTAAGTTACTCCTTATGAAATCAGCTATCTGCCAGTGAAAGTCCCGTCAAAATCGGTCCAGCCGTTTCGGAGATTACCCGGAACAAACAGACAGACAGACAGACAGACAGACAGACAAAAATTTTAAAAATTGTATTTTAGTTATAGGTATCGTATTTACTTTCATATGCATTTAGTAAAAAACTGTAATTTTGACATTACAAACAGACACTTCAATTTTATTTATTTGTATAGATGTATAGATTTGATTAGACATGAATCAACCAAATTGCAATAAGTAGAATTAAAAAAAAAAAGTTAAAAATGTGTAAAAAATTAAAAAATACAAAACTAAAACATTGTTTTGTCTATTTAAATACAACAGAAACCGAAAAACTTTTATTTAAATCGCAGCTTGATGACACTGTGTGACCTACTACTCCATAGCAAGTAAGTTCACCTTAGTCACAACTAGCGACGTCTGGCGAGTGTAAGAATATTAGCCTTCATTTTTTAATGCGTAAAGCTGTGCGTGGTGCCTTGTCATAAACTGCAATAAGCGTACAATCCGCTTCTATTCTTTTTTTTATTTACAATTTAGATCATTTTGAATTTTTTTTTATTACACACTCAAATAGACTCGACAAAGATGTCCGAACAATCTCTCGTAATCACACAAACTTTACGATAATATACATCATATTTGCTATCACATTGAATAAATCTAAGAAATATTTATTTTACACGTGCCCTACTTTACATTCTTATGTACAAACATTACAGAATTCAAATGGATATAATTTTTAAACATATAATACAAGTCGGTAGTGAAAGCTCGCAGAACAACGTAGAAGAGCGTCCAAGAAATGATTTAGGACACTGATGTAATACTTCGCATACTTCTAAATAATGTGCCTTACAAACTTACAGCTAAGATTTCTGTCACCAAAATTTACAAAAGAGCAAGATACAATTTGCAAAAACAATATAATTACGTACAATTTGGTAATAACATCACATCCAGTTTAACTAATTAACATTTATCGCAGCAATATCAATAAGCCAGCGTGTACTTGCGCGGGTCACGGCGCAGTTAGTGGTGTTAATTGTTACGTTACACACGCTGAGCACACGAGTAAAGACACGGATCAGAGACAAAGCTTCATCACCTGAGCTATGACAGGTATTCTTATTCTATTTCACGGTGAAGTTTTGACTTTGGCTGTTGTTGGCCGTGCACCGCAGCCGTACCGCTCGCGAGGCCTACGCACACCAACACAATGTGTATGTGCACGGCTAACAACAACCGTCAAAACTTCACCGTGAAATAGAATAACTATACACTACTACAAGCTTGAGGCGCGTGTGCACCTTTAGAGAGAAACCGGTTTATACCGGCCCGGCCAGTGCTCAAGCTCTGGGTGCACACTACAATAGCAAATGAGTAAAGAATAAAAATACTATGTTATAAAAGAAAAGAAATGATTATTTTTAATGTGGTAGATAGATCTCACACATAGGCCCTTTTTACTGGAAATGAGGCATTCCATCTTAGTCCTCATGGGTGACAACGCATCTGCATTTTGATTTGTAATAGAGGATAGATGTAGATGTCTATGGGCCGCAGCAACCACTTACCATCAGGTGGACGACTGTGTGCTCGTTTGTCACCCCTTACTATAAAAAAAAATATACCTCAACAAATTTGTTGAGTTGCTTGAGCAAATATTTCGATAATATTTTGATTTCAAAATACATTGTTAGTACTGATATTGATATCTATATCAAAACGTGTGCGAGATTGTTTAAGCCATGTGAGTATTTATATTAGATTATTTAAATAAATACTGTATATTACAAGTAAAATTTACCATCCAATTAGACAAAAAATGTTTGAAAAACAAAAAATATGAAAGTAAAATAAAATATTTAGAATAAGTCGTTTTAAAAAAAATATTCTATTATAGATACATAATAGAAAGATGTTAAATGTTTTGTTCATTCAATATTATCCTCCTGAGCCAACCCTACCAAAATAGATAAACATTTTGCACGTTCTTTAGAAGTGTTGTCTGTGTTCGGTTTCTTTACTAGCGTGCATTGAGGCAATAAGTCTGCAAGCGGTACTTATCGCAGTGCGATAAAAGTCAATCCAGTTGGTCGGTGCTCGCAGCTGTGGCATCACTATGAGAGGACAGAGCGTTGGCCGCATCGCGAGACACGCTATGCTCGTGAAGCGTAATACATAATTATTATATTATTTAACTATTAAAAATACATCAAATATGAGTTTTCGAAAATGTTGGTTTTATATTCTTAGTTTTTTTTTTTTTTGGATATGTTTTTCTATTGCAAAATATTTATATTTTATCAGAATTAATATTATAACAAAAGAATAATAGTACTGCCAATAAAAAAGCGTTTTAAAATGGCGGTCGTTTTTGACGTACAATCAGTAAAACAAACTGTGTGATTGTTACTTTTTATTTCAAATTTATTTAAAAAAAAAGGGTAGGTGTTTTATATATAATATACTTACATGTACATACCAAAAATACAATCAATCTGCGACATATTTGCCGATTGTAAAACGATTTTAATGATTATTTTTTAATTTAATAGATTATACTTTTCCATGTTCCATCTAAAAAGTAACCAAATTTTAGTTGCTGCGATTGAAGTCTTTAATAGCACAAGGACAAACCAAACCCGGAATAATTCTTTGTCGGCTATACAAATACTTGTTTCGTGTGGGGTTCGAATTCGAACCCACTGCCCATAGCGCTGCAATTCATTGCAAAGCCACTGCGCCACGGAGACGTCAAGAAGTAAATTGTTTTAACATGTTTAGTGGTTATCAATTTTATTTTACATAAGACAATAACACACTTGTTTAAAATTTCATTTGTACTCGTACACATTAAAATAAAAAAAAACCTATAAGCTTTTATATATAGTATTTTTTTGCTTGGAAAAGGTACTGGATATGTGCAGATTTTTATAAAAAAAAATAAATAAACAGCGAACCAAATTTAGAGGATCTGATATGTGTAGTAAAAATTATGTAATATAATTAATTTTACGCTATAGAGAGAGGCACGGTGGATGATCATACTATGAATTCATTTTTTCGACATAATTTACAACACAAAATATTGCAGTACGTGAGGACATAGGCACGTCGATTTCAAGATAATTTTAATGTATATTATACGTTTATGGGTGCGAGTATATTAATCGTTATTGTGTGAGAGACAAATATGTTTCGGTCGCCATTTATAGAACGCTTTTTTAATGGTACGAATTACAAATTGATTATAGGAAAGATATGAGGGGAAAGGTTAACAATACTTGAAAAGTGATTAAAAGAGAAAGCGTCCGTACATACGTATTGTTTTTGGGAATTAGATTTCTTACCAAGTTATCTGTAGAATCGAAAGTCGGCGCTATCGTTGCCGTGAAATTATAGTTGTTGTTACATTTAGATGAAAAACTTCAGCTAGGCTGTACAGATGATTCGGTAGTATTTCACGTTTATTAACTAAAATTTAAATCATTAAATTTATTATAAACCTATTTTAATTGCTTAATTTTGTTTTCGTTACATTTTTTTATTTTACAAGGAATATATCACGAAAAATATAGAATACATCGACCGGGTCGATATTCTTAAACGTGAACATGATGACGTAGACTTGCGGGACGAGAAGAACGATCCGGTGATGAGGTGAGTCGGCGCCGGCGAGTCTAGTCGGCGGGCGCGGGCGCGGCGGGCGGGGCGTGCGGCGTGCGCATGGGCGGGAAGTGCGCGGGGTCGCGCAGGTCGAACGCGCCGCCGCCCGCCCCGCCGCCCGCCGCGCCCGCCGCCGCCTCCGCCGCGCTCACCGCCGCGCCCAGCGCCGCCGCGCGCTCCGACTCTACGCACACACGCACACTCTTACCACCGCACGCACCCACTATACATACATACTTAGCAGTCCTGTGCCAGCCTAAATACCAGCCTCTTAAGTATTTCTACTGACAAGTAACTGTGCCCAGACCGCTGTATTCTTTTTTGATAAGTAGAAGACTCAGTTTAATCACAAACTATGAGATATTCCAACAAAGTCATCAGGTTAAGTGCAATGTTAGAGTAAATTACCATTGGCAAATGACCAGTTGGCTTCTTTATTTTATTTTGTCAAATAAAAATCTTACTCTTATAAAATAAGAAAACCACACACCACTCGCTCCCTTATGTAATCCATCATCAAGTCGCGCGACACAAGTAAAAGGTAACTAAAAAATAAAATAATATTTAACTAATAACCCAGATATATTTATCTATACTAAATAAATTCTCCGTAATGATTTCTTATATTTAAACGAATACTACATTAAATAAAATTATTTTTACGCATTTTATCGCGTTTAATCATAACTTTATTTTATTTTTCATTCCCGACGTTCCGAAAATCAGTCAAGTGTAATATCCTTCTACAAGATGCAGGACTGTACGAGCATGATTATGAATGTAATCTATCTTATGTATGGCAACCAAAAAAATCAATAAAATCCCGCATTACAATTTGTAATCATATCCTAGACAGCCCCCCCCCCCCCCCCCCGCTATCATCACATCAAATTTGAAATCTTCACGAAAAAACACTGATTCCTACCAAGAATAATACACGAAGCTATTGCAATTAAATTTCAATAAAGAAGGAGTTTAAGTAATGTCACCTGCTTGGAATGCTTTAATTAATAAAATTAAAATTAAATCCAAACATACCACTGCGAAACTTCAAGATACAGTAAGCTCTTTCTGCGTAGATGAGACCAAACTTAATAATTAAAAATCAGAAGGTACTCCCAGTTCACTTTGACATCAAGCCGTCAATTACCTCAGTTCAATGTGACCATAGATAACGCAAAGGTCACAAAATGTCGGAAATTAAAAATTAAGAATAAGTAAAATTACGCGATAACATTCATGAAAATAATTTTATCCAATAAATTCTCTTTTGTACTATGCTTATAGGTTTCTAAATGTTACCAACTTAACTTCAATCTAAAACACGCAACCATAGTAAAACGCCTAGTAGATAAAACTTCATACTTAAATTGTTTATAAACAAAGCTAAGAGGTAAAGAACATTTAATTTGATAATGCAAATCATAGTTTTTGTTAATAATACTTATATATTAATGGACCAAAAATACACCCTGAGGTAATCCTCGTTTTACCTTTATTACTTTAATAGTTTTTATTTATAGACGTAAATAATTTCAATAAGTAATATAATATTATTCTATTCTATTCTAAAATGTTTTTATGACTAATTAACGACAAAAACGACATACTTTATTTCTCAGTAAAATACTTTAATTGATATTATGAAGTATGCAAAGCTAACGAAATAACGAATTATAAATAACAAACGAAAATACCATCCAGACAGTATTTATATTTACAAGTGGCTCAAAACTTTCGTTTCCATGCCTTTAAAACAATATTATATATTAGAAAATTAGAGGACCGTTTGGAAACGACAAAAGTGGCGATTCAATAAAAAAATGTGCCACGCGACTTGGATATTATATATTTATTTATATTTATTACGAATAGCCATCCGATTATTACAAACTCGAAATAACAACAACTTCAAGCAACGCTTTTTTCTTTAACAGCAATGTGTTACTTCTAAAATAGCAAACAAAATTAAGTAACAATATTGTTGTGGAGGTATATTATCGATTTGCTATCGTTGCAAGAAGCTGTACATGGGAAAACAAGTTTTCACTCAACTAATTTGGTAAACGTCAACCAAATCACCATTACCAGAAGCTATAGTGTTAAACGAATGATTTATTTTATATAAATTGATTTGCATCTTAATTAATTCATTAAGAACAATTATTGAAAAAATGTTGAGTTAAATCTTGTATTAATAAAGCGATTTTAGATACCAGAAGAAATATTATCTACTTGGAGACATCTAACATATTATAAATTGTTAAATATGATTATAGTAAATGTCTCAATGTCATTTGTTTCCAATTAGATAACCAATCACCAAGCGTGTTCCGCTGGAAACGTAACTATTATCAATGAAATAAAATTTAATCAAAAAAACAACGAAGCTCCACAATGAATTGTTTTATTTATTGTTTTTGCTATAGCTACATGAGACTGACGCATAGCAATAATTACACGAGCTCATAGAACGATAACTTGATTATTATATTGCCCTTGTATTACACAGCGTTAGCCTCGCGCCTTGCAGCATGAACGGTAATTAAACATTTTATTATGGCCCAAAAGATGAAATCCCTTTATAACAAAAATCATTATACTTACGTCGCAGTCGAAACTACGAAAAAAATATGATGAAAGAAAATGAAATATGAAACGGCGTCGCTCACGCAGGCGCGGGACCAACGTGAGTGCGCCGCGGCGTTGGGCGACCAGGAGGGGGGGGGGGGAGGGGAGGGAGGGTCGGAGGCGAAGCTGAGCGCGTGTTAGTGATGACGTGTGCGTGTGCGGAGGTACCTGTCATGTCGTGCTGGCGGCCGCGCAGCGCGCCCGCGTAGCTGTCCCCCTCCGGCGCTGCGGGCAGCACACGTCAGCGGACACGCACACCACACGCTATCCCCACCCCACCACTCACACCCCCTCTGACTACCGAGCCTCGGACGATCGCCTTCCAAAGTTGTTGCGCTAACACGATCGCTCACCGTCGCTTCGAACGCACTGTAACCTCGTGGCTTTCATTACATCGCTCCTCGTTACTTCGATACGGAAGAGGCGATCTACAACACTATAGCATATCTCGTACAGGAAAACCACTTATGGTTAAATTGAAGCCACGGCGGAATTTATTACGAAGCTATCTTTGTCCATCTCATTAAAAATCACTGGAACGTTGAAAATTGGAAGCGATACTTTGCTGGTTCTTAGATTTAATTTGGTTTTACCGATTCTAATAGCGAGTGGTGGCGGTCCGCTTTAGTTTTATAAAAATTTAGGATGCGAAGGGTCCTAGCTAAAGATATAGTAATAAATATTATTATACTTTCATGAAATAATATACATAACATACATACAATATTAAACAAAATAACTGAAATTACATTTCACCTAATTATTTAGTAACAGCACAGATGAAGACATGTAACCATATAAACAATACATACATAGACATAAATTGGTAATGTAGCGAGTAAAATGATGATGAAAATACTAAGGTAATCAGTCAAATGGAACCAGCTGTTGCATTTGGCTGATTAGCTTGTTGCATTCAAATAAAAGTGAGCGTGAACGAGCGAATTGTAACGTATGTAGACAGTGTGGAAGAGAATGAAGAGGAACAAGGCTATACTGCTTGGGAGAGGCGTGAGTTAAAGGAAGCAGTTTTGAGGAGCAATGTTGGGCGTGGGACTGCGTCACGGCTGAGAACAACCGCACGCTCGCCCGGGCCCGATACTTCGCCCGTAGTCTTGTGCATACATTATTACTTAACCTGACCAAATTACACCGACACGAACTAGAAGTGGTCACATCATGCGTAAACTATCTAAAATATTACATGTGGTTCATCCTTGTAAATGTAGAGTGGAAATGGGGGCTATGAACTGTTGCAGTAAGACATACATGTGAAGATAACAAGTATGTTATGGTAATGTAAATAAATGTAAGCGAATTCGTTATTGACAACTTTTATCTAAGGTTAACATACTGCACAATATTCAATTTAAGTTAATGCTCAATAATTTTTTTTTTATATGCAATAAGCAAAATATTATTTATCATTATTGTACAGACCAGAAATATATATTTGTAATACAAAAACTATGTTCGTTAGAGGTATTCAACGAAAAAAAAATTTACTTGATACAAAGAAAACATGTATTTTTAATAATTTTCTGTTATTAAATATGAAATTTGTAATTAAAAATAATTCTTCATATGACGTTGTTTAGTGTTTTTATAAATATTTTACAGCGAGAATTAAGATCATATTATGTGTGTACGTGCGTGTGTACATGTATATTGAACAATACCATCACGCGCGCAGCGTGCGTGCGTGCGTGTGTGTGTGTGTGTACGTGTGTGTGGTGTGTGTGTGTGTGTGTGTGTGTGTGTGTGTGTGTGTGTACGAGTGTGTGTGTGGGTGTGTGTGGGAGGGGGGGGGGGTGTGGGGGGGTGTACGATTGTGCGTGCGTGCGTAGTGTGTGCGCATACCTTCGCGCGCGTGCGGCGCGTCTAGCAGGCGGTGCGTGCGCAGCAGCGCGCACTCGCCGCCCTGTGTGTGTGCGTGCGTGTGTATGTGTGTGTGTGTACGTGTGTGCGTGCGGCTAGTGTGTGCGCATACCTTCGTGCGCGTGCGGCGCGTCTAGCAGGCGGTGCGTGCGCAGCAGCGCGCACTCGCCGCCCTGTGTGTGTGCGTGCGTGTGTATGTGTGTGTGTGTACGTGTGTGCGTGCGGCTAGTGTGTGCGCATACCTTCGTGCGCGTGCGGCGCGTCTAGCAGGCGGTGCGTGCGCAGCAGCGCGCACTCGCCGCCCTGTGTGTGTGCGTGCGTGTGTATGTGTGTGTGTGTACGTGTGTGCGTGCGGCTAGTGTGTGCGCATACCTTCGCGCGCGTGCGGCGCGTCTAGCAGGCGGTGCGTGCGCAGCAGCGCGCACTCGCCGCCCTGTGTGTGTGCGTGCGTGTGTATGTGTGTGTGTGTACGTGTGTGCGTGCGGCTAGTGTGTGCGCATACCTTCGTGCGCGTGCGGCGCGTCTAGCAGGCGGTGCGTGCGCAGCAGCGCGCACTCGCCGCCCTGTGTGTGTGCGTGCGTGTGTATGTGTGTGTGTGTACGTGTGTGCGTGCGGCTAGTGTGTGCGCATACCTTCGTGCGCGTGCGGCGCGTCTAGCAGGCGGTGCGTGCGCAGCAGCGCGCACTCGCCGCCCTGTGTGTGTGCGTGCGTGTGTATGTGTGTGTGTGTACGTGTGTGCGTGCGGCTAGTGTGTGCGCATACCTTCGTGCGCGTGCGGCGCGTCTAGCAGGCGGTGCGTGCGCAGCAGCGCGCACTCGCCGCCCTGTGTGTGTGCGTGCGTGTGTATGTGTGTGTGTGTACGTGTGTGCGTGCGGCTAGTGTGTGCGCATACCTTCGCGCGCGTGCGGCGCGTCTAGCAGGCGGTGCGTGCGCAGCAGCGCGCACTCGCCGCCCTGTGTGTGTGCGTGCGTGTGTATGTGTGTGTGTTTACGTGTGTGCGTGCGGCTAGTGTGTGCGCATACCTTCGTGCGCGTGCGGCGCGTCTAGCAGGCGGTGCGTGCGCAGCAGCGCGCACTCGCCGCCCTGTGTGTGTGCGTGCGTGTGTATGTGTGTGTGTGTACGTGTGTGCGTGCAGCTAGTGTGTGCGCATACCTTCGTGCGCGTGCGGCGCGTCTAGCAGGCGGTGCGTGCGCAGCAGCGCGCACTCGCCGCCCTGTGTGTGTGCGTGCGTGTGTATGTGTGTGTGTGTACGTGTGTGCGTGCGGCTAGTGTGTGCGCATACCTTCGCGCGCGTGCGGCGCGTCTAGCAGGCGGTGCGTGCGCAGCAGCGCGCACTCGCCGCCCTGTGTGTGTGCGTGCGTGTGTATGTGTGTGTGTGTACGTGTGTGCGTGCGGCTAGTGTGTGCGCATACCTTCGTGCGCGTGCGGCGCGTCTAGCAGGCGGTGCGTGCGCAGCAGCGCGCACTCGCCGCCCTGTGTGTGTGCGTGCGTGTGTATGTGTGTGTGTGTACGTGTGTGCGTGCGGCTAGTGTGTGCGCATACCTTCGTGCGCGTGCGGCGCGTCTAGCAGGCGGTGCGTGCGCAGCAGCGCGCACTCGCCGCCCTGTGTGTGTGCGTGCGTGTGTATGTGTGTGTGTGTACGTGTGTGCGTGCGGCTAGTGTGTGCGCATACCTTCGTGCGCGTGCGGCGCGTCTAGCAGGCGGTGCGTGCGCAGCAGCGCGCACTCGCCGCCCTGTGTGTGTGCGTGCGTGTGTATGTGTGTGTGTGTACGTGTGTGCGTGCGGCTAGTGTGTGCGCATACCTTCGTGCGCGTGCGGCGCGTCTAGCAGGCGGTGCGTGCGCAGCAGCGCGCACTCGCCGCCCTGTGTGTGTGCGTGCGTGTGTATGTGTGTGTGTGTACGTGTGTGCGTGCGGCTAGTGTGTGCGCATACCTTCGTGCGCGTGCGGCGCGTCTAGCAGGCGGTGCGTGCGCAGCAGCGCGCACTCGCCGCCCTGTGTGTGTGCGTGCGTGTGTATGTGTGTGTGTGTACGTGTGTGCGTGCGGCTAGTGTGTGCGCATACCTTCGTGCGCGTGCGGCGCGTCTAGCAGGCGGTGCGTGCGCAGCAGCGCGCACTCGCCGCCCTGTGTGTGTGCGTGCGTGTGTATGTGTGTGTGTGTACGTGTGTGCGTGCGGCTAGTGTGTGCGCATACCTTCGTGCGCGTGCGGCGCGTCTAGCAGGCGGTGCGTGCGCAGCAGCGCGCACTCGCCGCCCTGTGTGTGTGCGTGCGTGTGTATGTGTGTGTGTGTACGTGTGTGCGTGCGGCTAGTGTGTGCGCATACCTTCGTGCGCGTGCGGCGCGTCTAGCAGGCGGTGCGTGCGCAGCAGCGCGCACTCGCCGCCCTGTGTGTGTGCGTGCGTGTGTATGTGTGTGTGTGTACGTGTGTGCGTGCGGCTAGTGTGTGCGCATACCTTCGTGCGCGTGCGGCGCGTCTAGCAGGCGGTGCGTGCGCAGCAGCGCGCACTCGCCGCCCTGTGTGTGTGCGTGCGTGTGTATGTGTGTGTGTGTACGTGTGTGCGTGCGGCTAGTGTGTGCGCATACCTTCGTGCGCGTGCGGCGCGTCTAGCAGGCGGTGCGTGCGCAGCAGCGCGCACTCGCCGCCCTGTGTGTGTGCGTGCGTGTGTATGTGTGTGTGTGTACGTGTGTGCGTGCGGCTAGTGTGTGCGCATACCTTCGTGCGCGTGCGGCGCGTCTAGCAGGCGGTGCGTGCGCAGCAGCGCGCACTCGCCGCCCTGTGTGTGTGCGTGCGTGTGTATGTGTGTGTGTGTACGTGTGTGCGTGCGGCTAGTGTGTGCGCATACCTTCGTGCGCGTGCGGCGCGTCTAGCAGGCGGTGCGTGCGCAGCAGCGCGCACTCGCCGCCCTGTGTGTGTGCGTGCGTGTGTATGTGTGTGTGTGTACGTGTGTGCGTGCGGCTAGTGTGTGCGCATACCTTCGTGCGCGTGCGGCGCGTCTAGCAGGCGGTGCGTGCGCAGCAGCGCGCACTCGCCGCCCTGTGTGTGTGCGTGCGTGTGTATGTGTGTGTGTACGTGTGTGCGTGCGGCTAGTGTGTGCGCATACCTTCGTGCGCGTGCGGCGCGTCTAGCAGGCGGTGCGTGCGCAGCAGCGCGCACTCGCCGCCCTGTGTGTGTGCGTGCGTGTGTATGTGTGTGTGTGTACGTGTGTGCGTGCGGCTAGTGTGTGCGCATACCTTCGTGCGCGTGCGGCGCGTCTAGCAGGCGGTGCGTGCGCAGCAGCGCGCACTCGCCGCCCTGTGTGTGTGCGTGCGTGTGTATGTGTGTGTGTGTACGTGTGTGCGTGCGGCTAGTGTGTGCGCATACCTTCGTGCGCGTGCGGCGCGTCTAGCAGGCGGTGCGTGCGCAGCAGCGCGCACTCGCCGCCCTGTGTGTGTGCGTGCGTGTGTATGTGTGTGTGTGTACGTGTGTGCGTGCGGCTAGTGTGTGCGCATACCTTCGTGCGCGTGCGGCGCGTCTAGCAGGCGGTGCGTGCGCAGCAGCGCGCACTCGCCGCCCTGTGTGTGTGCGTGCGTGTGTATGTGTGTGTACGTGTGTGCGTGCGGCTAGTGTGTGCGCATACCTTCGTGCGCGTGCGGCGCGTCTAGCAGGCGGTGCGTGCGCAGCAGCGCGCACTCGCCGCCCTGTGTGTGTGCGTGCGTGTGTATGTGTGTGTGTGTACGTGTGTGCGTGCGGCTAGTGTGTGCGCATACCTTCGTGCGCGTGCGGCGCGTCTAGCAGGCGGTGCGTGCGCAGCAGCGCGCACTCGCCGCCCTGTGTGTGTGCGTGCGTGTGTATGTGTGTGTGTGTACGTGTGTGCGTGCGGCTAGTGTGTGCGCATACCTTCGTGCGCGTGCGGCGCGTCTAGCAGGCGGTGCGTGCGCAGCAGCGCGCACTCGCCGCCCTGTGTGTGTGCGTGCGTGTGTATGTGTGTGTGTGTACGTGTGTGCGTGCGGCTAGTGTGTGCGCATACCTTCGTGCGCGTGCGGCGCGTCTAGCAGGCGGTGCGTGCGCAGCAGCGCGCACTCGCCGCCCTGTGTGTGTGCGTGCGTGTGTATGTGTGTGTGTGTACGTGTGTGCGTGCGGCTAGTGTGTGCGCATACCTTCGTGCGCGTGCGGCGCGTCTAGCAGGCGGTGCGTGCGCAGCAGCGCGCACTCGCCGCCCTGTGTGTGTGCGTGCGTGTGTATGTGTGTGTGTGTACGTGTGTGCGTGCGGCTAGTGTGTGCGCATACCTTCGTGCGCGTGCGGCGCGTCTAGCAGGCGGTGCGTGCGCAGCAGCGCGCACTCGCCGCCCTGTGTGTGTGCGTGCGTGTGTATGTGTGTGTGTGTACGTGTGTGCGTGCGGCTAGTGTGTGCGCATACCTTCGTGCGCGTGCGGCGCGTCTAGCAGGCGGTGCGTGCGCAGCAGCGCGCACTCGCCGCCCTGTGTGTGTGCGTGCGTGTGTATGTGTGTGTGTGTACGTGTGTGCGTGCGGCTAGTGTGTGCGCATACCTTCGTGCGCGTGCGGCGCGTCTAGCAGGCGGTGCGTGCGCAGCAGCGCGCACTCGCCGCCCTGTGTGTGTGCGTGCGTGTGTATGTGTGTGTGTGTACGTGTGTGCGTGCGGCTAGTGTGTGCGCATACCTTCGTGCGCGTGCGGCGCGTCTAGCAGGCGGTGCGTGCGCAGCAGCGCGCACTCGCCGCCCTGTGTGTGTGCGTGCGTGTGTATGTGTGTGTGTGTACGTGTGTGCGTGCGGCTAGTGTGTGCGCATACCTTCGTGCGCGTGCGGCGCGTCTAGCAGGCGGTGCGTGCGCAGCAGCGCGCACTCGCCGCCCTGTGTGTGTGCGTGCGTGTGTATGTGTGTGTACGTGTGTGCGTGCGGCTAGTGTGTGCGCATACCTTCGTGCGCATGCGGCGCGTCTAGCAGGCGGTGCGTGCGCAGCAGCGCGCACTCGCCGCCCTGTGTGTGTGCGTGCGTGTGTATGTGTGTGTGTGTACGTGTGTGCGTGCGGCTAGTGTGTGCGCATACCTTCGTGCGCGTGCGGCGCGTCTAGCAGGCGGTGCGTGCGCAGCAGCGCGCACTCGCCGCCCTGTGTGTGTGCGTGCGTGTGTATGTGTGTGTGTGTACGTGTGTGCGTGCGGCTAGTGTGTGCGCATACCTTCGTGCGCGTGCGGCGCGTCTAGCAGGCGGTGCGTGCGCAGCAGCGCGCACTCGCCGCCCTGTGTGTGTGCGTGCGTGTGTATGTGTGTGTGTGTACGTGTGTGCGTGCGGCTAGTGTGTGCGCATACCTTCGTGCGCGTGCGGCGCGTCTAGCAGGCGGTGCGTGCGCAGCAGCGCGCACTCGCCGCCCTGTGTGTGTGCGTGCGTGTGTATGTGTGTGTACGTGTGTGCGTGCGGCTAGTGTGTGCGCATACCTTCGTGCGCGTGCGGCGCGTCTAGCAGGCGGTGCGTGCGCAGCAGCGCGCACTCGCCGCCCTGTGTGTGTGCGTGCGTGTGTATGTGTGTGTGTGTACGTGTGTGCGTGCGGCTAGTGTGTGCGCATACCTTCGTGCGCGTGCGGCGCGTCTAGCAGGCGGTGCGTGCGCAGCAGCGCGCACTCGCCGCCCTGTGTGTGTGCGTGCGTGTGTATGTGTGTGTGTGTACGTGTGTGCGTGCGGCTAGTGTGTGCGCATACCTTCGTGCGCGTGCGGCGCGTCTAGCAGGCGGTGCGTGCGCAGCAGCGCGCACTCGCCGCCCTGTGTGTGTGCGTGCGTGTGTATGTGTGTGTACGTGTGTGCGTGCGGCTAGTGTGTGCGCATACCTTCGTGCGCGTGCGGCGCGTCTAGCAGGCGGTGCGTGCGCAGCAGCGCGCACTCGCCGCCCTGTGTGTGTGCGTGCGTGTGTATGTGTGTGTGTGTACGTGTGTGCGTGCGGCTAGTGTGTGCGCATACCTTCGTGCGCGTGCGGCGCGTCTAGCAGGCGGTGCGTGCGCAGCAGCGCGCACTCGCCGCCCTGTGTGTGTGCGTGCGTGTGTATGTGTGTGTGTGTACGTGTGTGCGTGCGGCTAGTGTGTGCGCATACCTTCGTGCGCGTGCGGCGCGTCTAGCAGGCGGTGCGTGCGCAGCAGCGCGCACTCGCCGCCCTGTGTGTGTGCGTGCGTGTGTATGTGTGTGTGTGTACGTGTGTGCGTGCGGCTAGTGTGTGCGCATACCTTCGTGCGCGTGCGGCGCGTCTAGCAGGCGGTGCGTGCGCAGCAGCGCGCACTCGCCGCCCTGTGTGTGTGCGTGCGTGTGTATGTGTGTGTACGTGTGTGCGTGCGGCTAGTGTGTGCGCATACCTTCGTGCGCGTGCGGCGCGTCTAGCAGGCGGTGCGTGCGCAGCAGCGCGCACTCGCCGCCCTGTGTGTGTGCGTGCGTGTGTATGTGTGTGTGTGTACGTGTGTGCGTGCGGCTAGTGTGTGCGCATACCTTCGTGCGCGTGCGGCGCGTCTAGCAGGCGGTGCGTGCGCAGCAGCGCGCACTCGCCGCCCTGTGTGTGTGCGTGCGTGTGTATGTGTGTGTGTGTACGTGTGTGCGTGCGGCTAGTGTGTGCGCATACCTTCGTGCGCGTGCGGCGCGTCTAGCAGGCGGTGCGTGCGCAGCAGCGCGCACTCGCCGCCCTGTGTGTGTGCGTGCGTGTGTATGTGTGTGTATGTACGTGTGTGCGTGCGGCTAGTGTGTGCGCATACCTTCGTGCGCGTGCGGCGCGTCTAGCAGGCGGTGCGTGCGCAGCAGCGCGCACTCGCCGCCCTCGTGCGCGTCGAGCGCGTACACGTACAGCGCGCCCGCGCACGTCGCTACCAGCAGACGCGCGCCAGCCGTCCCGCGGGATACGCTAAACACACGCACGGTTTATAAACGCTTGTTGTTGTAATTTTTATACATTTAGTTTTACTGCCGTTGTAGATAATTAATGTTAAGGCGCAGGTTGAGCAAAATGTCGCGCTAGTCGTTATTTGTGCGGTTTTTAGGAGCTATCTACTTTTTATTTAAAAGATATATCAACAAATAAAAAACACATTATATTTCTACATAATCTTGATTTCATAAAAGCTATATCCAATTTTTTTTTAAAGGAATAAATATTAATATAGTCTCCTTACAACGAAACCACATAAATGTGAAATTATTATTGATAACATGCATCTCCTCGTAAAGTAAGTATTATTTTATTTTGCGATTTACACCAATGGATAGGCAATTTATTAATGAACATTTCTATTATAAATTTTTTTTCAAAAGACCAAAATTTTATTTTATTAAGAAATTATTTTAAAATCTGGGCGTATTCACTGCCCACGGGCTTGCTGGAGTCAGTGAGCGCTGAGCTCTTGGACGTGGAACCCGTGTCGTTAGAGCGTCGTCCAGCGCACACGCTCACGTCATCTTATCAGTCGATAATATTATTACTTATTAGGTTATTTATAGGTAGTATTATTTGTTTGTTTTGGGTATAATTTTTCGTATTAGTTATACATATATTTCTTGTGTTTTTTACTGCGCGATGAAGCTTTTTGCATGTATTTTCTTTGAACTAAATGCAAATAAAAAATGAAGCACCATTAGCATGTAAGGTTCGAATCCATAATTAACATTTCGACAAATATTATAATTTACACTATAAAAGGCTAATTCAATATTATCAGTATAATATACGGTTAAAAATAATCCTAATACCAAACCACAATATCTTATTAGGTATAGTACTGCCTCGTTGATCTAGTGGTTGTAGTAGTGCGACTGCTATAAACTATAACTTTATACAATTAGTGTTCACTATAAAATTATATTCGGTATAGACGTTAATTATTAGATGCAACATATTTTTTTTTCATTATTAATTACATTTGTCAGTGGATTAAATTTGCTTTAATAAAGTTGGTGATGATTTTAAATAAGAATAAAATTCTGCTCAAGTTTTTTTATTGTTACCTTTGTTAACAACATTGCCTTTAGAACCGGAACCGTAAGTATTTCTTTCAGACGTCCACAATTTATTCAAAATAAAATAATACTCTTTCTACTGGAGCATTTGTACCAGGTAGACATAAAATATATTAGAAAAAAAATTATGTTGAAGATTGTTGACTTTGAATACTTCCATCCAACGAGTTACGGGACAATTTTGTGACCCGGAGCTTTGTTTGGGGACAATGGGACAGACGACCGAGAAAAGGGACAGTCCCGTTCAAAACGGACGTATGGTCACTTTAGCTATAACCCGGCGACGGCTCCGTGGCGCAGTGGCTTAGAAATCAGTTGTTGCGCTGGGGGCCGCGGGTTCGAATCCCGCACGGAACAAGTATTTGTATGGCCTACAAATAATTGTTCCGGGTCTGGATGTTTGTCCTTGTGGAATTTATGTTTGTAAACTGCCTCCACGACACAGGAAAAAATCCTAGTGTGGGGGTAACGTTTTTTTACAATTGAAATTGAAAGATTGAACCCTTATACTTCTTGTTGATTTTTGTATTAGCTTTATTAAAGTTACCCTTATGTATAAATAAATATAATTACGTATGTAGAAATAAAATTGATTTTCATCCTCATCAATCATTGGGGTGAGGATAATGTCTGCCAGCATAAGTAATAAGCAGGCTAAGTTACAAGGTGCTCAGTTCAAAAATTAGTAGGTAGGTAGGTTACTTTTCAATACGTGACACGTAAAAATTAACAATAATCAAAAACACATCTGCGAAACATCCTATTTATTTATTTATTCTTTATTGCACCAAATATTTGTACAAAAGGCGAGCTATCTATCTATTTACCTATAGTGAGTAGGTATCTTTTAAACTCACAATTTTCAATGCTTCATTTTTAATATATAATTAATTATAAAATTTCATAATTCGATAATATATGAAAATACATAATTCTAATATAATGCAACTAATATACCGAATAAAAAAATCAAAATACGTTTATCGTTGTACGCTGTGTGTATATCCATAAAATAATATTGATGTTGAAAAAATAATACTACGTTCGTACAATAGGTGGCGTCTTACATATTTCTTACGCAATATATTGTAGCGAGCGGCGCGTCGGCCAAATGCTTAAGGTCGTTCGCATGGAGTAGCCCCTTAAACCAATGCATTACTATTTTGATATATTAATTACTCATTTCGTCATATTTATATAATTGCCGTTTCATCTTAAAAATCCATGAAGTATCTTCAGCAAATAATACTATGTCATGGTTTTCCTCTACAAGGGGAGGTCAGTCATTAACATAGACTAGAAATAGGAATGGGCCGAGAATTAAGCCCTGAGGAACACCCATTAGTACAGGTGTACCCAAAAGAACTTTTACCGTTGATAATAATTTTCTGCGTTCTATTTCTTAAGTATGAAATAATAAGATTAAGTACTACGTTCTTGACATCATAAGGCTGTAACTTTTTATTAATGTCTCTGGCATGTTCACCAGTCATAGGCCTTAAAAAAACTGGCCAAGTGCGAGTCGGACTCGCGCACCAAGAGATCCGAACAAATCCGTAGGTATATAAGTTTAAAATTATTAAAAATATTTTTATTATATGTTGTAACTAAAAATTTAAGCTTTTCGCAATGTTTTCTTTATCTGTGCTATAATACGTTGCTTCGTACCAAATTTTAAGATTCTGAGTTCACGGGAAGTACCCTGTAGGTTTTGATTCCCTTGCAAATGTCGAAAATTTGCGGCATAAACGGCTGTATCTTTTGATTGCGTTGGCTTAGAAGTTTGATTTTTTCACAGCTCCAAGGGACAGTAGACTTGAGTATTTGATATGAATTTCAGCTTGATACCTCCACGCGGACTCCAGACAGACAGACAGACGGACAACAAAGTGATCCTATAAGGGTTCCGTTCTTTTCCTTTTGAGGTACGGAACCCTAAAAAGTCACTAAATATACCAAAAGCGTCCTCTGAATTCTACCATCCACAAAAAATATGTTTAATAAGCTCAACAACGCCGACATCAGTTGTCGAGCGACCCTTTGTTAAACCAAATGGATTTTTATAAAACAATTTATTTATATTAAAACTTTAACTAATGTTGGTAAACAGAAATTGGTCAAAATTGGCTGGATCTAATGTACTACCATATTTAAATAAATATATAACTTTGCTATGTTTTATAAAATCAGGAAACACATCAGCTTCGACACTCGTTTTAAAAACTGTGGTTAGATAAGGTGCAAATGTATATATTATGGACGTAGTAACTTTTAACGAAAATCAACCAAAAGGTAATCGTTTTCTTAACATCAATAATTTTAAAACATTAAAACATATTTTATGGCAAAACTCTGTGGAATTTAAGTTTTTGAACAAGCCTTTACATGGTGTTTAAGCAAGGCTTTGGCGACAGTAGAAGAATAATTAAAAGATTTTGTTGTCAAAAAAGGAATATTAATGAAATGTTTCACAAAATCCGCAGCAATTTCTTGATCAGAACGATAAAAATTATTGTAATAATCTACAATTGAAAATCAGAGTTAAATTAATAGCGAAACGGGTAAGGGTCACTATTAATTTATTACTCGAAGTTATTTTAATTTTATTATATGCAGTTTTGTTGTTTAAACGTAAATCCTTCGCTTTTTATTCATGAATGTATGTCTGCACTGGACGTATTAATTGAGACACGGAAAAATCACAACACGACCAGACTACAGAGCAGAAAACTCACAGTATGTGTGTTATGGCACGTTTAGATTATCGGACGAACAACAAGTCTCGTGGACGAGTACGATGCGTTTACAATATTCGTCTGTACTGATTCAACCATGGAGCAAATACAAAGAGGAGACGGCCTAAGCAACTGTGCACTGTGATTCTAACAAGTCCTGACGTCATCACAGTGGGCATGGCTTTAGTTAGTATATCTAAGGTAGCTAAACTACATTGCAACATCGATATGGAACGATGCGAGCAGTTTTACTATTTACCGGTAAATGGAAAATAGTTAAGTGGGCGGGGCTTAAAATCCCCTCACCTCGCAAATTGTCACGCGTTGTTACATAGTGAAATCTAATTACAACACCTCCTCTTTCTCGTCTCTTTTAAACATGGATGACGTGCGTTTCGTTGTTACGACTTTACGAGGGCTGCACTAAAAGTATCGGGAATAGAATATTTCCACTGTTCCTGTCATATTAAAATCTTTTTAATTGAAAACTCCTCGGCTTTAAAAATCGAATACCATTTATTTATTTAAAAAAAGATTCTCGGTCTTGTCACAAGGTTTTGTCAAACTTGTTTAGTCGTTGAGAAAATGGAATTGACTCGTGAAAATTCAAGAGCGATGATTTATTATGACTTTCGAAGTGGTTTAACAAAAAAACAGTGTGTTGACCGGCTGATTTCTGCATTTGGTGATGAAGCCCCATCCAAAACCACAATTTATCGCTGGTTTGCTGAATTTCAACGTGGACGTGTCAAGCTCAGTGATGATCCCCGTCAAGGTCGTCCAAAAACTGCAGTCACCCAAGAAAACGTTGATGCTGTGCGTAAGCTGATTGAGGAAGATCGACATGTGACATACCGCGAAATTCGGGCAACTTTAGACATTGGCATGAGTCAAATACAAATAATCTTGCATGAACAATTAAGTGTAAAAAAGTTGTTTTCCCGATGGATACCGCATTCGCTCTGTGAAGGGCAAAAAGCGGCTCGCGTTACTTGGTGCGTCAGAACTCTCGAAAGATTCCACGCAGGATGCTCAAATGCTGTATACAACATCGTATTCGGTGACGAATCCTGCATATACGCGTACGAACCCGAAACAAAAAACCAGTCACGAGTTTGGGTGTTCGAAAATGAGTTAAAGCCAACAAAAATTGTTCGTTCACGGAGTGTTGCAAAAAAATGGTGGCCACGTTTGTCTCCAAAATCGGCCAATATGTAGACTCACAAATATTTGTTTTAATTAAAGAAAATAAAAAATAATCCTTTATTGCTGTCCGTTTAAACTTATTTGACAAACAATTATTTAAAAGTTGAAAATGGAGGTAAGAAAAAAATAACTAACTAAATCATGTTCTCGGCATTCGGTCCCTAATAATAGGTTGTCTTTCGGCAAAGGCCTCCTCAAAGGCTTTCCACAAAAGCCTCCTCTACGGCTTTCCGCTTGTTTCTGTCATTTGCTGTACTTAACCATTCTGGCCCCACTACTTTCTTAAAATCATCTTTCCATTGCTTTGACTGTCTTCCTCTAGTTCCTCTGCATTCTCTAGGGTACCATTCAGCTATCACTCTGGTCCATTACTCTTTATTTTTTCCCAACATATGCCCCATCCAGCGTCATTTCAATTTTCTGCATGCTGATTGGACTTTTCCGAACTTAAGTCTTTCCTTTTATTCTTTTTAACTGTATTTTATCTATTCTCATTACTCCGAATACGCTTCTCTCTATTCCATTCTGACATATTATATTAATTTTATTTTGTTGTCATTCGATTAAGGCCCAAGTTTGGCATGCGTATGTCAGACATGGCAGGATACAAGTATTGAAAACTCTTTTTTATCCGATAGTGATATCTCTTTATTCACTTAACGACCAGAAACATCTCCAACACAGCTGAGATTATCTTTGGCGAAATACACACCTTGACGGACGCCTCTTCTTCTTCTTTTTCTTTTAAATTATGGCTTCTCTTGATAGACACAGACGCCTCTTTCAATTGGGAATTCGTCGCCTGTCATTTCCAGTTTTCTTTGTGCTGTACGATTTACCATAAATTGTCTTTAGTATGCATATGTACTTACTATTAACACCTTTATTTCACATTTATTTATATTAATATTTATTTAAAATAGGATCCCATATCACGGTTTCTCCTTGATAAAGTTCTATAAATTTAATAGTGGATTCGTTACTCCAATTCATCACAGTAGGTAGGTATTTTTATTCTATTTTTATTCTATTAAATAAATTAAAAATTGTACAAACAAAATTATTTTAAAGTGAAATATGTTTAAAAAAAAGTCGCGCTGGGTTTCTTGTTGGTTCTTCCCAGGACAGAGATATTTTCCGAACCATTGGTAAATAAAAAAATGACTTTCAATAAATATTATGTAGTAATTTATATTGAATATATTATACTATTGAGTATAGCTGTAAGTATATTTATATTCTATAATAATTCTATAATAATGTCTTGGTATTCTCTTAAATTCTAACATAATCTGTCTGAAAATATTTGTACGCAGGAAACTGCAGAATATTTAGGATCTCAATTATTCTGTAACAACTTAAATGTACCATATTCTAACAAATAAATCATCTTATCTTATCTTATCTTATAATAAAAATCATTCTATTCTATTCTATTCTATTCTGTACTAACTTAAAAACATGGTCGTCTTTTGATAAAAACATTCAAGGCAATTCAAACAAATTCAATTTGTCAACAATGGTACTCGTAATTTTCGAGACATTTATGTTTATCAAATAATTATTAACTTTTTGTTTGATATCTGTACAAATAAATAAAATTGATGTGTCTGTTTGTAATGTCAAAATTACAGCTTTTTACTAAATGCAAAGTATATACTGTACTAATAACAAAAACACAATTTTTAAAGTTTTTGTATAGTATGTATGTATGTCTGTCTATCTGTCTGTCTGTCTGTCCGTCCGTCTGTCTGTCCGTCTGTCTGTCTGTCTGTCCGTTTGTCTGTCTGTTCCGGCTAATCTCTGAAACGGCTGGACCGATTTTAACGGGATTTTCACTAGCAGATAGCTGATGTCACAAGGAGTAACTTAGGCTACTTTTATTTTAGAATAATAATTATGGATCCGCGGAAAAAAAATGAAAACCCCAAATAACACGCGGGCGTAGTCGCCGGGAACAGCTAGTTTAATAATATATAAAGGATTTTATCCTTTATTGTCTTTTTTGCTCCATAAGAAGTTGACAATGTTATCCCATTATCATGTGCTTATTAGAATGTTTATTATCATCTGATATTTTGTATATGTTTCGTTATTCATTAGCTAATTCGTATTTTACAATAATGTAACATTACTAAGCTTCCATTTTAGCTATTTTTAGTTTGGAATGGACTTTAGGATCGTATTTTTGCGCGATGTTTTTTACCATTGCAAATATCACCTTAAACCGAAAGAATCTTAAGAGAAATGTCAAATGGCTTTAGACAACGAAATCCCTTTTAAATAAACTTTGTTGCTGTTATAATAGATTAAAGATGATTAATATTGGAGTGCGATGCAAGAAATTGCGGATTTTAAAAAAAATGATGCAAAACGTAAAAAAATTACAAACGAGAATAGACGATTGACAAAATAAGGATGTTTAGTACATATAACAAATTGTACGAGGAAACGGGTCCGACATTGGCATTTATGAGGCGTATAGTTTCGCGTTAGATATTGCATAGCCTCGACCAGACTATAAAAGTGGATGTATCGTTTGACTTTTACTAACAATAAGTGAGCAAGACGTGCCAAGTCTACAAAAGACATCGTGGTTGCGAAGTGTTTTATATATTGAATTATTGAGGACTTATTTCCAACACATAGCGAATTTATTTCATATCTATTGCAAGCGGTTGCATTAAATTAGTCTCTCGCTGTTTCAAAACACTAAAAACATGCTTTTCAAAATGAGGCTCAGGATGCTTTTTGGCGTTCCTAGGGAGAGGCCTATGTTCAGCAGTGAATTTGTGAAAGGCTGTGATGATGATGATGATGATGATGATGATGATGATGATAATGATGATGAAACATCTTATCTTAGTTCTTGAGGGTACGGAACACTTGTACAAGGGTACATGTTAGGAAGCTGACTTGGTATATAGTGTACATGTAAGGGTACTGACTTGGTGATGGCAACAACTGCTCGATGTCCACAGACGGGCAGGCGAGCTGATGCGAAGGCTCGTCCTTGCGCCAGCACATCGGCGACGGCACCCGGCAGGTATCCCGCGCCCGCAGACACTGCCTGCGACAGCCACCCCATCCAGCCCTCGGCTGCACCCTCTCCCTCTCCAACCCCTTCGCCCGCACCCCCACTCCCACCCGTACCCACACTCGCGCCCGTCTCTTCCTCCAGCCGGAACACGTGCACCGTTTCCGTGTTGGACGTAGCCGCCAGTAGCTGTCCACAAGCGCTGAACGCTAAACATCCGATGCTGACGCAACGCTTGACTCCACGCCGGAACTCGTATAATCGCGTGCGCTCCGGCACCGCGAACACTCGGATGACAGTGCCGCGCTCGGACGCGGTGGCCAGCCTCCGCCCGCACATGGACCACGCGAGAGCCGCCAGCGGACTGTCATGCGCACTCAGCACGCACTTTGCGTTCAGATGCACCGCGTCGAAGATCTGCACCTCACCGACCGCACTCGAACCGGGATACGCGACGTAACAGCGGTCCACGTTGGGCGAGAGCGCGCACAATCCGCGCGGGTTGGGAGGCGTGTCACGGATTGTGTGCAGGATCCGCATGTCGCGGATGTTGTGGATGTGCAGTGACTCTTCCAGGCACACGATCAGCCGCTGCAACCCCACCACCGAACATATTCAGCTCAGCTCCCGACCGTATTAACATAGTGATAGTAATAACACGTGGTAAAGTCACCGTTACCATTACAGCATATAGCCTCCCCCATAGACCATAGGGGGGATATTTACTGTAGTTTCCACGCTTGGCAAGTGTGTTGGTAACCGCAATTTTTTTATTTTAAGACGTTTTTAGAAAGACGCTGATGCCCATCTCCTTATTTGTTTCCCTTTGTCGACTCTTACGACACCCACAGGACTATTTTTTGATTGTAGCGCAAATGAGTCGCCTCGATCGGGGTAAGGACCACGCTCTCACAGAATACCAGCGTGAAATAATATCTTAATGCTGCTGTATGTCGTATGGTGAGTGTAAAGAGGCGGAGACCCTTTTTACTGGAAACGAGGCATTTCATCTTAGTCCTCAGGAGTGACAACGCATCTAAATTTTAGTTCTTAATTAACGATAAATTAATGTAGATGGCTATGATCCAGCATCCACTTACTATCAGGGGGACTGTGTGTGCTCGTTTGTCATCATTATTCTATAAAAACTATATGTTTCAACCTAAATTACACATAACTATCAAGAAATCCTTCAAAGAATATATAACCCGAAATTTTGTCATGACTACAAGTAACACAAATATAATAATATATTTTAAAGTAATATACAAGAAGACGTTACAATTATCAATAAAAAAATATCTGAACAAGTAAACTAGGCAAACCGTATAATCAGTGAGATAGTAACACGTCAAAACAAAAACAATAAGAGCAATGACACTTACAGATCGGTTGAGCTTGACGGCGAGAATGGTATTGCTATAGCTGTAGTTGCAGATCTCGGTGCCTTTCTTGTAATGGCACACGATGAGCTTTCTGCAAATGAGACGAAACGTTTCTTAAAGCAATAAATTAGCATTCGACTCATTTATACTTGTACTCTATGAGACAGAGTCATGCTGCAGCTATGTTATGGTTGCAGCACGAATGAATTGGCTCGACCGGGGAAGAACCCGTTCTTACAGAATACCAGAGTTAAATGCAACTTCGTTGCTGTGTTTCTTACAATGAGTGTGGAGATTTTTTTTTGACATCTATATTTTGATTCTTAATTTAGGGCAGATGGGGGTGTCTATTGACCCCAACATCCACTTACCATCAGGTACACTGTGTACTCGTTTGTCACACTTATTCTATAAAAGTACTTCGTAATTACACGGTTACTACAACGGCGTAAGAAAATCCACTGCCTTATATCCTCCCGGTGATGTCGTAAGAGGGAAATTGATTGAAACAGGAAAAGGGCACATAACAACTCAAAATAATAAAGAACTGCAGTTTTCATGTCATATTTACTTATATATTTATTCAAGCTTCATACATACAATATTTTATATAGGCGGACTTAATGCCTAAGGCATTCGCTACCAGTCAACCTTTGAGTGATGTAGAGGTAAAAATATGAAGTAGGTGTGTGAAACTTTAAAGGACAGAAATGTAAATTAAAGTATATAAATATAAAACAATATAAAAACATAAACTTACATATCCAAAATTATTTAATATATGCATAATATTATATATAAATAATATACATATTACTTAAGTAAATAACATACATTATATAACTATAAATACATAAATATTTTTGCCAGTTTATTTAAATATTATTCCCGAACTTTCTTCTTATATGCATAAAGATTGTTAGCCGTTCTACTTTCAAGAGGGAATGCGTTCCAGAGAACAGATTGTACAGTGACGGAAGAATGCAAGAAGCCAGATTTTTCAGGCGGTAAAGTGGCCGCAGGGTACCGGTGACTTTTTGTCTAATATTTATCACTTGGGCATGCTAGCTCAAAGTGGAGTCAATGTATAAGCCAAAACCCTTAACGGAACGACATAATTCCAAAATAGAGACGTTGAAATTGATCGGAAGTAGAGCTGTACTATCCATTTTTTTCATTATGCGATGGCTACCTAGTAATATTGCCTGACACTTGGATGAATTTACAATTAAACCGAACCTGACAGACTAGCTCTTAATATGTTCTAGGTCCCTGTTGACCATATCTACAGCGGCGGACATAATCAAAATTCGCATGTGCATACAACTGTACGTCATCGGCATACAGATGATAGGCACACTGTGATAAGATTAATAAATACTGAAATTAACAAAGGAGACAGAATACCGCCTTGTGGGACATACATTTATGTCATACCAGATTGATACAGATTCACCAATGCGGACCGACTGCTGACGTCCCCCAAGATAAGCTGAAAACCAATCCAGTGCTTCGGTTGAAATCATAGAATGGGAAAGGATAGAAAGTAGGATGTCATGACTGATGGTGTTGAAGGCATACGAAAAGTCAACCAAAGCCAGCACAGTGACTTTGGTGTCCTCCATGCCTGCCCTAATATCACCAGTGACATTCAGAAGAGAGGAAACAGTGCATTTGGCTATAACTACGGTATGCCTTAGGTTCAGCAGTGGACTTGGATAGGCTTTTATGATGGATCACGATACACGTGGGAGAGTTGTCGTATCTTCACATTAAACTCGTCAAGTTAAACAGCCAACTTATAATTTATTTATATTAGTCAATCATTTTATTGGTTTCACATCTCATAGTTCTTGCAATTCACAAAGACGAGCGTGCTTTACTCGTGGTTGAACGTGTATATACACATTGCATTAATGTGCTTGTCTGATGGAGCGATCAGTTGCGAGCGTGCGCTACGCAACCGCTTGGTCGCAACCACCAAATTTTGACACGTATACAGATACGTGTTTACCACAACTAAAGCCCGCTTGACTTCGTGAATTGCAAGAACTATATCAGTTTAAAAATCCGCAATACGTATTCAGCGCTCAGGCACCACAGTCATATTGCCAGTAGTAAATGCAGGGCGATAGTTGCCACATGCGTCACACTTGTAAATAAGTACTGCTTGTAGGGGCTGTTCTGTTCGGGTTTGCACTACACTAATAAGCTCCACATTTTCAATCGTCCTTTTTGATGTGAGACATGTATTGGTGCGCCTTGACAGTAAAACCGACTAGTATGCCGTGACGGCAAACGGCATGACGCTCTCTTATGACGTCATGAGATACGCCCCTCGACTCCCTTATGTGTACGTGCGCATATACTATACACTACGTTGTTTGCCTATGTGAGTTGTGTACTGCGTATGCCTTTCTATTTATGATGCGATAGTATACATGACGCGTTCATCGCTTGTATACATACTTTGTATTTCTTTTTAATATTAGTTTTAATTATTTTACTAAAATTATTTTACTCCGTATTTCTTCATTTCTTTTCATTAGTGATAAATTCTACCATCACATATGTTTCATACCTACCTGGCATCCCGTTACGGCCACTTTTTTAAGTACATCATAGAATTAACTTCAGCTACCGATGAGTCTGGTATTGTTTACCATTCCGTATAGCTACATTATAGCTAATATTAAATAATGACAAGCAAGAGAAATTTAAAAAAAATTATGTATGTAAGCCTCCTAGTCTAGCTCATTGGGAATTTAGTTTAAAATCAATTACTAAATTCGACAAAAACGGGCATGCACCAAAGCGAGTTATAAAAACGTGGTAAAAAGGGAGTTTTTCTTTCGCCGTGTGATCTCCGTGCAAAAGTATCTCATCTCGAAATGTAATAGATTTAAAAAAGGCATTTGGCAAACGAAATTTTTATTTTCTTACGTCAAAGATATAAATGTATTTCATATCATATGCTCAGCTCAGGGGCGCGGCAGTGACGGACACCAACGCATCTATTGCACACACGCGCTATGTTGCATTCGCAATAAAGCAATTACAGCAATAAAACTGACTATAATAAGGACAAAACATGAATCAACTGTACTGACAAATCATCGAAATTTCGTGTGATAGATAGAGCCTTTACCGGAAACGAGGCATTCCATTTTTGTTCTCAGGGGGGGGATCAAGATTTTGATCGAGGCTAGATGGATCTATGGTTCACAGCATCAGCTTACTGTCAGATGGACTGTGTGCACATTCGCAACCTAGTTTTATAAAAATAATAATAATAATTTCTAACTTAAATATCTAAAATTGTATAGTATTCAATAAAATATATTATATAAATTACTATTAACATGTACTGGTTTGCACTATGTTATCGAGCAATTTTTTGCGCAATCCACGAGAGACCTCGATCCTCGACAAATCGCGCGCATGTCAGGGTCGGCGTAGAGGTACTTTAAGGTCGCGGAGATGGAGAAGTACGTGCCAAGTGTGAAAATGCATTCGTAACCGGCGAAAATTAGATATGTGTACATTTTGGAACTGATGGCTAAAGATTCGCAAAATTGGCGATTTGAAACAAACGGACAGAAAGAAACAATCTTGGTAGTGAGGTGATCACTACCAAGCTATTTCTAATTCGTGTTGTTAATTGTGTTACATTATTATATGATTGTAAACTGTTGCGTAAAAACTGTGTATAAAAAAACTGTCCCGCTGCTGGTTCTTCCCAGGTCAGGAGTAATTTCGGAACCAGTGGTAAATTAAACATAAGAGTGACTTTCAATAAGTATTATTTATAATCCATATTAAATTTGAAAACCATCGTAAAATAGCAGCTTAACGCTGCTGTGTTTCGTATGGTGAGTGTAGAGAACCGGAGACCCTTTTTACTGGCAAAGAGGCATTTCATCTTAGTCCTCACGGGTGACAACGCATCTACATCTTGAGTCTTTATTGAGGATAGATGTAGATGTCTATGGGTCACAGTAACCACTTACCATCAGGTGGACTGTGTGCTCGTTTGTCACCCTATCCTATAAAAAAAAAGTTTCTATTTTATTCCATCAATATCTAAGTAGGACCGTTAAAATCCTATTCATGGATAAAATAGGAAAAAAAAGAAAATGCTGAAAAAGAAACAGACCAAACAAATATCAATACGATCCATACATAGTTATGTATGAAGACCTTTCTATAGTTGAGATAATCTGTGATAATGTATTGTTCTAGATTACTCAAAAATTTGTTCCTTTCATTAAACCTCTCTAGTTATTTCAAAAGTATTTGGTAGTTCTTTATCTTCATCAACACACAAACGTCCATTGTTTGATAAGAACCTTCCCGGTGTATAGAGGATTTGCCTTAATTCCTTCAAGTGGCAGCGCTGTAGCACGCTGCAGCTATATGATGGTTGTAGCACGAACGGCTCGACTCGATCGGCAAAGGACCACGCTCTCAAATAATATCAGCGTAAAATAGCAGCTAAATTCGACTGGAGAAGGATCACGCTCTTATATAATACCAGCGTAAAATAGCAGCTCTATGCTACTGTGTTCCGTATGGTGAGTGTAGCCGTGTAACCGGACACCCTTTTATCTGGAAACGAGGCATTCCATCTGAGTCCTCAGGAGTGACAATGCATCTGCATTTTTGATTCGTAATCGAGGATATGATGTGTAGATATCTATGAGGCCACATCATCCACTAACCATCAGGTGCACGTTTGTCACTCTTATTCTATGAAGAAAAAATTATTATAGTACATTTTCAATTATTATATTTTGTATTATGTATATCTATTGCTTTCATAAATACTGCAATTTATTTTCTATTAAAACAAATCCATATTATGTTTATGACATATTTCAGTTCACTGACGTAATTAATAGTATTTCGGAATGTTACATATCTCATACGAAAATAAGTTTGTTTTATTGTTTTGTTTTTAAATAAAAATAGAGAAGGAATTCGAAGTAATCAGCTGGCATCGTGCAGGCCGCGTGTCCGGCGCGTGGAGGCCAAGTTCACCGTGCATTGTCACTGTAGTTACGGCCAACACAAAAATAAAAACAATAATGTTTTCTAATTTTCACATTTTGAGCATTTAACTCAGTGAATTTATAACAATTTCAAATATCCCGTCTTTATTTATTTTTTTAAATATTTTATAACAATGTGTAGATTATAAAAAAAGTAGGCGGTTTTCAATTCGATATGTTTGTTTGTATTTATATTATGCGATATCTACATAATATTTGTGAATCGATTTTGATGATTCTTTTTTTTTTTAATAAGTTTAAACTTCAGGTATGGTCACTAAAAATTTTAGGGGAAAAAATCAACCCCCTAATAGCGTTAAATAAAACAAATTTTACGGATTTTATCGCGTTTAACCTATCGTGTTAAAATTAAACGCGATAAAATCCGTGAAATTAGTTTTATTCAATGTCAAGTATTCGTGTAAATATAAGAAATCATTAGCACTTGCAGCGGATGAAGTTTTTAATGTAACTATTTAGAAATGGAGATTGTGATCTTTACAGTTAACGTTACAGTCTATTAAAGTCCACTGCAAAACAAAGCCTTCCCCCATAGACTGCCTCATAGGAAGGATATTTGCCATAGTTTCCACTCTTGGTAAGTGGGTTGACAACCGCAGTTTTTTTTATTTTTAGTCGATATTAGGAAGACGCCGCTGCCCATCTCCTGATTTGTTTCCCTCTGTCGCCTCTTACGACACCCACGGCACGATATGGGGCAGTAGACATTCTCACACCGCCACTATACGGTACGGCTGTGATCCTAAGTCCACCCAAAATGGTAAAAAGATACTTTTGATGAAAGTAAAAGCCGACTTAAAAGAAATAGAGAGAATAAAGTAATTACATAATATTGTGAATACGGGGTTTTAATTGTTCGATACACTGTCTTAGCACTAGTAATAAGTTGCCAGCATCTGTGTTTCCATCTGATTACAGCGTGGGTGCCTACAAGGCAAGAGTGAATAGGCTTTTGTTAAGTCAGTGCGCTTCACCATCTTAGGCTACATCACCACTTACCATCAGGTGAGATTGTAGTTAAGCGACGGTTTAGAATAATATTTAAAAAAAGCTTCAATGCGAAATTATTTTATTATTTTTAGTTCATTATAGTCGCCCCAGTATCGTACGGGTGATTTCTGGATCTCGACAACAGTGCCACCTATCTACTCCAATTGTGAATCTAAACCATCCAGGGCCCACAGAAACACACACAAAAAATCTCATAAAAATTGGTCCAGCCGTTCTTAAGTAATGATCTTTCATACATACGTGCGGCAATTGATTTTTATTTATACAGATCAATTTTAAAATATCAAATTTATAACTTCACTATAGTCCTCCAATAAATTACAAGATTCAATGGTTTTTGGAGTCGGTTAAATTTTTAAAAATAACCCAATTAGTTTTATCCGAGTTTCTAGCTAGCAATTTGCCCGTCAAATATCAAGAGCAGACAGCATAACGCACATCACATCAATTTAGACAAATACATATAGTGGAAAAAGAAGATGGAAAACTATTAAGTACAAGCTGTAACACCCTATATCACCCCCTCAGGGATTGAAGTTGAATTGTCCAACATCCTTTCTTAGTGGGTGTCTACGTCGAAACAATCAGGCGTATAGTTTTGGAAATCTCGTGATGGGTGAGTATGTGGTATTGAGCAAACGTCAACATTAAAAACAAGAGGTACAAGTGTACGTGCATCAGTGTGACGCGCAATAATGGTTACACGCATTACTATCGTAAGGCGTTAGGCAAGCAACCGTGCTATCACCTGCACGTGGAGCCACACGGTTTTATTATTGTTTACAATTGTATAATATAACAAGCTGAGACCACTGTTTTTTTTTTTATCTTTAACGGTTATGATTTACTTGAATGGTCTTTCAAAATTATATATTTATACAGGGTTATTTTTCAGAGTAGGCAAACTTTAAACCTAAGTTCAAATATATAAATTATTGCAGTTTTTGAAAATAAGAGTAAATAAGGCTTCTACTTTTATTTGAAATTATCCCAAATTGAATGTGATGTATGTGCAACAAAGTTTTTGCCTACCGATCGACACTTATGAATGTGTACGTGCGCAGTAAAATTAGTTAAAATAATGCATTACCACGCATTTTGAATTTAAAAGCTAAAAAGGATAGAATGTTTGTGATTTTTTCAATTAATTTTTCTCCACCATTTGCCTATATTACTTATTCTAAACTTTCTCTGCAAATTTGGCTGGTTATTGCAAAATAACCCTGTACATATGTGTATATATATAAAAATTACATGTCACATTGTTTGTTCGTGATGAACTCCTAAGCTACTGAACTGATTTCAATGAAATTTTGCACACTGTGTGCAGTGTGGTCCAACTTGAGAGATAGGGTACTCTTTAACTCGATAATTGACCCAGTATTATTAAGGTTTTTATAGGAAAGGTCGTCGGAAAGGGCAGAACTACGTCTGCCTGGCCAGCTAGTGTGTATATATAAAATTGACGGGTTTATCTGTAATATCGAGAAATGACTTCTTTTAGATTAATTGAGCTGCACGGCTAGCAGCTGTAGCCGTGGCCTGGCTGGCAAAAAATTTATCCACAGATTATATCCAAATGAAAGAGAAAAAATTATGCTTTTTTGACATTTGAAGACGACAATTTTATCCTAGTTCATTGGACGTGGGTTTAAGTTTATATTTATACAAAAAATCTATCTAAGTCTATCTCCCGTTTTATCTACTGTAGATATAGGGGGGGGGGGGGTTTAATATTGGTAGAAACCAGATATTCTCGGACACTTTTTTATATAGGTGGATAATAATTTAGTTTTATTTTTAAGTAACCCCCAAACAAGTCTCTATACGTAAAGATTTTCGCATTGGTCAACCGCACCCGACTACACGACAGAAATAGACTGACCGACACTAGGTACGGCTAAAATTAGCCCCGACACGACACTACAGCAACCGGCGACACCCCGGCTGCAGAGAGAACTGGACGAAGGCTGTGAGTTTCAAGAGCGACCAATTTGCACAGTTTAGAATAGAATAGAATAGAGCCATTTTTATTCAATATAGATTACTTGAAAGTCATTTAACTCCTGGGAAGAACCAGCAATAAACATTAATTTACAATACAATATTTTATACAATCAAGTATTGTAGCGATAGCGAACAGCATGGTAGCAATCACCTAATTTCCAGAGGTTATTATCAGTCATGTACTCTTTAGTAGTATAATAAAGCTTATCAAAAATTAGCTTAGTAAAAATTTTAAACTTTTTGATTGAGGTCTTGCATATTTTCTGAAACTTCATCAAAGAGTCACAGATTCGGGTACAAAATGCCTAACACAGTACAATCGAATGTGATAGATATAACACGTATAAATGTGGTTTTATTTTTTAAAGAAGATTTAATAATAAAAAAGACAAATAATAATTTTTAGTTTGTTTAAGTTGTTGTATTGACTACGTTATAAATGCCTCTCGGTTGACTACGAAAGATCATCGCTTGAGATATTGAGAACGGCTCCACTGATTTTGATGATTTTTTTTCTGTGTATTTGAGTTTCTGTAGGCGTCGCTGTTGTCGCTGTGCGAAACCTGGTCAGATCGGACCATGAAGCTAATACAAAGGGGACACGGCATAAGCAACTGTGCACTGTGATTCTAAGCAGGTCCTGACGTCATCATAGTGGGCGTGGCTTTAGTTAGTATACTGTCAGCATTCGTCCTGTGCGCTTATGTGTTGAAAAAATCGCAAATCGGTGTATTTTCGTAGTATTAAGAAGAAAAGGATGAAGTGTTGTGTTTTATTGTGTAAAAACTACTCAGATAGACGCTCTGATGTTATGGATGGCATCACATTTCATTTGTAAATAATTTTACACCTAATTTATTAAAGTAGTTCTAGAAAAATCTCTTTGCGTCGGCTTTCAAATATAATTAAATATATTCGACACTAGATGGCGACACTTTGTGTCATGTGAACTAAAAATATAAAGGTCCTTAGAGCTCAGTATTGGTAAAATAATCATACGAAGGTGCTGAAATTTGTTTTGCATTCAGACATAAAGAAATTTTAATCGCAAAATATTATTTTTATAGTTTATAATCATTTTTAGAACAGGCCGTATTCTCGTCAAGTCTTAAACCTCATAAAAATGACAAAAAGACAGGCAAGACCCTAATTAGAATTCAATTATTTTTCCCAGAAATCCAACTTTTAATATTAAATGCAGGAAATTGTGCTTATGCTGATTTTTACGAAATGTTTAAGTTATATTTAAGTGACATTCTATATGCAAAGAATCACTTAAATACAATTTAATGTTCTTAGATTGGCATTCAAAAAGTGCATTCGGATGCCTAATTTGGAATAAAATATTTATATTTTAATTGATTTGTAAATAAAACTATATTAATTATAATAATTTGTCTATTATTTGTTCTCCCTCAGAGATATTAAGTAGTATAACCCACACATAAATAATAGTCCAGCCGTTTCTGCGTGAAAAAATTACACTTACTTAGTGTGGAATAAGCTCAAGGAGACAGAAAGAACACACAAAATTTCGCCTTTATAATATTAGTGAGATAAATAGGATATTTAGTTCCAAATTAAATATCCTACTTAATATTGAACATAGAATATTTAGTTTCAGAGAGACTTTATTTTATGGATAAAATAAATATTTCTTGAAGGTTGACTTTCACGAAATGATAAATATATTTAAATTGTATTTAAGTGATTCTTTGCATATAGAATGTCACAAATAAAACTTAAACATTTCGTAAAAATCAGCCAAGTACAATTTCCTTCATTTTAATATTGAATGTTGGGTTACTGGGTAAAATAATTGAATTCTAATTGCGGCCCTGTCTTTTTGTTATTTTTTATGAGGTTTACTTGACGATAGATGGCGGCCTGTTTCTAAAATTATTATGAAAGCTATAAAAATATTATTTTGGCGATTAAAACTTCTTTCTCTGAATGTATTTGCTTCATGAGATAGACGCTCCGATGCTATGGATGGCATCACATTTCATTTGTAAGTAATTTTACACCTGATTTGTTTAAATAGTTCTAGAATAATCTCTTTGCGTCGGTTTTCAAATATAATTAAATATATTCCACACTACATGGCAACACTTTGTGTCCTGTGAACTAAAAATATAAAGGTACGTAGAGCTCAGTAATGATAAAATAATCATACGAAGGTGCTGAAATTTGTTTTGCATTCAGACATAAAGAAATTTTAATCGCCAATATATTGTTTTTATGGTTTACAACGTTTTGTGGACATGCCACCATCTAGCGTCAAGGTAGCTAAGCTACATTGCAACATCGATATGGAAAGATTCGAGTAGTTTTACTATTTATCGCTAGATGTAGATAGTGTAAAGTGGGCGGGGCTTTGCATCCCCTCAGCCCGCAAATTGTCACGCGTTGTTACATAGTGAAATTTAATTACAACGTCTCCTCTTTGTATTTGCTTCATGGATCGGACGGTGACCAACCGGAAGCAATAGTCTGCGTTGAGCAAAGAAGAAGTAATCGACTAGATAAGTTGGTGTATGTATGTGATGTTGATTTGTGTATTTAATATATTTCTATGATTTTTATAACGTTAGAGAAATATTGCTTTTATTTAAATAATTTCGATTAATTTCCAACAAACGCAATAAACGAATAACTCAAATGCCGTGTAGAGGTGACGCGCCGTACAAAATATTTTTTAA
This sequence comes from Parnassius mnemosyne, assembly GCA_963668995.1. NCBI lineage: Eukaryota > Metazoa > Arthropoda > Insecta > Lepidoptera > Papilionidae > Parnassius > Parnassius mnemosyne. The sequence continues at coordinate 67,657,973 of CAVLGL010000093.1, forward strand.
TAATAATATTTTTTTATAATGATAGAGCCACGCTTCAGCTATATTATGGCTGCAGCAGAAAAAGGTCGCCTCGACTGGACCGGAAGGACCACGCACTTACAGAATACCAACGTAAAACAGCAGCTTTATGCTTCCGTGTTTTTTATGGTAAGTGTAGAAAACCAGACACCCTTTTTACTGGAAAGGACTGCATTTCATCTCAGTCATCAAGGGTGCATTTTAATTCTTAATAGAGGATAGATGTAAACGACCAGGTGTATTGTGTGCTCGTTTGTCACCCTTATACTTTAACTTTTAACAAAATTTAAAAGGTAAAAGCCGACTTCATTGCACTAAAATGAGGTTATTTTTTTGCCACTTAAGAGTGGAATTTTTTCTCCAAATTTATATGAGACCACAATCGATATCGCGTAAAATATATATAAAAAACATAGTCGAATTGGTAACCTCCTCTATTTTAAAGACGGTTAAAAATAAAAATTTTAAAATAAGGCGTTCAGTTTAGATGTAATGACGCAGTAGTGCCTAGCTTATAATACATTTGAACAGGCGGCACGCGTATACACAAACGCGCAGTAAGTTAATACGCAAGTAACATGCGATCGACGACGCAACCGCGTGACCGTCATCAACTTATCATAACGAAACTTATCATTCATTCACATTCATCGATACTGTATAGTATACACAAATTAAATACTTAATGAAAGCGAGATTATATCGACGTTTCCTACTTGCTGCAAATAGATAGCAATTCACCGATGTGCGTTTTAAAAAAATTACCTCAAATTCCGGACTTTATATGGAAAGCTGGTGCTTCTCATGTGGTTCCATATAAATTTGATCAAGGTCTGACCAGTAGTTATACTTAATAATTTATGTTAACGTCGGATGTACAAAATTATCAATTTTATCACTTGTGTTTGTACCTATAGGACTGAAGGAAAATCTCGTTAGTTGTACTGTTTGTATTTGACTGGTTTTAATATCAATACATATAATACATTAAGAAAAAGAAGAATAAAAAGTAAAAAACATTTTCCCGCCATTTTTCAATTGTTTTACTGTCAGCCAAAACGAGTGAATCTAACAAAGAAGTTCGATACATACATATACAATTATTGCAAAAAAAACCTGGCCAAGTGCATGTCGGGCCACGGTCAATGTAGAGGTAGGATTCCGTAGTTGCCCGTGACAGAACGTGGCCTTTCTTGATAATGAGCACAATAAGTGAGTTCGCGGTTTAACCGCCGTAACAACTAAAAATGGGCCCAAATAGGAAGATGAGGACCAAAATCAAAACAAGACTTCTTGAAGCATATTGTTAAACAAGATAACTAATTTTATTCACTAAGAGACTCCTCTAAACTAAGTGGAAATTGAATAAAAAAAATGTCCACAAAACCTACTATGGGATATAACAAAAATAATAACTCCCTTCGGGAATTTAAAAAATCTTTTTTATTAGTAGTAATTTAATTGAGGTTTAATAGGTTTAATGGAATTGGAAGAGAGCACTTCCGAACAGTCAACATCCTACATAATTTAAAATTAAAAATTTTGTACAGGCGACGTCAATATAAGTTATTAAGAATAACTCAAAAACTATTGGTCTGCCCTTGATCAAATTCATATGGGACTACACGAGAAGTACTAGCTTTCAAATAAAAAAAGATTCATCGAAATCGGTTCACCCACTAAAAAGTTATGAGGTAACACACATAAAAAAAAAACATTCAGTTTTTCATTCAGTCGACTTGAGTACCGTCTCCTTTTTGGAAGTCGGCAGAAAAATATTTTTTATGATGAGGAGCTCGGTCCTAGGTTGGTCTAGACTTCAATCTTTTAGACGTAATAGAAAAAACGTAAATTTTATGTCACATTTATTTTCTTTTAAAATTAGAATAACGTCCTTCCATTTACACAACTTTCATTTAGCTATTAAATTCAGCAGTGGAATTTTATAGTCCACAGCTGAACGCCTATGTTCATTCCCCGTTGATTGAAAATGTTTCAAATACAAAATTATGTTTTTTTTTAATATACCACCATTTTTTTCATCCGATTCTGAGCCATGTTCAAAATTTCAAGTCTATAGCTCATAGGGAAGTTGGTTTAAAATTAATTACTACATTCGATCCGAACAAATATACACGAAAGCGAGTTAATAAAAAAAAAACAAAAGATTAAGCCCGATTGGGGTAATAACATCGTATGTTTTTCAAACAATATCCGACGCAATAGCCGACGTCTATCTTTCCGTCCGAATACTACAATCTGGACGTCATCAAGGCAAAAGTGAATAAGATTCCGTTACGCTAAGACGGTGCGATTTATCATCTAAGGCTGCATCACCACTTACCACCAGGTGGATTGGTGGTCAAGCACTGGCTTATAATAAGTAAAAAAAAAACCGGGGATGCTGTTTATCTTCTCAATAATAACCAAAAATAAAAAAATTTAACTGTGGCGAAGGCCTATCTTCAGCAGTAGTTTTAATAGGTGGTGACGGTAACGGTGATGAAATAATACGGTAGCTATATAATCTTGACGCCACAGCACCTACTTTACGCATGCCTCACCCAATACGCATTTGGCTAATTGTAATTAATATGGTAAGCTATTCACTGACTTGGAGAAAAAGGAAACAAAAGAATAGGCATCTAACATAAAGGATTATTGTATTAGTCAACGTCTACTATTATTGGTAATTAATAATTATCAACCAGCGAGCCGGGGGTGACTGATTACGTTCACAACTAGGCTTACCAACCTTAGTGTACGGATTTGCGGAAAAGTTGCAAACTCATTGCGGCTCGCGGTTAAAGTGTAATAATATTTTATCGCAAATAAGATTTTACTTTGATATTTTAAACAGATCTAACTAATTGAGGTCATTATCATATAATTATTTCTTTTTAAGAGGTTTCTTTTGATTTTACACATTTACGTTTTTTTTGATCATGTGAAGGAAAACAATTTGTAGTCGTGTATGCAAATAAAAAAAAAATAAATTGTCTATTTGTAATGTCAAAATAAGTTTTTTGCTAAACGCATATGAAAGAAAATATGGTACTTAAAACAAAAAAGAATTTTTAAATTTCCGTCTATCTATCTGAATATCATGAAATCCAATCGTAATAAAATTCCGCGCGGACGAATACGCAACCGCTATCGCGCTAGAAACGGAACGTCCTGGCTATCGCGGGCAGGTTGGCAAGCCTAGTCGCAACACAGCTGTGGCATGTTCACATATGATGGAATGATGGAATGTAGGAGCACGCGTCCGAACGTTTCTTTTCCGCGGATTCGCGTTTTGTCTCGCGGTGTATGAGAGTGGTTCGCATTGATTTAGCGTCGTAGACCTTAACAGCTCATCACTCATCACCAGTACACAGCTGCTTACCGCGAGTTAGCACTGACGAATCATACACAGGAGAACATGGTATAAACTTTAATTGTATTTTAAAACTCTGTTATATGACAATGTTTTGAATCGCATTTGAATTGTCAAACGATTTGTTGAATAGAAATATTAATGTTGAATAGAAAAATTACATATTTTTAACCTTTTGAACAACCACTTTTGGGCAATAAAACATTCAATACAAGCCATAAAAAGTGTTGAAATCGAATTGCATTTTTTATATAATCACAAATATTAACAACCTCTGTCATAGATAACACTGTTAACCGTGTAGTGGAAGTGTAGGAATATCCAGCAGCCTATATCTTCTCACTGGTGTCGTAAGAGGCGACAGAGGGAAACTGAGTCAGAAGTTGGGCAGCAGCATATTCCTGATAACAGCCAAATGAAAAAAACTTCGGTTAACAACCGGCTAGCAAAGCTTGGCAATTATGGCAAATATTTCCTCTATGAGGCAATCTATGGGGCAGGCTTATGTTCCGCAGTGGAATTTTGATACACTGTATGGTAATAGTATAGACTTAAGAGAATTCAAAACTGCTCACGTGATTTAATCTTTTATCTGCTACCGTTTCAAAATGATGTTCCTGACTGGAAAACATTTGTGACAATAAAATGATACAGTATCTGTTTTTTTTTTATTACAAAAAATAGTTTTTTTTTTTAAGAATAAGGGTGAAAATCGAGCACATGGTCTACCTGACGGCAAGATGATATTATGCTCATAGACATCTACATCTATCATTAGTTAAGTATCAAGATGCAGATGCGTTGTAACCCCTACTACAATTAACTAAGATGAAATGCCTCATTTTCAGTAAAAAGGGTATCTGGTTCTCTACATTCATCATATGAAACTCAGCTACAACCACAATATAGCTGTAGCATGGCTCTACCACGTAAAAAAATATAGATGTAAACGCCCAGATAAAAGCAGGCGGAAGCTGCGTATTGATGCGGTCAGCAGTCTGGTCTGCTATATGGTCTGCCCAATAAATATGCCAACTATGGCGTTAATGGCAAATTATTTCCCATTTTGCCCCATGTCCAGCAGGTTAGTAAAAGAAAGAAGGGTAATATAATACACAAACCTCTTCAACATCAGCATCATCATTACAGCCCTTTACAAATCCACTGCTGAATATAGGCCTCCCACTCCCAAATGCCACAATGAATGGTCCTAAGCCACCTGCATTCATCGACTTCCTGCTTATCTTACCAGGTTGTCACTACATCTAGTGGGGGGCCGCCCTACACATCTTTTCCTGGTACGAGGCTGCCTCTCGAGAGCCTTCTTTCCCCCATCGGTTGTTGGTTCTTCGAGCTACATAGTCCATTTTCTTTTTTTTTCTTCTTTTTAAAAACGTCACCCCCATTCTAGGATTTTCTCCTGTGTCGTGGAGACAGTTTACAAACATAAATTGCACAAGGACAAACATCCAGACCCGGAACAATTATTTGTAGACCATACAAATACTTGTTCCGTGCGGGATTCGAACCCGCGGCCCCCAGGCAACAACTGATTGCTAAGCCACTGCGCCACGGAGCCGTCAACCTCGCTAACTAATATGTTGGGCTATATTACCAAATGTTGTGACAAACCTCTTTACTATTATTATTTTGTCTCAATTAATGTTTGCCTGATCCATTTCACATCTACGTGCTGTTTTCGAGTCATTACGAATCATCTCGCACGAAGACTCGACGACTTCCAGCCTCCCAAACAAGCCAGTTTGCGAAAAGGCTTTAGCACCATAGACCACATACATATCCTTCAGCTAATTGTACAGAAAAACGAAGAGTACAATCTGCCACTTGGGCTGAAGTGTTTGTACAGCAGGGCTACGATGGCTATCCGAGTACAGAACCAGAGTACGAAACCTATCTAACTGCAGAGAGGTATATAATACAGGCAGGGTGACGTAATATCCCCGAAACTCTTCACCGTTGCATTGGAAAACGTTTTCAAGCTACTGGACTGGAAAGCATACGGTATTAACGTCAATGGGGAGTACATCACTCACTTTCGATTTGCCGACGATATAGTCCTTATGGAAGAATCGCTGAAGGACCTAAGCACTATGCTTAATGACCTCAATAGTGTCTCCCAACGGATAGGTCTTAAGATGAACTTGGACAAAACAAGTCTTATGTGAGGTCCATATTACACCGATGCCGATAGTTATTGGGAGCACTAAGCTCGAAGTTGTTGACGAGTATGTTTACCTGGAACTAATAGTCCGACTAGGTAAGTCCAACTTCGACCGAGACGTCAATCGGCGGATTCAACTCGGCTGGGCTGCGTTCGGGAGATTACGACACATTTTCTCGTCAGGCATACCTCAAAACAAGATTGTACAACCAGTGCGTGTTGCCAGTGACGACCTATGGATCTGAGACGTGGTCCTTCACTGCTGGCTGTATGAGGAAGCTCTAAGTCACTCAGCGAACTATGGAGAGGGCTATGCTCGGGGTTTCTCTGCGTGATAGACTTAAAAACGAGGATATCCGCAGTAGAAACAGAGTGACCAACATAGCCCAACGGATTAGTAAGCTGAAGTGGCAATGGGCCGGCCATATAACTCGAAGAACCGACAACCGAAGGGGAAGAAAGCTTCTCGATTGGCAGTACGCTGCCAATCGAGAAGCTTTCTTCAGTGTGTGTGTGTGAGTGGCAGCCTCGTACCGGCAGGCGATGTGTAGGGCATCCCTCCACTAGATGGAGTGACGACCTGGTAAGACATGCAGGAAGTCAGTGGAAGCAGGTGGCTAAGGACCGTGTTTTGTGGCATTCCTTTAAGGAGGCCTATGTTCAGCAGTGGACTTGTGAAGGGTTGTAATGATGATGATGATGATCCATTTCTGTCACTTCAACAAAAACCAAGTAACGCAATCGACATTATTTAGTTGTCCGAATCATAAGAGAATAAAGTAAAAATTCAGGAACCGTAAAAACATTTGATATTTACGTTCAATATATGTTAACCAACTAGGTAATTTAGATAACGTTATGAATAAATTTAAAAACAACTTGCGAAACCAAGCAAGCAACAATACAAACTCAAAGCTTGATAGATGAATAAAGAAACATAGTTTGTTATATGAATATGCAAGACTTTTGTTGTATAATATAATATGTTTGTGCTGAGTCAACTTATAATTAAAATAACATTATGTACTAATAAAATAATAGAAAGTGAAATAATATTATGTACTAATACTTTTTCTTTTAAATGAATATTAGTAACGGCAACAAGAAAAATTATTTAAAACTCCAAGTAAACTTAAAATGCTTGTGTTAGAAATTGTTTCAAGACAGTAGTCAAACAGCGGAATCGAACTCATGACTTTTCGAGTTTGCAGTCTGCACGCTTCACAATTAGGCTTCTTTCGTTTATTACACGTTTAAAATATTACGAGTTGGATGTTTATAAAAATTTTTAGTCAAGTGCGGTAAAATAACTGCATCTTCTGTATTGCGAAACTCCTCATATAATTAATAATATGTAATATTTACAGTGTTAAAAGGTTATAAAATCAGTGCTAAGACACAATGTATTGAAGAAATAAAGCCCCAGATTCAGAAGCTATTAAATTATGTGTTTAATGCTCAATACAATAGAGGTATAGTGAAGGTACAAAATAAAAGTTTCAATGCACCGCTCTACATCTTGTCCACGCTTCCTTGATACAATGATTTAACAATGAGTCAAAGAGAGTGAAGAAGATGCACGCCTTTGTATAACTGTGACTATGTATATGGCTTAGATTTATTTATATTCATAGCAGAGCTAAACTAACCTTGGTGCTGCGACTGTGACAATAGCCACAAGGGAGCTGCTGAACAGTCTGTCCACCAAGCAGGTGTCCTGCCCTGAGCGGCTTGCGTATATCTCCTCCACTCCATCATCAGGAGTCAGTGCAAACAAGTGGTAACCGCTACTGCTTCCTGCAACTAATGACCTGTAAAACAACAACTCAATTGAACTTTTTTTTTTATAAAACTGAAGTGACAAACGAACTTACAGTCCACTACTATAGGTCAATATAGGCTACCGCAGTCCATGGTCAGCTGCAGCCAACTTCATACAAAGAAGGCTACAGATGCATTATCACCACTAAGGTCTAAGATGGAATGCCCCACAACCTTAATTATACTGGCTCACTATACCCTTCAGAATTTTGTGGCAGAAATAGGTAAGAGGGTAGCACCTATCCACCCAGTCCCCCCGTGACCATGGGTTGTAGATTGGTTTAAGATTTTTGTAAGATTTTTGAAAAAATTATTCTTGATCAAATGTTAAATTTCTTTAATATAAATAATTTACTTCATAAAAATCAATTTGGTTTCACAAAGGGTCGCTCTACAACTGATGCCGGTGTTGAGCTGATTAAATATATGTTTAATGCATGGGAGAATTCACAGGATGCTTTAGGTATATTTTGTGACCTATCCAAAGCCTTCGATTGTGTTCACCATGAAACATTAATCAGGAAACTTCAACACTACGGTGTAAGAAGTGATGCTCTTAAATTAATTATTTCATATTTAAGTAAGAGAACGCAAAAAGTTGTCATTAACAGTATGAGTTCTTTCGGGTCGATGGTACAAATGGGCGTGCCTCAAGACTCAATTCTCGGCCCCTTTCTGTTTCTTGTATACATTAATGACTTACCTTACATAATAGGAGATAACCATGATACGAGTATACCTAGTCAGGTCATAAGTATTGTCACACATTAAAAACTTTTCTTTTAGAATGCTGGCCACAAAAAAGTTTATTGAATTCGAATTTCGAATTGTTCATGAAAATAAAACTATATACTTTTTAGAATTTTACTCATTTTTAAATATGGAGTGGACGCTTAAAGAAGACCGTGTTGCAGTTATTGCGTTGCATCGTTGCGGTTACGCGCCAATTCAAATTTTTGACATACTGAAAAATTTGAATATAACCAAAAGATTCGTTTATCGTACCATCAAACGATACAATGAAGACTCTAGTGTAGATGACAGGTCAAGAAGTAGTCGCCCTCGGTCTGTTAGGACTCCAGCAGTGATAAAAGCTGTGAAGGCGCGAATTCAAAGAAATCTCAAACGTAAGCAGAAACTGTTGGCCCTTCAGATGGGGTTAAGCAGAACCACGGTGAAAAGGGTGTTAAATGAAGACTTAGGGCTTCGGGCATATCGAAGAAAAACAGGACATCGTTTGAATGCTCGTCTAATGGACCTGAGACTGAACAGATGCCGCGCTTTGTTGAAGCGGTACGCGGGAAAAAATATCGGGAAATTCTTTTTTCGGATGAAAAAAATTTTACCGTAGAAGAGAGCTACAACAAACAAAATGATTAAGTGTACGCACACAGTAGTGAAGAAGCGAGCAACCGTATTCCTCGTGTCCAACGAGGTCATTTTCCATCCTCGCTCATGGTATGTTTGGGAGTTTCTTATTGGGGCTTAACAGAGGTACATTTTTGTGAGAAAGGTGTAAAAACGAATGCAGTTGTGTATCAAAATACAGTCCTGACGAACCTTGTGGAACCTGTTTCTCATACCATGTTCAATAACAGGCACTGGGTATTCCAAAAAGATTCGGCGCCAGCTCATAGAGCGAAGAGCACACAAGACTGGCTGGCGGCGCGTGAAATCGACTTCATCCGACACGAAGACTGGCCCTCCTCCAGTCCAGATTTGAATCCGTTAGATTACAAGATATGGCAACACTTGGAGGAAAAGGCGTGCTCAAAGCCTCATCCCAATTTGGAGTCACTCAAGACATCCTTGATTAAGGCAGCCGCCGATATTGACATGGACCTCGTTCGTGCTGCGATAGACTACTGGCTGCGCAGATTGAAGGCCTATATTCAAAATCACGGAGGTCATTTTGAATAAACTTTAGTGTCATAAGAATCTATGTTTTGTTAAGTTCATTTTGGTATATAAATGGTTACATAATGAATAAACTTGTTTCAATTATTTTATATTAAACATGTGACAGAATTTATGACCTGACTAGGTAGTATTATTTGCAGATGACACTTCTTTAATTTTCAAATATAAGTCGACAACTGCTAAAATATGACGCAGTAAATAATGCTATATCTAAGTTAGTAAATTGGTTCAATGTTAATAATTTGCATTTAAATGGTACTAAAACGAAATGTATGAAATTTATGACTCCAAATGTCAAACAATTAAATACTAATGTAATTTTAAATGGGGAGAAACTGAGTCTTGTAGATACCACCATTTTTCTTGAAATCACACTAGACGCGAAGCTTCAACGTACCAGTTACTCGACTCCATCGAGTCAGTAATTCATTCTTGGGGCAATGTATACGCTTTTACAACAAAATTCCAGAAAATATACAAAATTTGACCTGCTCAAAGTTCAAAAACTTTATTAAACTAAGTTTGTATAAAAAGCGTTATTATAATATTAAAGAATTTATGGATGATAACAACCCCTGGAAATGAGGTGATCGCTACCAAGCTATTTCTAATTTGTTGTGTTGTTAATTTGTGTAACATACATGATTGTAAGCTGTTATTTAAAAAAAATCCCGCTGGGTTTCTTGCTGGTTCTTCCCAGGACAGAGGTTTTTTTTTCGAACCAGTGGTAATTATACAAAAGAGTGACTTTCAATAAGTATTATTTATAATCTATATTGAATAAAAAAGTTTCTGTTTCTGTTGCTGTAAAGCATCCCAAACTTTGGGAATTAAAATATATAATATAGTTATAAATATAATAAAATTTAATTGTGATAAAATCTGTAAATATAGTTTTATTCAGCACCTATTCATACAAATTCCTAGGCAAAAATTGAGTCCTACCACATAGTGAAATTTATTTTTAAAGAAATGTATCGAGAACTATTCAATGATGTCTCATAATGAAGCAGGCATGGCAAACCTTTATTAACCTTTATTAGACCTACTTGATAAACTTTAAAAAGTTATTGGACATACCCTGGCAAAACTTTACACAAAAATACATTTAAATTAATTAATTAACATGTCAATAAATTATATTGCATTACAACAACAATATAATAATCATGGGCGACTTTAACGCACAGGTTGGAGAAAGGCAAACTGGAGAAGAATCCTCAATCGGGAAGTTTGGGCATGGCAAAAGAAGCCAAAATGGACAGAAATTAGTAGAATTCATGATGGAAAATAACCTTATTTTAATGAACTCATGTTTTAACAAAAAAACTAAAAGCAAATGGACATGGTCCTCCCCAGGCGCAAAATTCAAAACTGAAATTGACTTTATTATAACCAACAAAGCAAGTGCGTTCACAGATACCAACATAGTTAAAAACCTCAACTTTAACACAGACCACCGTATGGTAAGAAGCTGCCTAAACATAAACCAACCCAAAATATCCAGGAAAAACCTAGTAAACAATAATAAGCTGTATCAAATATCAGAACGCAATCATTCCACTAATTCCCGCACAACAGAATCACTCAATGAAATTATTACCTCCGACGCAGAAACTGGGATTAAATACAGGATGCTACAAAACAAATTGAAAGAGATGCTAGTCAGCAAACCCAGAAGCAAAGAAAGCTATTTAAGTAAAAAGACACTAGAACTATTAGACGAAAGAAGAACACTAATATCAAATAAAGAGGACAAAGAAAGACGCCAAAAAATTGCAACCCTTAGCAATGAAATTAAGGAGAATATGAGGAAAGATCGAAAGGAAGAAAGAAATAGAGTTTTGGAAGAAAATATAAAAAGAACAGGAGGAACAAAAAAGGCTACGAAACAATTAAGCGAACTAAAGCAACGCGAATCCTACTCAACTATTCGACTCTCAATACAGAAACTAGCTACGGACTATTACCGCCTATTGTACTCAGATAAATTCGATTCAGGGATGGCCCCATTTCCCGAAGTAAAAGAAAACAAAGTAGATGAAGTGCCAGAAATACTTACATCAGAGGTAATCAAGGCAATAAAATCCCAAAATCTCGAGAAAGCCCCAGGACCGGACAATATACCTAATGAAATGCTCAAGGGATCCTTAGAGGAAATCAGTCCTGTTCTGGCAAAACTTTTCAATGAAATCTTACAAACAAGGCAAATTCCAGAAGAATGGACCTAGTGTCACATAATTCTACTACATAAAAAAGGTCATAGAGACGAGATTGGGAACTATAGGCCGATTTCTCTTATATCAAACATATATAAAATATTTGCTAAAGTGATCCTGGAAAGAATATCATTAACACTCAACGAAAACCAACCCGTAGAGCAGGCAGGATTCAGAAAAGACTTCAGCACAATAGATCACATTCACACAATAAAACAGTTGATACAGAAGTATAACGAATACAATAAACAAATCTACTTGGCGTTTATAGATTACTCAAAGGCATTCGACAGCCTCAGGCACCAATACATATGGCGGAGCCTTGAACAACAAGGGGTCCAGAGCAACTATATAGAAATACTTAAGAGTATATACAAATCTAGCAAGGCCAGTATTAAACTAGAATCAACAGGAGAACCATTTCCTAACAAAAAGGGAGTACGCCAAGGCGATCCTCTCTCCCCTGCGCTATTTAACGCCGTACTCGAGCACATCTTTAGACAGCTAAACTGGGACTACTTAGGTCTGAACATTAATGGAGCTCGCCTAAACCATCTAAGATTTGCCGATGATCTGGTGCTTCTTGAAGAGAATCCAGCAGCAATAGAACAAATGATGCAGAGCCTAGCAAATATAAGTAGAGAAGTTGGTCTGGAAATCAATGCCAGTAAAACAAAATTAATGTCAAACTCAAGGGAAATAGACGTTATGGTAGATGGCAACAAGATCGAATATGTCAAAGAATATATTTACTTAGGACAGATAATATCTCCTTCAGATGAAATGACAAAGGAAATAAACAGGCGAATAGCCCAAGGATGGAGAAAATACTGGTCACTGAAGGAAATAGTGAAAAGCAAGGATCTAGGAAATCACATAAAAAAGAAAACATTCGAGACCTGTATTCTACCAGTTCTTACTTATGGCTGTGAAACTTGGTCAACAACACTTTACCATAGGGAAAGGCTAACAAAATGCCAACGTGCCATGGAAAGAAGCATGCTAGGGTTAAAAATCAAAGACAGAGTCAGGAACGACGACATTAGAACAAGAACAAAACTCACAGACATTCTTACTCGGATAGACGTCCAAAAATGGAGATGGGCTGGACATTTGCTACGCCACCCCATTAACAAATGGAGCAAGCAAGTTACTCTCTGGCAACCAAGAGACGGCAAAAGAGGCAGGGGTCGTCAAGTCAGGAGATGGGAAGACGACTTGAAACAGACAGCGGGACCATTCTGGTTGAGAGTAGCAAGGGACAGGAACCATTGGAAGGAATTGGAGGAGGCCTATGCCAAAAGGCACACCGAACTTAGGGACCTCTTGTAACCCTATGTTTAGGAATAAAAGGCTATTATTATTATTATTATTAAATTATATTGACTTGCTTGGAGAGCTATTGACGGCTCTGTGGGGCAGTGGGTTAGCAATGAGTTGCAGCACTGAAAGTCGCGAGTTGGAGCAAGTCTTTGTATGGCCTACAAATAATTGTTCAGGGTCTTGATGTTGGTCTTTGTAAAATTTATGTATGTCAATTGCCCCCACGATACAGGAGAAAATCTTAGTGTGGAGGTAATTTTTTTAAAGACTATGCATGGCATATTCCTGCTAGAAACATAAAACAAGGTGGTCACTATAACTTTTACAGTTAGGGAGCTAAAGTAGAAAATTTTGAAACACATCCATAACAGTCTTCCAATAGGTGTGACCAGGTCATTACCAGAACCAAAAACAAGATGATGGACAAGTTCTAGAGTGGGGCCATGCTTAGACAGTAGACAAGCATAAGGTGTATTGTCAGATAGCGCAATATGTGCAAATAATAATAATAATAATTTATTTCAGACGCACATATAGTCCATAATTATGTTAGTAATTAGCTTAACCTATATTAGTCTTAAATTATTACACATATTTTTAATTTCAATTATTTTTATTTTCGACACCCCATGACACCAGGCACATGCAAGTGCATACACATCCAGTGCCCTAGGATGGGACAATCAAATTTATCAGATATTGCCCTCAGAATGCTATTGGAGCTCCCACGAACCCTGCGCGTGAGGGATGTGATTCTCTTTCGAATAATAGCATGAAAGTCATCCGTACCGTACACTGTAAACATCTCTGAAGCACTACAATACCGCGGAAGTCCCATCAGCACCCTGAATGCATTATTATATTGTACCCGAAGGGCATTGTAGGCTCTCTGCGTATACTTAACCCATAGACTGCACGTGTAAAATGACTGACAAAAGGCTTTAAAAAGTGTTATCTTAATTTCTTCTGTACAGCGTGCAAAGCCGTAGCTTTTGTCCCGTAGGACAGCATGTTACAGCGAACCGCCAATGCCCTTCTTTCTCTTTCTATGTCCGCATCATCAGTCAGATCTTCAGTTAATATGTGCCCAAGATACCTAAACTGGTACACCCTATTTAACAGTATGTTCCTCAACTTAACAGAAGAAATCATTTCAATTTTTGATCCAGCGCGAAACACCAATAGTACACTTTTTTTAACATTATAAATGAGACCGTGAGTCTCAGCATAGGTCTCACAAACATTCAATAATATCCTCAGTGTGTTAATCGATGGGCTCAGCAACACCATGTTGTCTGCATAGCTTATACTATTAACGAAATGCCCATCAATTGAGCAGCAAAGGCAAGGTAAAGTTACTGCCCATAAAAGTCCCACAGCTGAGCACTGGCATCCCCTTATTTCTGTGATGGTTATAGGGAAGGGAAGTGTTTGCTACAATGTCCTAATTTGTGTTGGCAAGCTTCAAGTCTTCAAAATATTTTTTTCTCAGACATGCAGGTTTTCACCAGATGTCCTCCAATGTGTATGTGGTAAATCATCAATTAAAATTACATTGGACCTAGTCTATGGTTTATACATATAATATTTGTTAATATCAACTACAACGCCACTCAACGTGTCCTAGCATAGCTTTGAACCATTGTCTCGACAAAACAAACATATTGTGTGAATATGACCTCAATCAGTTAAGTTGTTCATAAGTTACAAGATCACTAACAGACACACCAATAATTATAATATAAGTACACCAATTACACTAAGATAAACTGTCATGTATCATAATAAAATTTCAAATAAAAAAAATGTAATTTTAAAATGTTTACAATGTCAACAATCACCAATGTTATATTTTATTTCATCATAATAAAAGTGTAACTATATACAAAAAATCCAGTCCAAAAATGATTTGCTAGTTTAGTGGAAGCTTGAGCATGTTAATCTGTCACTGCAAGCAAGGTGATGCTAATCTTGTAAGATCTAAACACAAGTATGTCTCTTTACTCCCAAAACTGGGTTTGCTCACCGTTGTTCCTACTTTCAAGGACTTATCTTTGGAGTACACTGGCCACTTTTAGATGTTAAGAGTGAAAATTTCTTCACATCTTAGGGTGCTATATTGTGTCCATGGTCAAAACAGCCAGGAGGTAGAGCCTTTTATGTGATAGAGCTATGCTGCAGCTATATTAGTAGTATAGTTGTAGCACGAATGGGTCGGCTCGACCGGGGAAGTACCACGGTCTCACAGAATACCAGCGTAAAATAGCAGCTTAACTCTGCTGTGTTTCGTATGGTGAGTGTAGAGAACTGGAGGCATTTCATCTTAGTCCTCACAGGTGACAACGTATCTGCATTTTGATTTGTAATGGAGGATAAATGTAAATGTCTATGGGCCGCAGCAATCACTTACCATCAGGTAGACTGTGTAGCTGGTAGCCCATATATAAAATACAAGTATATTTGTGTTGGAGTATTGCTGCCATATATGGCAGGTACTGCAAATTATACCTACCAGGATTAGACTTAGTAGAGGCATGCTAATTGGCTTATTGGTGACATTGCTTGGTTGAAACCAATCTTATTTGTCTAAAGCACAGGCACAGTGTAGCCAGCCTCTTAGTAGAATACTAAGAGGCTGGCTACACTAATACATGATGTTTTTTGAGTAAAAAGGATAAATCAGCAACATTTCAGAGTACACAGGAATTGCATGCAATTCTGCCCTCCCCTTTCCACTGCCAGGCTGTCAGTGGGTCTTTCATCCATTGTTATTAATATTCCACACAAATCTTTAAAAGTTTAAAAAAGTAGTATTTGTTTTTATTTGTAAATTTCATATCCTTAAATATCTGTTTGTTAATCTATCCATATACTATAACAAAAACAAAAGCTGTCTAGCAGGTATAATATTAAAAAAATAATTGTCTTATTTGTCAGAGTAATGTGCATTTTTATGTTATTATCTTCTAAACACCTTATTAGTTATTTATAAACAAAAGAAACACCTTATTAGTTTTTATAAACAAAAGACATGATTATAGTATAAAAGCAATTAAAATCATTTACAAAATGTTTGTAAATGACATATTGCATCATTCAATAGTAACAAGTCTTTCTCAATTGGGCGATGTAACAAAACTCCACACTTGACCATCATCAGCACTTGCAATTAACTGTCACCTTGGCACTGTATTCTATAGCAAACTATCAGATCATTACTTATAGCAGCATTATTTACTGTTTATTGGTAAAATCTTTGATGAAATCGATCAGACTTACGTGCAATCTTGATTAAACTGAACAAATATTCCTCCTGCATTTGATCCGTCTGTATTGTTACCTCCTCCCAAACTCATTGGAACGTTCTGAATGACGAGTTTGTTAAAAACTAGTAACTAATACCACCGACATACACAAGTTGCGACCTTTGTAACTAAAGATTAACAGTATGATACTAAACGTAAATAATAAAACTGAGTATTTGTTACAAGAATAATTTTTGACACAAAGAACGACCTTGTTTGCCACTAAAAACAAGTCCCCTCCCGCACAACTCAACATTCGCTTGCAAAGTCATCCCCTCCACTATTATAGCACGACAGATTAAAAATTACAATTTACTGTGTTATGATGGTTATGGCACATGACTATTGTGCACCAGTGCACTTTATTATACTTTGATCTGTACTATAATAATATTAATAATATAATAATTAGTAATATTTTTGTTAACTGAAACAAAACTGCTATACTTATCTATCTTTCATTGTTTTTTATTTAATTTCTCTAGAATAATAATTTATGATTTCAAATGATTTAATTGTGAGGATATCAGAGTCAATTTATTTAGTAACACTAAGAGTTTTATAAACGTTATAATTTTGTCAACAATATAGAACTAATGTTTAAATTCGTCATGAGTTCACAGTCAACCGTAGGCCTTTCCCAAAAAATGAAAACTGAAGGAAACATTTTGTACGGAAAAGGGCGTATCTTTGTTTGCATTAAACATGATATGTATGGATAAACCATTCGCTATCTATTATATAATCGGATATCTTATATTTACATGATTTCAGGATACGTCATAGATATTCACAGATATAAAATAAACCTTAAAAAAACAAAGTTTCTTAAAAATATAAAAATAATGGTAACTGTAAAAAATTAAATAATAATGTCATCCAGACCGAGTTTCGGTCATGGCGGCCACGGTTAGCCATCAGCGCAGGACAGGATCATACCAAGTGTATGCGCAAGCACAGGTGCACTCTCTATTCCCTCACTCTCACAGTCCGAGGGGACGGTAAACCGACACGACCGGAGAGAGATCAGGCGCAGGACCAACGGTTTTACGTGCTTTCCGAGGCACGGGAGTTTGAGCCGTGCTGCAGTCCCTTCAGCGGTGTCAAATTGATTTGAGTTGTGACTTGAGTTTATTTTAGTTACTTTATAGTATAATGTCTTATGGAATTTTGCTATGGGGTAATGCGACTGACATCGAATCTATATTTGTTTTGTAATAGAGAGCCGTACGGGCTATTTATAACTTAAATTGTAATGAGTCCCTTAAAGAAAAATTTAAAGAAATAAACATATTAACTTTGGCATCGCAATATATTTATGAAATATTATTTATTTATTATATATCCAATGTTATGTATGCACATAAAAAAATAAATAGCTTTAATAAGAATAAGGATGTTAATACTTTAAGCACTAGCAACAAACATTAGCTTGTATAATACCAGTCACTCTACTATACAGTATTAGTAATTCATTTATGTGGCAATGTATATACGCTTTTACAACAAAATTCCAGAAAATGTACAATATTTGTCAATAAATAAGTTTCTGGGGACACGGTAGTGCACCCGCCAAGTCGAGCAAAAAAGCGGCACGGCTAAGTCAATCTATTTATTTAAAACATAAAAGATTTTTAATATTGATATGGTCACTATAAGATGTTGTTAGGTTAGCTAATTACGTAATAACTTGAGACAGAAGAACCCTCAAGCGGGGACTGAATAAATTAACCGACTTGGTATAACATGGATCTCACAAATTTTTACGCTAGAAGAACTGAGTTGCGAGACTTGTTTTTTGTCATGTTTTTGATGGTATAAATGATTAATTAAAGAAACATTGTACAAAAAGGGTTATTATAATATCAAAGAATGCATAAGTGAAAAAAACCCCCTGGGAATGGGGTGATCGCCACTATGCTCGTTCTATTAAAAGTCATTTAAAATTTGAACAAACAAAAAAGCAAAATTATTGTAAACTGGAATATGTTTAGAAAAAAAACTTGCTGGTTCTTTCCAGGACAGAGGTATTTTCCGAACCGTGATAAATAAATAAAAAAAATGGCTTTCAATAAGTATTATGTAATAATCTATATTGAATAAAAATTATTCTATTCTATACTGTCGGTATATCGAAGTGCGGAAGTTTTTGTACAGCAGGGCTATGATGGCCATCCGAGTACAGAACCAGAGTACGAAACCTATCCAACTGCAGAGAGGTAGGCGTCGTCCCAATACAACGCAAATGCGCGATTATCGCAAGTTCGCGCGAATTTTACTCGTACGAATACGCGATCAAACATACTAATCTCGAATGAGTATCCTAATTGGCATTCGTGCGATGGGATCGCGCGACTTAATTGTTTGAAAATCTATTCGCGCGAACTTAGTATATATAAACGCGCGAACAAACATATTGCTGTCGCATAGGTGCCATAATTGACATTCGCGCGACAATCGCGTCGTGTCGACGGGCAGCGGGGTGAAGAGCAGGGACCTGACTGACCAATTTTGATTGTGAAATTCACCACGTATCGGTCTCATTTACAACAAAGCACATTGCGACTCATTTCGTTTTTTCATTGCTGTCAAGACAAGCAGAATAGGTCATCGATATATTATCAGAAAGTAAAAACTGGGCGTTTTTGACGTCCATGCTTAGCGCCAATGCCATGGGTAAAGTGAAGCGAAGCGGGTCGCTCGCATCGTCAATTCACGCGATGATCGCGTATTCGCGTTCTATTGGGACGATGCCGTATGTGTAATATAGGCAGGGTGACGTAATATCCCCGAAACTCTTCACCGTTTCATTGGAAAACGTTTTCAAGCTACTGGACTGGATCAATCACTGGATCATCACTCACCTTATGGAAGAATCGATGGAGGACCTAAGCACTATGCTTAATGACCTCAATAGTGTCTCCCAATGGATAGGTCATAAGATGAACTTGGTCAAAACACAAGTCTTGTGTGACGTCCATATCATACCTATGCCGGTAGTTCTTGGGAGCACTAAGCTCGAAGTTGTTGACGAGTAGGTTTACCTGGGACAAATAGTCCGACTAGGTAAGTCCAACTTCGACCGAGACGCCAATCGGCGGATTCAACTCGGCTGGGCTGCGTTCGGGAGATTACGACACACCTTGTCAGATATACCTCAAAACAAGATTGTACAACCAGTGCGTGTTGCCAGTGACGACCTATGGAGAGGGCTATGCTCGGGGTTTCTCTGCGTGATAGACTTCAAAACGAGGATATCGGCAATAGAACCAGAATAACCGACATAGGATTAGTAAGCTGAATTGGGAATGGGCCGGCCCTATAGCCACATGAGTAAAGAAACCGACCAGAGGGGAAGCTACATACAAACGTCTCGTTGCGGGTACACCCATACATAGCGCAGCGATTTGTGCGTGACCTCTCACCGACAGGTTCACCGACGCTCCGTCGGGGTAGAAACCACCACCACGACCAGCATAACCACCATAGCCCTTACTACCGCCACCATCATCCTGGTAATAACATTGGTGGTGGTAGTGTATGAACACCACCACCACCGCCACTGCCCACTACCATCATCACAGTCATTGCTACTACCACCTGATTTTCTGTACTCATAAAACGTTGTCTTACGAAAATGATATTGATAGAAATATAGATACATGTAATGTGAAGCTAAGCATGAAAATAAGCAAAATATAAAATTTTTGCAGTTTCAATTTCAATTTCAAATGAATACACAACATGTTGTTTACTACTATATAATATTTTTATTTTTTCCTTAAAATTTTCACATGCATCAGGTCATAACCCTTTCAGAATAGATATAGATTTTCGACTTTGTTACATAGGAAGGAAGCTCCCCTCTGTTTACTCTTTACTGTGATATAGCTGGCGAGCAGATAATTGATGGGGAAGAAAAGTTCATGATTGGCAGCCTCGTACTGGCAGGCGAAGTTTAGGGCGTCACCCCACTAGATGGAGTGACGACCTGGTAAGTCATGCAGGAAGTCAAGGGACGTAGGTGGCTCGGGACCGTACTTTGTGGAATTCCTTCTGGGAAGCCTATGTTCAGCAGTGGACATGTGAAGGGCTGTTATAATGAATGATGATGAAACTTGAAAAACATTACCCTCCTTTTGGAGCAGTCAAGTAGAAATTGGAGGGATTTTGAGTATTAAATGTCTGAGCTTATATTACTTTTGGTAAAAACGTTAAATAATTGTTTCTAATTCTCTTCGGTTCGTGAATATTTTTGTAATCAAAATTAAACGTCAAAGTAGGCTGTATGGTCTACATATCGTTTTGGCTTTAAATAAAAAAGTGCTAATGTCACTGTCGCTGTCATATAAAAATCCGGGGCACGGGCAGGGCACGGTACGGATGTGACATCGAGTGAAAAAAATCGATTACTAAAAAATCGATATTTTTCTTTGTGATATTAATCGATTGAGAAACATCGATTTTTGTAAAAAATAATCGATTATTGCGAAAAAACTTATTTTATTCGAAAAAATGCCTGCTTTCCTATATATTAATAAAACTACGAGAGTATAGTATCAACAAATTGTCAGAGTAAAATTCAAATAAAATGATACGTATAACACAAAATCAGAACGACAATCTTCTTATTTTAAAAACTAAACTACAAAACAATTTTTTTAACCTATAACTTTAAACAATAAAAAAACTATAAATAATTACTGCCACAAATGTTCAGTGCTATTTAACAATTTATTAGAACCAAAATAAAAAGAAACGATAAATGAAACAAATTTTTACGGATTTTATCGCGTTTAATTTAACATTTTTATTCCCGACGTTTCGGCCGATTGACGTATTAGCCGCTATCACTTTTTCATTATAAAATACTTCCGTCAGTCACTTCTAGGCGTTTTACAAGACATTTTTATGGTTTATATAGTATCATTGTTTACACTAACCAAAGAAAGAAAGAAAACCACAGAATACTTTTATACCTAGTGAAGGAAGAAAACTGTTGAAAACGTACGAATGGCGAAACTGTTTTACATTTATAGAGATACACAAAGGTGGCGCCGTCTTTTGATCGACTTGTTCATGTTAGTGAACTTACTTCGCGTTTTTTCATCTGTCGGACAGATGACGCTGTTCTTTTGATTGACTTTTTCATGTTATTATACTTACTTCACGTTTTTACATCCATCGCACAGATGACTCTGATTACAAAAATCGATTAAAACGCGTAATTTACATAATCCATCCAGTTAAAAAATTGTTCTGTAGTTTATTTCTAAAACCAGAAGATTATTTTCCGAATATAATTTTTTTTCGCAAAAATCGATTATTTTTTTATAAAAAAATCGATTTTTCTTAAATCGATTATTATTACGAAGCAAAAAATCGATTTTTTATTAATCGATTTTTTTCACTCAATGTCACATCCGTAATATTTACACCATGTGTGTGCCCGTGCCCTAGGGATGAGAAAAAATAATCGATTTTCATATTAATCGATTATTTTTTCTTATAATCGATTTTTCAAAGGCGATTTTTTTATAATAAAAATCGATTTATTAAAAATCGATTTTTATTATAAAAATAATCGACTTCGAAAAATCGATTATAACAAAAAAATAATCGATTAATATTAAAATCGATTATTTTTTCACATCCCTAGTAAATATGTCCACAATCAACATCTCAATCTCATAATATTTTATTGGAATAAAATTAGTATTTGGTGTGTTTAGATTGTGGGTTTGTTTTATTAAAATGGGTCGTAAGATACCCGCTAAGAAGCATAGAGGTGTCAAAGATCCACTCGTTCAACAAGCAAGACGTTTACAAGAGTATGTAATTGTATTAATACGTTTACTATATTGGAACAAAAATAAATTTATTATAATATCCTACTGATGATTTTAGCTTAAAAACAAAAATAAATGCACCGCCTAAAGATCCAGATGAGCAGCCAGTGCCGCGGTCATTGACTCGCTTATTCGCTTTCCAGGATCGAAACAAATCAAAAGATGCAAAAAATAAAATAAAGCGATATAGTAGAAAAGGTAATTTTTGTATATATTTTATTTATTTGCTTCGACCAACAATGGTCATAGGGTAATATTACATAATTTTAATAGTTATATTTATTTATATACAATATTAAAAACTTTTTATACAATATGAAATACTTTACGTGGTAGAGCCATGCTGCAGCTATATTAGTAGTATAGTTGTAGCACGAATGGGTCGGCTCGACCGGGGAAGGACCACGCTCTCACTGAAAACCAGCGTAAAATAGCAGCTTAATGCTGCCGTGTTTCGTATGGTGAGTGTAGAGAACCGGAGACCCTTTTTACTGGCAAAGAGGCATTTCATCTTAGTCCTCACGGGCGACAACGCATCTGCATCTTGAGTCTTTATTGAGGATAGATGTAGATGTCTATGGGTCACAGTAACCACTTACCATCAGGTAGACTGTGTGCTCGTTTGTCACCCTACCCTACAAAAAGGTCTCCGGTTCTCTACACTCATCATATAAAACAGCAGTGTTAAGCTGCTATTTTACGCTGGTAATCTGTGAGAGTGTGGTCCTTCCCCGGTAGAGCTGACCCATTCATGCTACAACTATACTACTAATATAGCTGTAGCATGGCTTTACCACATAAAAAATGTGTATATGTTAACTATGCTACACCTCAATTTTTTTTCTTGAACATGTCCTTTAATATTGTGGTTAGGTCACAATAATTCTGCCAATGTCTGGTCTTTGGTCTGTTACATCTTGTACTGAGATTTCTAAGCGGGACAGGTGTCATTCTCAAGCTACCTCTTTGTCAAATTTCATTATAATAGGTTCAGTGGCTTAGTCCTTAAAATGTAATAAACAGGGTTCTTTTTTATAGAATGAAAGGCAAATGACAAAATGGCAAATGAGCACAAAGTCCACCTGATGGGAAGTGGATCATCACACATTGGCCTTCCCCAGCATATGTCACAAATGGTGTCATATTAGAAACATTGTTAGTAACTTATGTGATGTGTGGTAATTAAAGGCAAAGACTATCAGTCTAACTAACCATCTATCTAGTTGTAATAAAATATAATAAACTGTTAGTTAATCAGCGATCGAGTTTCTACATGTAATTTTGTTTTAATTATTGTGCCATGCTGAACACTTATAGTTCCAGTGAAGTAATACTTCCATGTTTTATTTGCATTCACTGAAGATCATACTATTCTTTTTTTCAGACAGTGATAGCGTGAGCTCGTACCGTGATAATCCAATTGCCAAATTACAGAAACTGCCAGGTGAATCAGGACGAGGATTCTCCTTACGAATTAATAGTGCAATAAAAGCTCTTCACAATCCAGCACTGGAAGAAGATTACCCTGTATGTATTATTTTTCTAAAATAGTATAGTAAATATTTTGAAAAAGAAAATGTTATTAAAGACTTAAGCAAATAAGAACAGTGGTAGAGCTACGCGGCAGCTTTTGCTGTCGCACGGATGGGCCGGCTCGAACCGGGGTAGTACCACGACCTCACAGAAAACCAGCGTGAAGTAGAGGTTTATCTCTGCGTTTCGCTTGGTGAGCGCAGGTGGCCGGAGGCCCTTTTTACTGGAAATGAGGCATTCCATCTTAGTCCTCACGGGTGACAACGCATCTACATTTTGATTTGTAACAGAGGATAGATGTAGATGTCTATGGGCCGCAGCAACCACTTACCATCAGGTGGACTGTGTGCTCGTTTGTCACCCTTATCCTATAAAAAAAAAAAAAAAAAAGATAATTTATACAATCAGGCATTACTTTGTGGAAATCCATTATATTAAAGTTTGAAAATTTTTACTTTGTCAATATCCACTCAATAAAATGAAAAGATGACTTTTACATAGTTTGAAGAGCACCTCTCGCCCTCCCTCACTTGCCGTCACTTTAAGATAGGAGAAGCACTGAAATAAACATTTTATCATAATTATTTTAGTACACCGCTACTAACGTGACGGCATAGTGGTGTGTAAGGATATGCACTACCACATATCGTCCCATGGGTGACGTAAGAGGCGACAGAGGGAAATCGAAACATGTGATCTGTAGCAGCATCTTAATAATAACAACTCAAAATAATAAAAAACTGCAGTTGACAATCCGCTCGCCAAGCATGTCAGCTATGACAAAATCCTATGAGGGAGGCCTATGTTCAGCAGTGGACTTTTGTAGGCTGTAATGGATGGAATGGATCGATGGATTTTCTCTTGTCTATATTTTCAATGCTACAAATATATTTCAGAAATTTGTGGTTTAAAAGTAAGTTTCAAATAAAAATTCATTTATTTCCGATAACCAGGAGCCAAATTACGTGCATAAAAATCTCATTCATTTAGTAATTAATTAAATAATAAAATTAAGACATCAACACCCTCTGCCATAGGCCAAGTAGAATCCCATGACGAATTTTATTACAAACAAATTGTGTTGTCACAAATAAATATTAATAAATAAACTACTGCAAAATGTGATTGATGTTCCTACATTGAATGCCATTCAAAAACAAATTTGATAAAAATCTCCAAATATCAAGTTGCATACGCATCAGCTTGTAGCTGCTAGTGTTAATGTATTATTTTCTTTATATATAAAAATGAATTGCTGTGCGTTAGTCTCGCAATAACTCGAAACTGGCTTGACGATTTACAATTGGACCCGGTAGGTGGCGCTGTCGAGATTCGAGAGAGGGAGAGAGTAAAAAAAAATAATATAGTGTATATATTATTGAATGGCCAGCTTAATATAATATAGAAAACACAACTAAATGTAATAATTTAGTTTAATCAGACTGCTAAACATTAAACAGCATGTTATGTGAACCGATTTACCCAAAATTTCTTTAGACAGTGGATTTATTTATATGCTTGCCATCCAATTAACTCACTGATTAAAATTGACATTGACATATCAGAATGTAGAAATGATCTCATTATTATAAAATTTCTAACCAGCAAGATATTGATGCAGAAGATGTAAAAGGAGAGCAGATGGCTTTACAACGAGCCAGACGCAAAAAGAAACAAAAGAAAATGGTTGCAACGGACAACGGTGAGGAAGCCACACCAAAATTAAGTCGTGCACAGAAACTAGCTCTAAAGAGAAAAGCCAAGAGGGACAAAGCTTTGGAGGTTTGATTGTCATATTACTATAACATAGTATTTAGTTTTTTTTTTAAATTAAAGTGATTAATGGACTAACAGTCCATTAATCACTTTGACTGAAGTGCCAGCTATGGATTACTGCAACAAAATTGTCACCTCTGAGGACTAAGATGGAATGCTTCACAGTCTCAAATCAAATCAAAAAATCAAAAATCTTTATTTTCGAACCAGTAATACTTAATAAACACATTATTAAAACACTCCTTTTAAGTTAGGCTTTTTAGAATTATATTGGCTGTCTATACCATGAAGCTAATACAAAGGGGAGACGGCATAAGCAACTGTGCAATGTGATTCTAAGTAGGTCCTGACGTCATCATAGTGGGCGTGGCTTTAGTTAGTATACTGTCAGCATTCGTCCTGTGCGCTCATGTGTTGAAAAAATCGCAAATCGATGTATTTTCGTAGTATTAAGCAGAAAAGAATGAAGTGTTGTGTTTTATTGTGTAAAAACTACTCAGATAGACGCTCTGATGTTATGGATGGCATCACATTTCATTTGTAAATAATTTTACACCTAATTTATTAAAATAGTTCTAGAAAAGTCTCTTTGTGTTGGCTTTCAAATATAATTAAATATATTCGACACTAGATGGCGACACTTTGTGTCATGTGAACTAAAAATATAAAGGTCCATAGAGCTCAGTATTGGTAAAATAAACATACGAAGGTGCTGAAATTTGTTTTGCATTCAGATATAAAGTAATTTTAATCGCAAAATATTATTTTATAGTTTATAATCATTATGTGAACAGGCCGTATTCTATCGTCAAGTAAACCTCATAAAGATAACAAAAAGACAGTGCCGTAATTAGAATTCAATTATTTTATTCAGTAATCCAACTTTTAATATTAAAATGAAGGAAATTGTACTTAGGCTGATTTTCACGAAATGTTTAAGTTATATTTAAGTGACATTCTATATGCAAAGAATCACTTAAATACAATTTAATGTTCTTAGATTGGCATTCAAAAAGTGCATTCGGAAGCCTAATTTGGAATAAAATATTTATATTTTAATTGATTTGTAAATAAAATTATATTAATTATAATAATATGTCTATTATTTGTTCTCCCATGAGATATTAAGTAGTATAACCCACAGATAAATAATAGTCCAGCCGTTTCTGCGTGAAAAAATTACACATACACAGTACATACTTAGTGTGGAATAAGCTCAAGGAGACAGAAAGAACACACAAAATTTCGCCTTTATAATATTAGTGAGATAAATAGGATATTTAGTTCCAAATTAAATATCCTACTTAATATTGAATATAGAATATTTAGTTTCAAAGAGACTTTATTTTATGGATAAAATAAATATTTTTTGAAGGTTGACTTTCACGAAATGATAAACATATTTAAATTGTATTTAAGTGATTCTTTGCATATAGAATGTCAGTTAAATATAACTTAAACATTTCGTAAAAATCAGCCAAGTACAATTTCCTTCATTTTAATATTGAATGTTGGGTTACTGGGTAAAATAATTGAATTCTAATTGCTGCCCTGGCTTTTTGTAATTTTTTATGAGGTTTACTTGACAATAGATGGCGACCTGTTCCCAAAATTATTATGAAAACTATAAAATTATTATTTTGGCGATTAAAATTTCTTTGTCTGAATGTATTTGCTTCATGAGATAGACGCTCCGATGCTATGGATGGCATCACATTTCATTTGTAAGTAATTTTACACCTAATTTATTTAAATAGTTCTAGAAAAATCTCTTTGCGTCGGCTTTCAAATATAATTAAATATATTCCACACTAGATGGCGACACTTTGTGTCCTGTGAACTAAAAATATAAAGGTACGTAGAGCTCAGTAATGATAAAATAATCATACGAAAGTGCTAAAATTTGTTTTGCATTCAGA
Organism: Parnassius mnemosyne; assembly: GCA_963668995.1. Taxonomy (NCBI): domain Eukaryota; kingdom Metazoa; phylum Arthropoda; class Insecta; order Lepidoptera; family Papilionidae; genus Parnassius; species Parnassius mnemosyne. The sequence continues at coordinate 67,685,217 of CAVLGL010000093.1, forward strand.
CATAAAGAAATTTTAATCGCCAAAATATTATTTTTTAGTTTATAACATTTTGTGGATATGCCGCCATCTACCGTCAAGGTAGCTAAGCTACATTGCAACATTGATATGGAAAGATTCGAGTAGTTTTACTATTTATCGGTAGATGTAGATAGTGTAGTGGGCGGGGCTTTGTATCCCCTCACCCCGCAAATTGTCACGCGTTGTTTCATAGTGAAATTGAATTACAACGTATCCTCTTTGTATTTGCTTCATGGTCTATACTCTCTAGAGTGGAACACAACAATTTTTGCTTTGCTAGAACGTAGTAACTTAGCTTTTACTAATATGAGTTATTTTTGAAAGTTTGCGCCCCATCTCGTAGTGGCTTAGCTCAAGTTGCGGCGTTGAGGGCCGTGGACTCGAATTCCGAACAAAACAGGTACTTGTATGGCCTACAAATAATTGTTCTACGTTTGAATATTTGTCCTTTTGCAACACCATTATTCTATATAAAAGTAATCATGTTTGTAAACTGCTTCCAAGATACACGAGGAAATCCTAGTGTACGGGCATTGACCTACTATTAAATGGACTTCGGGTTCGCACTCAAATGTCCGAGACAAATGAGTTCCAAAATGCAAAAAAAAAAGAGTTCCAATCGCGCGCCAGTTTTCGTTTTGTTAACCGACTTAATACACGTCTAAAATGTCGTACTGTATTGTGAAAATGCGCAAAAACCACTTTCGTAAAGTTAGAAAAGCGGATGGTGTATCATATTTTCGATAATGACTGTTAATATTTAATCATTTAAAAGTAATATTTTGCTTAGATACATAGTTTAATTAAATTCATATTATTTTTATGAATAATTAACTATATTGATAATTTTCGTGAGAAGCTTTATAGGGTGAAAATAGTGTGGCGTCTTATCGAAGTTAATAAGTTTATAAACTATCGCAAGTAAAATTGAGCAGTTTTTCAATGATTATATGGTTTGAATTAGGATGTTATAGATCTTTTTATATTTTTATACGTGTACCTATGCTTGTAAAGGTTGACTCGGGACACATTTTTCTTAAATTTTGTTTTAGACCCGCCGTGCATTTAGAAGTGCACAGAGTAAACAATAGTACAAGAAGTAGTAAGTCAATGTGTACGGGTGACGTTTTTTAAAATGGAAAGTAATTAAAAGTTAAATCACACCATTATGTAATGGTGGTGCAAGAACAGCCGGCCGGCAACGCATTTGCAATTCCTCTGGTGTTGCGGTTGTTCATGGGCGGCGGTAGTCACTTACCATCAGGTGAGCCGCATGCTCGTTCGCCCCCTCTCCTATAAAAAAAAACCACTACCTCATATCGTCCCGTGGGTGCCGTAAGAGGCGACAGAAAATGAAAGTGAAAGATAATTTATTGATTTATAAAAAATAGTTTGTTTTGTAGTAGGTATATGTTGTGTGCAGGAGCGCGAAGGTGGCGGTGAGGTTCGGTACGAGCGCGTGGCGTTCGGCGAGGTGGCGCACGCGCCGCCGCCGCTGCCCGTGAAGCCGCGCCGCGCGCGCAACGAGCTGGGCGCGCCGAGGGTAACATACCTTATTTCATTTTTTATTTAATAATGCATAAAACATATAACAACGAGTACATACTTACTATACAAACGCCATTAAAACCCAAACCATTTGTATTGGTGTTGGCAGACATCTACACGCATAAATATATTATCTCTATACCGGGTGCAAACACCATTTTTTTTAAAATTGTTATTTGAAAATTCAATTCCGTAAAGAAAGTGACTTTAAGTATGGTGATATTCTTTTAAGCAAAGAGTCTCTGGCTGATTTAGGTTGTCACAGAGCATGCTATCCAAAACTAATTGCCTTACGGGTAAAATACTGTTACGAGCTTGGGATTCGAGACAATTAAAAACTGCCGATTGAATTACCAAAATTGACACTTTAATTACAGAACACTAATTACAATTTAAAACCGCACTAAGAATAATAATAATAATAATAATAATATGGCGTAGGGAAGTGACGACCCCATCGCCCGCTGACGTAACAGTTAAGTGACAAAACTGCTATGTCAGCGCAGTCAGTCAGCGCCTTGCCAAGAGGTGTGAGCGCCGTGCCTCGGCAGTATTGAGGGTGCAAAGGCCCGTTTGTGCTTACGGCCACACTATTAAACGGCGCCGGGTCTGGGCGTCTCCCGTTAATTGACGCCCAATTAAATGGATGATGGAAAATAATAGAACGCGCATAGGGCCGCTGCCTGGGGGTCGCCGGGGCGCGTCTGGAGCTGGCGCTGGACGTGACAGCATGCAAGCCGCCAGCCGAGCGCGAGGTGCTGCACGACCACCTAGCAGCCCCTCGCGTCCATCATCTCCACCAGACGGCTTGGTGTCGGCGGGGTTCTCTCGGACTCGGCAAGCGGCACCCGCCGCTGGTGCAGTACGCCGCATGCGTTGGACAAAAAATATGAACATAAACGCATTGCGGGCGTACTATAGGGCGAAAGGGGAAGAAACTGGAGGGACAGCGTATCGGGCTCGGATGCATCGCTTTTTTGCTGAGCTTGAGCCGTCAGTTCCCGTCACGGAGCAAAACCTGGCAGACCGAGTTCGGTACATCATACGCTCGAAAATATTTGATGATGCCGAACTCGAACGACTACGACGTGAGGCTATTCCCTCATCGAATGAACCAGCTATAGCTGGGGATGCGGCTCTTCAGGCCACAGACCAGCAGCCACATATAGAGGGCGCCATGGATCTCCCTGCTCTGGTTGATTCAGGCGAAGATGGAATGGTCACCCAAGAACTAGAGCAGATGAGGAGTAAATTGGAAGAGGCGATTGTGGAAACGCGCAGTACGCCTCTCGAAAATCGACCGCGACTCCCGCGCATACCCCTAAGCAAGCGGAATCGGGCTGTCGTGAGGGCTCTCAACCCAATGCTGGTCACCTATTTGGAAGCCAGCCGGGACCTTTGCGAGACGGACTCAATTCTTTTTGGCGCCGCACTGGCAGTTTGCCGTATTGTTGGCGCCAAACTTCCCACGGCTGGACGCGCTACTAGACAAAGTAGCGCCATCCCAGCCTGGAGAAGAAGGATTGAGGACCGTATCGTAAAGGCAAGGGCCCTCATCGGCAGGCTGATAAGCTTCAGGTCGGGCAATAATAGGCCGCGAATTGTGCGCACCGTCAGAATGGCGTTTGCTGGGACAAATATCAGTTTGTCCCAGCCGGATATAACGCAAAAACTGACGGAGCGCATAGACGACCTGAAGCAGAGAATCGCTGCTTGGGGGAAGCGGATTCGGCGATATACCGAGAGGTCGACACGGTTCAACCAGAATCGTCTCTTCCAGAGTGATCAGAAGAGGCTATATAAATCATTGGAGCGACCAATGGTACGTGGAACGGGCCAAGCACCGAATCAGGCCGACACTGTCGCATTCTGGCGCGGCCTGTGGTCAGAGCCCGTAAACCACAGCGAGGGCCCTTGGACGGAAGTTGTGGTGAGTCAGTGTGCGAATCTTACGCCCATGGACCCCGTCATTATAACGCCGGACGATGTAGCTGAAGCGGTCCGAAGGGCCCCGAACTGGAAAAGTCCGGGACTCGACGGGCTGCATCACTACTGGCTGAAGGGGTTCGTGGTGTGTCACGCTGTGCTCGCCCGACAATTTCAAGAGGCTCTCGACCAAAAGTCGCTCCCGAGCCTCTTCACTACTGGGATCACTCATTTGGTTCCTAAAGACCGGGATACCATAGACCCGAGCAAATACCGCCCCATCACGTGTCTACCCACGATATATAAGACACTAACATCCATTTTGAGCGCGAGAATCACTCGTCACCTGAACTCAAATCAGGTGATGTCGCGCGCTCAAAATGGATGTCGGGGCGGTGGTCGTGGAACCAAGGAACCACTCCTCATTGACGCGGTCATTGGCAAAGTGGTTAAACGCAACAGTCGGAACCTCTCCGCCGCCTGGATAGACTACAAAAAGGCATTCGACTCGGTGCCTCATACATGGCTGGAGAGGGTCCTCGAGCTGTACAAGATTGACTGTACAGTTAGAGACTTCCTTGGGCAGTGTATGGGGCAGTGGAGTACGATCCTTTGTCATCTAGGCGAGCGGATGACGGCTGCGGAGAACCACATAAGGATAAGAAGGGGTATCTTCCAGGGCGATTGTCTGAGTCCAATCTGGTTCTGCCTCTCTCTGAACCCTCTCAGTACCTTACTGGAGGGCTCCGGGAGGGGATTTCAGCTTCGGAGGGGAGGTACAAAAGTGACCCACCTTTTCTATATGGATGATCTCAAGTTATTCGCCACCAGTCGCTCTCATCTTATGGAATTGCTAAACATCACTTGTGATTTTAGCAATTCTATTAGAATGGAGCTGGGGACGGATAAGTGTGCGGTCCTCCATGTTGAAAGGGGAAGGGTTGCTAACTCTGAGGGCATAGATTTATCTATGCCCATCAACATAAGGACCCTTTCCGAGGCTGAAACATACCGATACCTGGGTATGTCACAGAACATCGCTGTAGATGAGGCGGGTATGAAACAGTCAGTTTGCGATGTGTTTTATGCACGCTTGACCAAAGTGCTTAACAGCCTTTTGTCCGGTGTGAATAAGACGCACGCATAATAACGGTTGGGTCATGCCTGTTCTCATGTATACCTTTGGCATACTTAGGTGGACTCAGACCGAACTAAACGCTCTGGACAGAAAAGTCCGCACTATAATGACGTCCCACAGGATGCATCATCCGAGATCGTCAGTAATGAGGCTGTACTTGCCGCGGAAGCATGGCGGGCGCGGCTTTTTAAGCGCGCTTACCATGCATAATCGCGAAGTGTGCAGCCTCCGTAATTACTTTCTGACGAGAGCCGATGATCCATACTATAGGGACGTTATTTCTTGTGATAAAGGACTGACCCCTCTATCCTTAGCCAACGAGCAATGGCAAGACCCAGCAGTACAGTGCATTTCCGACCGGGAGACCGTATGGAAGGAGAAGGAGCTCCACGGGAGGTTCTACAAGGCTCTACATGAGCCTTTCGTAGACACAGTCGCCTCCCTTCACTGGCTACGTTTCGGTGACCTCTTTGGGGAAACCGAGGGTTTTGTCTGTGCAATACAGGATCAGGTTATTAAGACCAACAATTATCGGAGATACATCCTAAAGGATGGCGCCGTCGACATCTGTCGAGCTTGTCGCCATCCCGGTGAGTCACTTAGGCATGTCATCTCCGGTTGTTCGGCGCTTTCTAACTCTGAGTATTTGCACAGACACAATCTAGTAGCCAGGATTCTACACCAGGAGCTCGCTCTGAAATACGGCCTCGTCGATCGGAAACTGCCGTATTATAAGTACTTGCCGGAAGCCGTGCTCGAAAATGACCGCGCCAGGCTCTACTGGGACCGGGCCATCATCACGGACAGGACTATTCTTGCGAATAAGCCTGATATTGTGCTGATGGACCGGGCACAGTCAAGGATCTTTTTGGTCGACATTACCATTCCTTATGACGAGAACCTCGTGAAAGCCGAAACAGATAAGGTGACAAAATATCTGGACCTGGCTCACGAGGTTACCGGCATGTGGGGTGGTCTGCCGACCGAAATTATTCCTGTGGTCGTTTCTGCGAACGGGTTAATCCCAGTCAGCCTCCCGGGTCATCTGAGGCGACTGGGACTCCGTGACGGACCGCTCCAGGCTCAAATGCAGAAAGCGGTGCTCCTCGATACCGCCCGCATCGTCCGCCGGTTTCTTTCCCTTTCTCCCTAACCCTCGGCCGTCTGGTCTCCCCTGCCGAGGGCTTCCATCTGGTTGGGTTTTTATATATTTATGTATTTTTTATGTATTTATTTTATTTTATTCATATTTATGTATGTTTACCATTTTCATTTACAATTATATATTTATACTGCCCAACCAGATGAGAAAACTTTATAGATACCCCATAATAATAATATTATTCCACAACTATCACACAACGCCATCTAGTCCCAAGCTAAGCAGAGCTTGTGTTATGGGTACTAGACAACTGATAAACATACTTATATATTTCTAAATACATAAATATTATAGATAAATTACACCCAGACACAGAACAAATGATCATGCTCATCACACAAACATTTGTCCTGGGTGGGAATCGAACCCACGACCTTCGGCATAGCAGTCAGGGTTACTAACCACTAGACCAACAGGCCTATAATAATAAATCACAATTGTACTCCCATTATACACAAATTGTAATCCCATAAATAACGCGCCAGTCCTCGCCAGTTTCCCTACTGCTGTTGAGCGGTGCTGTTAGCCGCACTACCCTCTCGAGATCGGTCACCTCCCCTTTCTACAGTTCGCTTAGAGCAGCTGGATCGAAGACGGCTCCTTTCCCCACAGCCGTAGTACCTAGGGTTGTATCATTTATTGCAGTTGCAAACTGTAGCTGCTACAACCTCCCTGACGCGATGGGAACGATGATCCTATCGCACGGCTTCCACCTCCAGTGCATGGGCCAACGCATCCTTAAGCGTCTCGTGGTGCCCGAGCCTCACAGCAACTCTGACTTCAAGGTCGCGGATGCCGTCTATGAATGTCTGCACCAGGTTCCCTACCATGAGCGCAGGTACAGACTGGAATGATTTCCGAACCAGCTTCTCCACCTCAAGGGCCCACTGCTGCAGGTTTTCGTTGCTGCGTTGCACGCGATCTTTGAGCTATTCACGAAAAACGTGTTCCAGGTAAGCGTCGCCATATCTCTCCTCCAAAGCCTCAAGGAGCTGCTCGTAAGCCACTTCCTTACCGAGAGCTTCCAGAACAGTTAAGGCCTGGTCGCGCAGGCCTAGGGTGAGAACTGTCACAGCCTGACTTTTATTCCATCCGTTCGGCTTCATGACAACCTCGAACTGGATTTTGTAGGCCGATCAGGAAGTCAGAAGTCCCGTCGAACGATGGCACTTTGAATCCACGTAGCGAAGGTGTTGTAGCTACCACGGGAGCTGTAATTCCATCCCCAAGTTTGAGGTCGTCCAGCGTTTTTTTCACGTCAGCCATCACGTTGTCAACCCGATTGTTCACTTGGTCGATTCGGGTTTCAGCTTCCGACAGGCGGTTTACATGTTGAGCAACCCTATCCTTCACCTCCCTTATCTCTTTCCCGAAGGTAACGTGAAGGTCCTTCATGAGGAGCATCTGCTCTTCCATACCGCGCTGCATCTTCTCTTCCAACCGACGAACCTATTCCTCCAGTCGGCGGGCCTGTTCCTCCTATCGACGGACCTGTTCCTCTGGTCGACGGGCCTGCTCCTGCAACATCATCATCAGAGCACCTAAGTCAGGTGCTGCAGATGCGTGAGCTACTGACGGGCCGGCCTCCGTGGTCGGCAGCTGGCCCTCCGACGTTTGCGGCGTTGCATTACCAAATCGTCTCTGATCCGTCTCCAGCTGGCGTTGACTTCGGGTACGGATACCCTCCATGTCGTCCTTTGGTAAAATCGGCATGATTTGATCCCACTTCTGACAGCAATTGTTACGAGCTTGGGATTCGAGACAATTAAAAACTGCCGATTGAATTACCAAAATTGACACTTTAATTACAGAACACTAATTACAATTTAAAACCGCACTAATAATAAATCACAATTGTACTACTAATCACTTTATTTCGCAGTTATATCGCTTCGAAGTATCCGCTTGTTTCGCTGATTCAATACTGACTCGGTCGTGGTCTATACCGGTCTTATATAGGGCCTCTGATAATTTCCAGAACCTGCTACTGTAGAAACATCTAGAATGATCTTGACTCTCCTAGTTTGCTACTCGATACTAGAGGGCACTAGTGGTAACTAGTGTTGCCATGTACGAGACACTCATAGTGGCGCGCAACAATACATTAAAACATACTTAACATTTCTTAAAAAAATTTGAAATAAAAACATTAATAATTTATAATTTTATAACTTACAAACTATTCGGAAAGCAGCTTGTTCGGGAGACTAGAAGTCTGATTGCGTGCAAGACAATTTGTAATGACTCAAAACAGCACGTGGAGAGGTTCAGAAGAGAAATCGGTCTTTAAGAACTACAGAACTTTCTTGAAAAACAAGACCACCGCATTTCTGCTCAGCGCCTCCGGTGTAGTGCCACTGAAAACGAGTTATGTAACTCGAGCCGAAAGGTTTCGGAACTTTAGATTAGAGTACGAGGGGGACGAAGCGTTGACTTCATTAGACGTGACCTCTTCAACTTAACGTTTAAGTTCAATGTGCCTCTCACCATTCGGTGATCGCTGCCGGTTTTCACCCTCGTGATCACCGAGACATCACTGAACAGATGTCGTCTGGTCGTCATAATGAAGTCAATCTCATTTTTTGTCGAACTGTCGGGGCTCGACCAGGTCCACTTCCTGTGGGACCTCTTCTGGTAGAAGAAGTTCATCATAAAATGTCCTTCTTTCTCCATGAACTCTGCCAGCTGTTGGCCTCTTGGGTTGCTCTAATCCGAATTTCCCTACTTTCAGCCCACCGTTCTCTTGTGCCTAGTTTTGCGTTGAAGTCAACACCGTATAGTAGGATTTGGAGGAATGCATGGCTCTAGAGATATCCTCATACATTTCCGCCATCTCTTCATTGGGATGTACCGAGGTTGGTAGGTAAACCTGTATGACCTTCAGCGAATACCGTTTGGTAATTCTGAATATAAGGTAACACAACCCTCGTCGACACACTCCCAATCCCCGGTGATAGAACAAGTTGCCGGTTTCGAGGATTACCGAGTCCTCCCCCTCTCTTCGGACCACGGATAATCCTATAATATTCTAGAGTAACTTGTCTATCTCTTCTTCCAGCTCCAGGATCTTCTCGTCAGCTCTCAGGGTGCGTGTGTTATAAGTTGCCTGGTCGAGTCGTCTTAGGTGGCAATCGAACCTCCACCGGAGATTCTTAGCACCCCCTGCCCCGCCGTTACCATGGTCGCCACCGTAACCGGGGCCGCTGGGGACTAGGGGCCGCTTATTAATGTCATTGCTCATGGGGGGTATATTGCCATAGTTGCTACGCTTGGCGAGCGGGTTGGCAACCGCAGTTTTTTATTGTTGTTTTGCTGTTATCAGAAAGATGCTGTTGCCCATCCTCTGCCTCAGTTTCCCTCTGTCGCCTTTTACGACACCCAAGGGAAGATATGGGGTAGTGGGTATTCTTACCCGCTACTACACGGGGTGGGTAAAAATACTCACTATGGCAGGGCACCACAGCTTAACTAACAGTTATTACGTAACAAGTAACCCTACACTTACTGTGTAGTGGCGGTGTAAGTATATCAATTACCGTACATTGTCCCGCGGGAGTCGTAAGAGGCAACAGAGAGAAATAAATCAGGAAGCGGGTAGCAACGTCTTCCTAGTAACGACTAACAATAAACTACTGCGATAGGCAACCCGTTTGCCAAGCGTGTCATCTATGAGGCAATCTGTGGGGGAGGCCTATGTTCAGCAGTGGTGTAATAGCATGCAAAATGACCTCCTGAGTGTAATAGAAGCCAGTTATTTCAATATTACAGACAGACACTTCACTTTTATTTATATGTATAGATTTAATATCAGCATGAATGTAGTATGTAGAACTGTTTGTTGCAAAATAAATGACTTGTATGAAAATAAAATTAATGCATGGTAGAGCCATAATGCTGCAGCTATATTAAGGTTATAGCAGGAATAGGTTGGCTCGACCGGGTAATTATACCATAATAACCCGGTATTATATATGGTGAGTGTAAAGAACCGGAGACCCTTTTTACTGGAAACGAAGCATTCCATCTTAGTCCTAGTCCTTAGGATAGATGTAAATGACTATGAGCCCACAGTATCCACTTACCATCAGGTGGACTTGTAAGCTTGTTTGTCACACATATCCTAAAAAAAAAAAAATACGGATATAAGGCGAAATATAGACAAAATGCTGTATCAGTGAATTGGTCTGCAGCCGGGCCGGAGGGATCTGTTGCTGAGCGCCATACTCGCAGGCAAGAACAGCGAGAACAGCAAAAACAGCAAGAACAGCAAGATCATGGAAACCGTTACAAAGAAAGGAAAGATTAAGAAAAGCAAGAAGGAAAAGTTGCCAGCAGTGGAGTTGGAACGTCGTGAGCGTGTCCGTCTTGATGCGGTCGCCGCCTACCGCGCGCTGAAGAAACAGAAGATGCCTCTCCGCACGAACACACACGTCAACCTCCTCACCTGATTCAGTACTAAAGAAATGTTACCCTACTAAGGTACTCGAAAAGAGAGTAATGTGTTGTACAGAACTGTGTATATTAAATATTTTTAAATTAATAAATATTTGTTTCATTTTACCCATAAATTTGTTGGAAGATTTTATACGTCTTAGAGCCACTGCACACAACACTGCTGCTATGTTATGGTTGTAGCACGAATGTGTGGCCATCGACCGGGGTAGAACCACGCTCTCACAGAATACCAACTTAAAATAGAAGCCTAATGCCGCTGTGTTTAGTATGGTGCGTATAGAGAACCGGAGACCCTTTCTACTGGATACGGGGCATTCCTTTATATTCCTCAGGGGTGATAAAGAAACTGCATTTTAATTCTTAATCGAGGATGAATGTACATAAATGTCTATGGGGTACAGCAGTCCATTTACCAACAGGTGGACTGTGTGCTCTTTTGTCACCACCATTCTATAAATAAAGTTTTTTTTTTCAAGACATGCAGTTTTCCTTACGACGTATCTTCGTCGTCCAGCACGGTAAATCAGCACTTAATTGCACCTCATAATTTCAATGGTGGTTGGGGATCGATTTTGATCGCGATCAGGCGATCGATCGCGAACTGTTAGATTTACGGTGAGGCGAAAGCGTAATCCGTGCTCTACCACCGTATCCATAAAAACTCCATTGCGTGTAGTGGCTGTGTAAGATTATTCAGTACTCCATATTGTCCCGTGGGTGTGGTAAGATACGACAGACAGGAAGACAGAGAGAAATTAAAATGAATGATGGGCAGCTGCATCTTCTTCCTGATAACAACACAAAATAATTGAAAACTGCGGTTGCCAACTCGCCTGCCAAACGTGGCAACTATGGCAAAATCTTCATGAGGAGACCCTGTTGAACAGTGTACTTTTTTGGCTAATTTAGCCTTATAATTTATGTAGGACCACAGTAAAAGTATAATAGTTATAGAAAGTCATTTTTTTATTTACCATTGGTTCCGAAAATACCTCTGTCCTGGTAAGAACCAGCAAGAAACCCAGCGAGACTTTTTTTAAACATATTTCATTTTACAATAAATTTTGTTTGTACAATTTTTAAATGAATTTTCATAGAACCAGCATGGTCGCGATCACCTCATTTCAAAGGGTTATTTTCATTCATGTATTCTTTGATATTATAATAACTCTTTTTGTACAGTTTTTCTTTTATAAAACTTTTAAATTTGTTTAATAACAAACTTTGAACATGTTCTGGGATTTGGTTGTAAAAGCGTATACATTGCCCCATAAATAAATTACTGAGTGTAGTAACTGTCGTTACAAGATTATGTTTGTTCCTAGTGTTTAAAGTATGCACATCCTTATTCTTATTAAAGCTATTTATGTTTTTATGTACATACATTACATTTTCATAAATATATTGCGATGCCAAATTTAATAATATGTTGATTTCTTTAAATATTACTCTGAGAGAATAAACTTCTAAAATACACTAATCTCGCTGTCTCAATATCTGTAGGATTTCTAATCTTAGGTGCTTCCGTTCTAATGTGCTGCAGAACTAAGTCTGCTTGCTTCTGTTTAGATATATGAGGGCCCCATTGAAGCTTCGGATCAATAGTAATTAATACCAAGAAACACAGTCGTATCCACAAGGTTCGATCCCTCCCCGTTTAAGAGCACATTGGTATTTGAATGTTTTACATTAGGTATTGTAAATTTAATACATTGTGTCTTATTGCCGTTTAAGAGCAAATTGTTGGCGTTAAACCAATGTAATAATTTCGATAGAGCATTATTGACATCGTCATAATTAATTGACTGTCGTTTGAGTTAGAAAATTAAAGAGGTATCATCAGCAAATAATACTATATAGTGATTGTCCCCTAGAAGATAAGGTAAGTCATTAATATAGATTAAGAACAGGAATGGGCAAAGAATCGAGCCCTGTGTAACGCCCATTGATACTATAGATCTGGAGGAACCTCTACCATTGATCACGACTTTTGAGTTCTGTTACTTAAATATGAAGTAATAAGTCTAAGCGACAAATTTTTACACCGCAATCTTGTATTTGCCTGATTAATGTCTCATGATGAACACAATCGAAAGCCTTGGATAGATCACAAAAATTACCTAAGGCAAGATGCCTTAGGCATTTTTTGTGAATGTGTTTGGATTCTCCCAGGCATTAAAAATATAATTCATAAGCTGCGCATAGGCGTCAGCTGTCGAGTGACCCCTTGTAAAACCAAATTGTTTTTTATTGAGTAATTTATTTGTATAAAAAAGTTAACAATTGATCCAAAATTATTTTTTCAAAAATTATATTGAGAATTCGTAGGTCTCAAATTAGCGGAGTCCATTGTACTACCAGATTTAAATAAAAGTATTACTTTACTATGTTTCATTAAATCAGGAAACACGCCAGTACTATCGATACAAGTATTAAAAATAATAGCAAGGTGACGCAAGAACTGTAACGGAAATCGTTTTATTTACATCAAGGGTTTTTAAATTTAAAAAAATACTTTTTCAAATCTAGATTTTTTAAACATTCTGTTTGAGTAATGACTCGGCGACAGTTGGAGAAGTATTCAAGCACTCTGTTGTTAAGATCAGAAGAATCAGTGAAATATTTCTCAAACACCGCTGCGACTTCTTGATTTGATTTAGTTAATATAATGAATGATGATATGAGAATGTATGATAAATGATATAGATAATGCATGCGTTACAACACTAAACATTAATTTATAATAACAGTTTGAATTCCAGTAGTCCTGGACTGTATTGCGATAAATTGAAAGTGCCTGAATTCGTCGACATATGAACTCTTGTTAGATGGATAGGTGGAATACTTTATGCAAAGTTTAATTATACTTTCTATTAATGTTTTACAATGATTGAAAAATCGTTATAAAGAGATTATAACAAAAGTTACCTATTCATAATGTAAAGATATATTTTATGTTGGTCAAACCTTATTTTCTTTAAAATCTACAACGGTTTCGAAATTGACCAGAGAAAAAATACTCTGCAGGAATTTAGAGCTTATCATTGCACAGACAACTCGAGCCCTACATCTCCCACTAGCAATATACCCGTCATACAAGTTATTATACTGCCGAATGCTGGCGACGTAAGAGGATTTAATTTAACAGTACATTTCGTCTTGTAATTGTCAGGTTACAAGAAAACCAGAGAGAGAGAAAATAAGAGAACCAGTGATATACCATCTTGTATAGGTATGGTAATACACAGATCTAAGATTATTAATATACCTATAGCTGACTGCCTCGTTGGTCTAGTGGTTGGAGTAGTGCGACTGCTGATCTTGAGGTCCCTGGTCGGGGCAAAAAAAATCAGTTATTGAGTTTTTCCATCAAGAAATTCTCAGTAGCTGCCCGGAGTCAGGAAGTTGGCGGTGTCTCACCCCCGTGCGTCGGAAAGCTAGCAAAGCCGTTGCTCCTGCGCCTGATCTCTCTCCGGTCGCGTCGGACTATGAGAGTGAGGGAATAGAGAGTACACCTGTGCTTGCGCATACACTTGGGCTCTATAATCCTGTCCTGCGTCGATGGTTAGTCTCCGTTGAGACTGGCCGCCGTGACCGAAATTCGGTCTGGAGGACATTATACCTATATAAGTAGGTACCTACCTATTAGAAAACCAGGCCATACTAAAAAAAAAACAAATAGTGTCAAAGCTATTGTTACTCCGTATGCCTAACGTGATGACTATGACTTATGTTTTTTCTTTATTTATAATAGGAGATACGCTTTAATAGGAGAGATCAATGGAGAAAAAGAAAAGATAAAATATTATTGCTTGTTGCTGTAACATGCGCTCACGCATTACAAAACTTTTAGGCCATCTGTGGATTCGAAACAATAAAAGAGTTACGAACTGCTACGGAAAACTACATTATAATGATGTCCTCTAGCGCCAAGTCGCACAGAATAAACTGATCAGAGATCAATAAATACTAGCGCCTGACAATTTATGCACTGCAATCACGATTATCTCCAACAAATGCAATTTTTTTTGTGTCCGTTTTTAAAGGTCTAGTAAGGCCAACATCATTGCGGCTAGTATGATCTATTGTGATCGCTGCTATGGCTATAGTTCACTAGTTCACTGCTAAATTTTGTTTCTTCAATGAATTGAAAGAATTAGCTGAGTACGTAGTTTCCCAGATGTGTGCTTCGTTTGCGCATTAAGAACCCACAATCAGTTAAGATGTACAGAGGACTTTCTTCCGTCAATAAGCAGAATCGGCACTTCATGGAGCTGCCTAGTCCCAAGACAGCGAAGTGCTCTTTTTTAACAGCAACATCCAATAGGGCTTCTTGCAAAAATAGGCAGTGTGTTCTTAGTTATTCCTAGACGCTTCTTAAGCAAATGGGTCATATTATGTCCGAATTAATGTTTTAAAGTATTAGATCAGATATTCAGTGTTTTTTTGTGGTAAAGAACTTCAAGGGACAATTAGATCAGGGTTTTTGAGATTTAAAAATATGGCTCTGGTCCAAATTGTGTACTCTTTGTCCCCTCGCGCCCAAGCTCGTGGGCTTGTTCATTGATTAGCGTACCTTCATGACCTAGATGCCCATCTCAAGATGACGCTGTTGTTCATCAGAATAAGGATGACTCGTTTGTCATACATCAGGTGGTCGCCAGATTAAGTGGATGTGTTGGTCCATAGACATCTACATCTATTCTCGATTAATAATCAAAATGCAGATGCGTTGTCACCATTGAGGACTAAGATGGAATGTCTCGTTTTCAGTAAAAAAGGTCCCCGGATCTCTACGCTCACCATAAGGGACACGGTATTCTGTGAAAGCGTGGTCCTTTTCCGGTCAACATTCGTGATACAACCATAACATAGCTGCAGCATGGCTCTACTACGTATGACGTGCGTTCAAACGGTTAATGCAAGCTCCCACTAGCTTTGACGTCACTAAGTTTGATCTTAGAGCTAGCAGTGCTGCTTGTCTATCAGAATGTATACAGGGTATTTTTGGAACGCTCCCGAAAACTAAGACAGGCGACAGCACCAAGTATACCTTTGATCATGGGTCACAAATAAATTTGATCCTGATGAAAAAAGAATCATATTTCTACAACGTTTTATTAGCTTTATTCACGCGCCATCATGTTAGTACAGCTAAATGAAACGATAATTTCATAAAAAATATCATGAAAATACTGAAACATAAAACCAGCAGTGGAAACTGAATTGATATCACCTGACTAATGGAGGTTAATGTACGCGCGAACGGTGAAAATAGAACGCTGGCCTTGAACTTGGGCACTGAGCGATTTATTACATATTGGTACGAAGGGGGCGCGACGGGGGAACAATCCGCCAGTATTACTGTGCCTGCATGCTATTGGTTCCCGCGCTTTGTTCGCTCCAAAAATACAGTCGCATACACAGCTTACTTTGCGACTCGCGACGATGTTTTAAAAAGGAAGGAAAGAAAAATTATTTATATCTATTGTTTTATGACTAAACCAGTGAACGAAAAGGTAAATATGATAGGAGAAGGTGAATGGGGAAAATTGTGCAGTAAAGTTAAAAGTGTTGAGGAAGAATACAGAAAAAATTACCATGTGATCGACCTGATGACGGAAGCTCAAGCGAAGATGAAAGTGATGATGAAGTAGCATCCAGTAACACCAACACACCATCAACATCTGGCTTCCATGTGACCCAAGACGTCATAATGGACTGCGTGTCACCCTTAGCTTAAGTTTTCTTGTTACAAACTACTTTATATTTTACGATAGAAATAACAAATAATGCTCAAGTAAACATTATCCATTTTTAATTCCCACCTCTTCCAAAGTTCTAAGTAGCTAGTAAAACACCTATTATGATTCTACAATAAAACAATTAATTACTATAATATTATAAAACAATAGCCCAATACCATGTAGTACTTTAGAACGCGACTGTACCCACACTCCCTCCGCTGTCGACCTGTATCTAGATCGGTACGAAACAATGCCGCGGTCATAAGAAAAAAGGGCGCATCTAACAATTTTTGAATAAATGAGTTAAATATACCATTCGGCTCATGATAAGAAGACGCATCTACTAATTTTTTTTAATATTTACAAATATCAATATTTTAGAAATTATCGTAAGAATTTTGGACGTAACTGTTGATCACAGATGACATTTTTTAGTAGAAAAGACTTATACAAATTCAACATAAAAGAAAAGACTTATTTAACCAGTTGCTACGTCATCTTTAACAATATTTGCATCGATTACTTAAATTTCAATTATTTTTGTCTTATTATTCTATATCTTATTATTAATAGCTGGTGTTTCACATGTGGTCCCATATAAATTTGATCGAGGTCAGACCAATAGTTTTTGAGTTATCCTTAATTATTTATATTAAAGTCGGTTGTACAAAATTTTTAATTTTTAATTATTATCGTAGTAAGTCTTGTATGAAAAAAATCTTTTTTGTGTCTCACTACCAGTGATTTTCTAATATTTACTAAGAAAAAAGTAGTAAATTACTATTAACGTCCTTTCAACTTCAAATGACCTTTCCAAAATATGTAAAAATGTTAAATGAATGGCAGTTTTTTTTTTATTTATTGGGTTGGGAAAACGCAAAGTGATTCCATTATTTTGGAGAACAAGGAGGTGATCGCGATAGACCTATAGTTGGACGGGTCTGAGCGGTCGCATTTTTTAGGGATCGGGTGGACAAAAGCTGTCTTCCATGAATTCGGGACTACGCCTTGGGAGTAGGAGTACCGGAAAAGACGCGTTAGGACTGGTGCCAACTCCGGAGCACACGTGCTCAGCACAATTGGGGGGATTCCGTCAGGCCCACTCGACTTCTGAATGTCCAGGGAGAGGAGTGCTTTGCGAACCGACCGCTGTGAGAACAGCACATCCGGCATGGAGCACTCACACCGCGGGATGGTCGGCGGTGTTTTCCCCCCGTCATCAAGAGTCAAGTTGGACGCAAAGAGTGAGCCTAAAAGGTCGGCTTTGTCTTTTGCGTCTTGGGCCAGTGAGTCGTCCTCCCTGTGCAGAGATGGTAGTGATGGCTTACAGAAATTCCCTTGGACAGCCTTGGAGAGAGACCAGAATGCACGGTTTCCCGAAGGAAGGCGAACTAGTTTCTCGCCAATTCTGCCGATGTGCTCTGACTTTGCCTTGGCAATAACTCCTTGAAGGACCTGGAGGCGAAGTTATACTTCTTTTTAAGTGTGCTGGTGTTTATATCCCGAGTCGCCGAAGCCGCAGCCCAGGCTTGATAACACTCCTGCTTACTGCGTAATGCAGTTTTACAGGAGCGACCAAACCAAGGCTGAGATCTGCCTCCGATAGGTACCACAGATGATGGAATAAATAGTTCCATTCCCTGTAGCACCACTTCAGTGACAGAGTCAGCAACAGCGCTGGGATCATCCGGCGAGAAGCAAACCCGACCCCATGGGTAGGATGCAAAGAAAGACCGCATTCCGTCCCAATCCGCCGACCTGTAATGGCAAACACGGCGGCAACCTGCAGCCACAAGCGAAACATATCGAAGCCTAAATCGCACTAACAAAGTTCTGAAGTTAAAGCAGCATATATAGAATAGCTCCGAACTACCAATAGGAGCGTTGGACGCTCCCTGGGCAGAACACCTTGCCCGGCGGGAGATCTCCCCTTTTCCTTCCACCGGCTACATGTCTATCTATGAATTGTTCGATTTCAAAAGTTTCGCCAACAAATTTTATTCGTTTTCAAATTATTTATTGAATTACCTGCTTGTCGCTATCGCTGTATATGTACTATGCACTACATATAACTCAACGCTTGTCACATTCATTTTGCATTCTAAACTAACGTAGAATTTCTCTTCTGTTCTTTAGTTGACGGAAATCTAGGTGCTTATTCTGGAGCAAACTCTGAGCTGAGGGCTAGATGATTTTTTTTATAGGATAGGGTGACAAACGAGCACACAGTCCACCTGATGGTAAGTGGTTGCTGTGGCCCATAGACATCTACATTTATCCTCGTTTGCGAATGAAAATGCAGATGCGTTGTCACCCGTGAGGACTAAGATAGAATGCCTCTTTTCCAGTAAAATGGATCTCCGGTTCTCTACACTCACCATACGAAACACAGCAGCATGAAGCTGCTATTTGACGCTGGTATTCTGTGAGAGCGTGGTCCTTTCCCGGTCGAGCCGACCCATTCGTGCTACAACTATACTACTTATATAGCTGTGGCTCTACCACGTATGAAATATATTGATTATATTGCCAAAGAGTTATATTATTTCATATCCTTTGTTCGCCTTTATCAGTCCACTCTGAGTAAAGGCCTTTTCAAGCTGAAGCAACTAAAGGACAATTACAAGTATGTTGGATTTGGTTTTGGTATTTTCCAGTGGATAAATTGTCATAGTTTCGTTCTTTTAATGTTAATTTATTGCACGATATTAAATTGCAGATCATGAAAATACTTAATGATTTCTTATATTTACGCGAACACTACACATTTAAATAAAACTAATTTTACGGATTTTATTGCGTATATTAACTTATTATAACACATAGCTTAATAGCTGATGTGAAGAATCGACGCTCCGGGAAGTCTGCTATCTGTGAACAAGTACAGGATCGCCCCGTCACTACATTAGGTTTGATAGACTACAAATCCTCGCTAAAGAAGACCGATTCCTTCCAAGGATGATTCGCGAGGCTATTGAAATCAAAAAACATCCTAATTTCAATAGAGAAGATGGCTGGGTGCTACCACCTACTTGGGATCCCATAATTAATAAAATGAAATCCAACCCAAGCATACAACTGCAAGACTTCATGATACTGTAAGTTCATACTACGTAGATCGGAACAAAAATTAATAATTTTTATTCTGGAGGTAGCCGTGGTTAACTATGACATTGGGACGTCATACACCTAAGTCCCCCCGGTGACCATAGGTGCTGTCAAGTGCCCGAAACGTCGGGAATATAAAATAAGTTAACATACGCGATAAAATCCGTAAAATTAGTTTTATTTAAATGAAAATACTTATCGAATCCCATACTAAGGGATTCGATTCAGCGGCCCGCTGCAGCCAAACGCTTAGCCATTACACGTCATGCGAGAGAGGTTAAAAAAAAAGAAAAGGTTTTGTCACCATTAAACCTTTTATCTATTTGTTTTCCAGTACTTACTTACTTTAGAAAGAATTTTCTCCAAAACTAATCCTTTTTGCATTGTTTCTATGGGTCACTTAGTGTGCACGACGCAACAATATTAAAGAAACGAAAGAAAATGCTTATTGTAACCGGCGCTAGTTGAACAACCTAGGAGCGGTGGGCGGAGCCATGACGACGGTGTAATTATCAGGCCACGCCTCTGGTTCGACAACTAGCAAGGGTTATACGGCGGAACTAGCGCAACCTTATGTTGAATTTAAATTATAATTTGTGTAAATAATTGTATTACTTGTATCGAACGATAAAAAATAATGATTGTATTATAACTAAGTTTAAGGTTGAGTTGTAACTGTGCAATAACTCTCCCAAATAAAGGCACCGTATGAACAGGGAGAGTTAGCATAGTCTTCTAATGAAAACTATAATTGTTAAATATAATAAATGTTTACTTTATTATATAATAAATATATTAGGCCGTTAGGCACATAAAAAAAATAGTAGTAGTGTAACCAAAGAGCATGTTATCGTGACGCGGCCGCGGAGCAAATGAAGCCACGCGCACCGCGCCACGACGTTTTATATTTATAGTGCTGAGGCGGGGGGAAGGATTCTCCGCCTAAAGCAGCTGAAAATTATAAGGTAAACCCGTAAATAAGTAAAAATATTGATATGTACACCCTAGTCTAACAAGTAGTTATAAGAATATTATATAGTGAATTATGTTTATTAGTTTGTAAGGTTATTAAATAAATAAAGATAGGCGCGGGGGTGAGGCAAGGGTCCGCTGGCCAGCAGCGGCCAAATCATATAAAAGACGGGCCGGCCGCTAGGGTCAGCAGTCGCTCTCCAGCCACCGAAAAGGCACCAGCAAGAAAAGAAAAAGTACAAGTTCCTCCTCACCGCCGCTTGCCTCCAGTTAAAAGCAAGACCAGCGCGTTTTATTCCATTTTTCGCACGGCATTACGGCGATCCGTAATATTAATGGTCCTTCGAGAAGCCGGATTACTAGAAGAAAAAGACAATATCGGTCTTGGTATTGCCGGAAGAAAGAAGCAAACCGCAAGAACGAAAAAATATTATTGTGAAGAAGAATGGTGATTACGCGTAGTAACAACGGAGAATCATCGAAGCGTCGCAAGGATGAACAAACAACCCAGGGGGCCACAGAAGAGGCCTCCGGGGGTGACTCAGCCGCTAGTGGTTCAACAAACACCACTAGCGAAACCACAACGATCAGCGATACGACCACTACCTCGGCAACCGATAGAACAACCGCAACGGAAGAAACCCAGCAAGAGGGTGATCAAAGATCGCAGTGCACATTGAAGCCCGGCGAGACTAGGTCACGCCGCTCCGTAGCCTCACGCAAGAGACTCCTCGCGGAGTTAGAGGCGAAAGAGCGGTTAGCCGAACTCAAGCTCGAGCAGGCTCAGTTGCAAGCAAGAACAGAAT
Source organism: Parnassius mnemosyne (assembly GCA_963668995.1). Lineage (NCBI taxonomy): Eukaryota > Metazoa > Arthropoda > Insecta > Lepidoptera > Papilionidae > Parnassius > Parnassius mnemosyne. Next base: position 67,706,097 of record CAVLGL010000093.1, read on the forward strand.
TGCAAGAAATACACGTGCAGCGACTACAAGCAGAAGCCGGATCAACCGATGAAGATGAAGAAATAGAAGACGATTTGGCATCAGTGCGCATTAGTACATGGTTGCAAGAAAAACCTACATCGCAACCCGCGCCTCAGCCCGCGCCACAACCCGCGCCACAACCCGCGCCGCAGCCCGCGCCGCAACCCACGTCGTACTTCGCGCCGCAACCAGCACTGCAGATCGCACCACCCGTACTTCAACAGTGTGCGCCGCAATACGCTCCGCAACATACCGCGCCGCAGAAAGAAGACTATGGACAGGCGCAGCAGCAAATCGACGTCGCTACCTTAGCCGCTGCTCTATCACAAGCAGTACGAAGCACAAGGGAGCCGCCGAAATATATACAAGAGCTGCCCTCATTCAATGGTAGCAGCAAGGAGTGGCTCAGCTTCAAGACAATGTACGAAGAATCTTCAAAGTACTTCACGGCGAACGAAAACATAGCGAGAATACGCCGAAGCTTAAAAGGGACAGCAAAAGAAGCCGCAGGTTGCCTACTTATAAGCCAACCAGATCCCAGAATTATAATAGAAGCTTTGGAAAGGAGATTCGGACGACCAGAAGCGTTAATTCACTTGGAAATAGAGAAGCTGAAGCTGCTGAACAAAGTTACGGACAATCCCAGGGAGCTATGCATATTCGCAAATCGCATAGCGAACGTAGTGGGCACCGTGGAAGCACTCAAGAAAGCACACTATCTGCATAGTCCAGAAATGACGCGAGTTATCACAGACAAACTCACGCCCATATTGAAAAGCAAATGGTACGACTATGCAGCCAGAAAGAAAGAAGATATCCCAGAGCTTAAGAAGATATCAATGTTCTTAAACGAAGAAGCGGATAAATGCAGCGCGTATGCCTTGCCGGAGTTCATCGCAGAGGACAGCGAAACGAGAGAGCGAAGACCGAGAAAAATAGAACGTGCCTTCGCCACAAGCAAGAAACCATATGAAGAACGCTGCCCTCAATGCAAACAAGAACACAAACTGCCCGATTGCAAGTCATACGCCGCTCTGTCCACAAATGACAGATGGGAAGTAGCAAAGAAGTACAATATCTGCTACCGCTGTCTGCGAGGCAAACATCGTCGATTACTGTGCAAAGCTCCACCGTGCGGAAAAGGCGGATGCATGATGAAACACCATAAATTGTTGCATCACGACAGAACAGCAGTAATGGAAAAAGAACCCGCTATGGAAACCGCAACATCGGCAAAGGAGGTCAACACAGCGACTCGACCGTACAAGCACCGCCGCGCTTACCTAAAGATTGCGCCCGTAACAATAAGGGGGCCGCTAAGCTGCGTTGAAACATACGCATTATTGGATGAAGGGAGCACGGTCACCTTAGTCGATGCCTCAATCGCCGACGTCATCGGCGCCGACGGCCCAGCCCACACAATGTGGATACAAGGGGTCGGCTCGGAGGTGAAACACGAGAAGAGCAAGATCGTCAGCTTTAAAATAAGAGGAACGTACGCGCAAGAAGAACACAACATAGAAGCAGCGCGTACTGTAGAGCGGTTGGACTTCGCGCCAGAATCCGTGAATGAAGATCACTTGGGGAATTGCCCACATCTGTTGGATATCAAAGAGGATATCACCTACGAACGCGCCTCACCGAAAGTACTAATCGGGCAAGATAACTGGCACCTCATAGTGTCTAGAAAACTGCGCGTCGGCCGTCGAGACCAACCAGTCGGCTCATACACCAACCTGGGCTGGGTTCTGCATGGCTGTCATAGCTCATTGACGTCGACGGTCACCTTCTGCGGCAGACTACATCAGAGGGAAGATGCACCACCGATAGAAGAAGAAATAAAAAATTATTTCAAATTGGAGTCGCTGTGCATCGAGCCGAGAAGACCGAAAGAAGATCCCGAGCAGCGAGCCATGCAAATATTGGACGAAACCACCCAGAGGTCAGCGGACGGCAGATTCGAGACAGGGTTGTTGTGGAAACAAAAGGACTTCCAAATACCAAATAATTATAAAGAAGCGGAAAGGCGCCTGCACACCTTAGAGAAGAGGCTCGACCGAGACAGCAATCTCAAGCTACAGTACGAAGAACGCATCGAGAACCTCTTCAACTCGGGTTACGCAGAGCGCGCGCCAATGCCACCGCCGCAAGGAAGGACATGGTATCTGCCACACTTCCCAGTCATCAACCCTGCGAAACCGAACAAACCGCCGAGATTGGTACACGACGCCGCAGCGAAGACAGCCGGAATATGTCTCAACGATATGCTTCACTCGGGGCCCGACTTATTACAATCACTGCCCGGAGTGATCATGAGGTTCCGACAGTATCCGTATGCAGTGAGCGCCGATATAAAAGAAATGTTCATGCAGATTAAAGTGCGCAAAGAAGATAGAGACGTTTTACGTTTCTTGTGGAGAGGCAAGCGGCGGGAGGACCAACCGGAGGAATATAGGATGACGTCAATCATCTTTGGAGCGACATCATCACCATGCACAGCATTATACATCAAAAATAAAAATGCTGAAGAACATGCAGAAGCGTACCCAGAAGCTGCGGTCGCCATAAAAAGAAACCATTATATGGACGACTACTTGCAGAGCTTCCACTCTGTCACGGAAGCTCAGCAAACAGTAAAAGCAGTCGATCACGTCCACAAACAAGCGGGATTCGTACTCAGCGGGTGGACATCGAACGAAGAAAAAACAATAGAAGAAATAACGACAGAGCATAGACAACACGACGCGACCGTGTGCCTGGGCGGAAAAGAAACTGAGAAGACGCTAGGGCTGCTCTGGCATGTACAAAGCGATCATATTGGATTCAATACTAACAATATGAAGATGCCTGCCGACGTAAAAGAAAAACAACGCTTGCCAACTAAACGAGAAGCGTTGAGCGTCATAATGGCATTATTTGATCCGCTGGGGTTAATATCACCGGTGACCACCCCAGCGAAGAGAATATTTCAAGACACATGGCGTTACAAGGCGGACTGGGACGACCCTCTGCCAACAGAATTAAAAGAAAAATGGGAAGGCTGGATTACTTCACTTAACGCCATAGAACAACTAAGAATACCGCGATGCTACGATTACAACCCGGTGTCGACGCGCCAACTACACACATTCGTCGACGCAAGCGAGGAGGCCTACGCAGCAGCAGTGTATTGGAGAACGGAGCGAGCAGACGGCAGCGTTAACATATCATTGGCCGCCGCCAAGAGCCGCGTAACACCACTGAAACCAGTTTCCATACCACGGCTCGAGTTACAAGCGGCACTGCTGGGAGCTCGTCTTGCGCAGACCGTGATCGATGAACACGATGGCGACATAGCAGGCAAGACATACTGGTGCGACTCCCGTACTGCACTGGCGTGGATAAGATCGGAGCCTCGCGCGTACAAAGCTTTCGTCGCTCATCGCCTGGCGGAGATAGAAGATACGACCAAAAAGAACGAATGGCGTTGGCTACCGTCTAAAGAAAACGTGGCAGACGACGCAACCCGAGCCACACCAGAAGGGTTCGACGAGTCGCACCGATGGTTCCGAGGGCCCCCGTTTCTGCAGCGTCCACCGGCAGAATGGCCGCAGGAAGAGAAAACGACACAATATGACACCGGGGAAGAGCGAGAAATATGTAACATCGCTGTTAAAAGTGAAGACTCGACAACAACACATCTTCCACAGATAGGAAGATTTTCTAAATGGATTCGCCTCATAAGGGCGACAGCGAGAGTCCTCCTATTCATCGACAGGTGCAGACCAAACAAGCACGTAGTGAAGGCTGGGCGTAAACGCAACAAAGCAAGACAAGGTAGCGACCCTGGCTGGCAGAGAACAAACAAACGCAACACCCCCGCCAAGGAGAAAAAGGCGACTCCTACTGCCTCATCGCTTGTAGGAATACCGGCCGCTTATCATATGAGAGCCGAACAACTGTGGGTGCAAGCCAGTCAGCGGGAAAGCTTCACGAAGGAGCTCAAGAGAATCACCAGCGGAAGTGTTCCGGGAGGCGACGACAAACTAGGCCACCTGAGCACATACATTGATGAAGAGGGGACCCTACGCCTCAGAGGTCGAATAAAAGCGGCATCAGAAGTGGAGGACGACATGTACGACCCTCCCATATTAGACGGGAAGCACGCATACACTCGCCTGTACATAGCACACGTACACGAGAGGCTGCATCACGGAGGCGTGGAAACAGTTGTGAATGAATTAAGACAGAGATTGTACGTAAGAAAAATACGTCCAGTAGTGAAAACTGTCGTCAAAGGATGCCTGCCGTGCCGTCTAAGAAAAGCCAAGCCTGCATCACCGTCTACAGGAAACCTGCCGTCCGCACGCCTCGCTCATCACGCACGTCCGTTCACATACACCGGACTAGACTACTTCGGGCCAATAGAAGTCACAGTGGGACGACATCGCGAAAAGCGCTATGGCGCGTTATTTACCTGCATGACGTCGCGAGCAATACACATAGAAGTAGCCCACTCGTTGAGCGCAGACTCAGCCGTGTCGGCACTTAGGCGTTTTATGAGCAGAAGAGGATGCCCAAAAGAAATATGGAGTGACAACGCTACGTGCTTCAAGGCAGCAGACAAGGAGATGGCCGAAGCAGCACTCGCAGCCCTCGAGCACGAAACCACGTGTCAACAGATTGTGTGGAAGTACATACCGCCATCAGCACCGTTCATGGGCGGCGTATGGGAGCGAATGGTTCGCTCCGTAAAAGAAGCCCTACGCGTCACCCTCAACGAGCGCTATCCCAGCGACGAAACATTGGGGACCCTGCTCGCCGAGGTCGAAAATACTGTAAACTCCAGACCTCTCACACACGTCTCAGTCGACCCAGGAGACCCTGAAGCCATCACGCCGAATCACATCCTCATCGGTCCCAACTCGCACGTACCTGCGCCGGGACACTTCAGCAAGAATGACGTGACGGCCCGCCAGCAATGGAAACGAGCTCAAGCCCTAGCCGACGTGTTTTGGAGAAGATGGGTTAAAGAATACCTGCCCCTACTCCAACACCGGCGGGAGCCCAGCAGCATAGGAGTATCGCCGAAGATTGGAGACCTAGTCATCATTTGTGACTCCAATCTACCACGCAACACCTGGCCCAGAGGGAAAATAAGTAAGGTATATCCTGGCGTCGACGGAGAGGTACGAGTAGTGGACGTAACCACCGGCAGTAGGCACATACTAAGAAGACCAACGAAGAAGATCGTCGTGCTACCAGAGGGATCGCAGCGTGGCGACGGCGGGAGAATGTGCACGACGCAACAATATTAAACAAACGAAAGAAAATGCTTATTGTAACCGGCGCTAGTTGAACAACCTAGGAGCGGTGGGCGGAGCCATGACGACGGTGTAATTATCAGGCCACGCCTCTGGTTCGACAACTAGCAAGGGTTATACGGCGGAACTAGCGCAACCTTATGTTGAATTTAAATTATAATTTGTGTAAATAATTGTATTACTTGTATCGAACGATAAAAAATAATGATTGTATTATAACTAAGTTTAAGGTTGAGTTGTAACTGTGCAATAACTCTCCCAAATAAAGGCACCGTATGAACAGGGAGAGTTAGCATAGTCTTCTAATGAAAACTATAATTGTTAAATATAATAAATGTTTACTTTATTATATAATAAATATATTAGGCCGTTAGGCACATAAAAAAAATAGTAGTAGTGTAACCAAAGAGCATGTTATCGTGACGCGGCCGCGGAGCAAATGAAGCCACGCGCACCGCGCCACGACGTTTTATATTTATAGTGCTGAGGCGGGGGGAAGGATTCTCCGCCTAAAGCAGCTGAAAATTATAATGTAAACCCGTAAATAAGTAAAAATATTGATATGTACACCCTAGTCTAACAAGTAGTTATAAGAATATTATATAGTGAATTATGTTTATTAGTTTGTAAGGTTATTAAATAAATAAAGATAGGCGCGGGGGTGAGGCAAGGGTCCGCTGGCCAGCAGCGGCCAAATCATATAAAAGACGGGCCGGCCGCTAGGGTCAGCAGTCGCTCTCCAGCCACCGAAAAGGCACCAGCAAGAAAAGAAAAAGTACAAGTTCCTCCTCACCGCCGCTTGCCTCCAGTTAAAAGCAAGACCAGCGCGTTTTATTCCATTTTTCGCACGGCATTACGGCGATCCGTAATACTTAGAATGTTTTACGTAACTAAAAGAAAGTTCAATGGCTTAAAGTTTTTATTTATAAATGTTTTCAAAGCACTTAGTCATGTTGCTTCCACGACATCTGGGTGCTTGGCGGTTCACGACTGTGTGATTTAGGAGTTGTTTTTCTCGCACGACTTCTTTGTGGAATTGTTTACCACCAGCGATTTTGACGGACCGATACGACTTAGGGACCTTCAAAAAACAAGCTTACTGCTTTTTAAAAGGCCGGCAACACAATTGCAATTCCCTTAGTGTTGCAGTTGTTCATGGGCGGCAATCGAGATTTACCATCAAGTGAGTCATATGCTCATTTGCGCTTCCTTTTATAAATAAAATTCTTCATTAGCATCTATATGAAGTCTCATATGTCTGCATTAATTTTTGAAACTCCTCTTCTACAGTTGTTTTATTTTAGTGAATAAAAAGAGGTCACACGTTGTCAAATCAAGGCTGTAAGGACCCTCCTTAAGCTTACTACCTTCCGACCTTAATTGTTATGCTGCCCTTGATGTCCCTCGTTTTGATCCCTGAGGGAGCGGGCGCATTGTTGTGATGCAGAAGCCTGCGAATGTTGTTGCTTGCTCACACTTCTGGCAAGCATTTGGTAGTTCACCTTTCGGCAATGATGCTTCTTTAATTAGCACCAGAATTAACACCAGATACTTTGTCAAAGTGATAAAACCAGCGATCAAAATCTTCCCCACACTTCTCAATCGCTTCACTTTGATAGGTGTTAGTACTTTTCAAATAGCCAAACCGTCGCCTGGCGCTTCGTTTCTGGTTCGTATTGATAAATCCAAGATTCATCGTAGTAACGTCGTATTTTACTTGGTAGAGTCACGCTGCAGCAATATTATGAATGTAACACGACTGGGTCAGCTCGAACGGGGTAGGACTACGCTGTCACGGAATACCTACGTAAAATAAAAGCTCAATGCTGCAGTGTTTTAAATGGTGAGTGTAGAAAAGCGGAGACCCTTTTTTCTGGAAACGAGACATGTTATCTTAGTTCTCTTGGGTGACAACACATCTGCATTTTGATTCTTAATTGAGGATAAATATGGATCTTTATGGGCCACAATATCCACTTACCGTCAGGTGGACTGTGTGCCCGTTTGTCACACTTATTGTATAAAAACGAGACGAGCCTGTTTCAATTTTAGTGATCATGCCACCATTCCATTTGGGCTTTCTTCTCAGTAGGTGAGGTTCTTTATTAAGTATATTTAATAAAAATGAGAAGGGAAATTTAAAATATGAACTTTCGCATTTTACTTGCAAAATAATCATATATACGATATAAAAATGTCAAAATAAATTATAAACGGTCAGCGCCTCATAAAAATGAAATTTTTTCGCAAAACTTTCTGTGTGGCCTGTCGTTTATTTTTTATTCACTTTCCTATCAATCAATCAATATTTATCGTATGCTAATACATATTAAAACAATAAAATGACAGTAAGGTGAAGAAGCAAGACAGCTGGTACGATAGGCAGTCCAATCCACAGAATATATATGCAAGAGTATCTAAATCTGGTTTTGTCGCTCTGAAAGTGATTTTTCCAAGCGATCTCTTTATGCAAAGTTGTTGAACTAATAATAAAGATGTATTTTGTTTTACTTAGAAAATCATCAGCTGGCAGTGCCAGTCACAGAGTACTGTGTATACGTGCCAGTTCCGGCTGCGCAGTGTAGAGCTCACCGATCGTTGATTTAATGATCCATAAAATCAATCTATATCTATGATATTATAAATTAATAAAAAAAAGCAATAAAATTTTAACGCTTCAACTCACACTACCCTAAACTACGTAGTGCTATTATTTATTGTGTGCTTAAATTTGTAACTTGGTTAGCCTTGTGAGTTGTGACGATAGACGGGTTTAATCGGTATCTTGTGACGCGTCAATAAAATTTGCGCTTGCTGTGTTATTTTGTTGAGAATTTTTATGTAAATTATTATTTGAACATAACAAAAAATTAATCTTTATAATATGTTAATTACCTCAAGCGTGGTATTTAAAGAAACGTTTGAAATTAACAATTTTGCTTTAAAAATGATTTAGTTTTTATAATAGTTAATTTTAATTATTTTTCAGAATATCATGTTTGGGCCACAGACCGCATCGAATGTGTTGGTTACACTCTTATCAAGAATTTGTTGTATGTGTTCAGGAACATGACTCCACGTGCGCTGCCTTAACGCTTTTGCAACAAAGTTCCAGAAAATATACAAGATGTCTCTAACACCAAGTTTAATTTTTTTTATTAAACATAGACTACTGAACTGATTTTTTTTTTATATAAAAGGATAATAGAAAGATTTTAATATTTCACCTTATCCCGTAAGTGGCCCAAATATTAGTCCGTGACAGATGACTACATATTTTAGCTATTTTATGTAGAGACAATCGGTCCGTGGTCCACGTGTAGTGAAGTTCCTAAAGGAATTCTATCCGCGATTAGTCGCCGCTCGTGATAAGAGGGCGAATGAGCCTGACCATTAGGAATAAATTTAGCATTCAAATATATCAATTATTAAAGCTTATTTCACACTAGCTTCTGTTTCACGTTAATTCATGCAGTAATACCCAAGCTATTACTACGAGAAGTTGGGAGCGGATTCCCAAATTCCCCTGATTTCGCGCGCCCGTTGTGTGTGATGTCACGATGTGACCTACGTACGCAGTGGTCGAATATTTCTTATAAATGAAGTACCTATCAGAAGGTTAGTTAGGAATATTACATGTCAACGTTAGGAATGAAGGTTAGTTAGAAATTTAACGGTGGTAGAGCCTTGCAGCAGCTTTTGCTGTTGCACGTATGGGCCGGCTCGAGCCGGGTTAGTACCACGACCTCACAGAATACCGGCGTGAAGTGGAAGCTCTGCTTCCGCGTTTCGTCTGGTGAGTGCAGGTGACCGGAGGCCCAATTCCCCCCCCCCCCCCCCCCCCCCATCAACATGGTAGCGGAATTACGTCATAAACTACCCCAGGAGGGTACCAGTACCCCTGGAGAATCCCTCGCTGAGCATCCACGACCATGCTATTCCACTCCTGAGCGTGGGTGCTCAGGCTGCCCCGCGTATTCTGGGGGGGGGGGGGGGGGGCAAAATTCCGCTCAACACAAAAACTGCTCGGGGCAAACTGAGCAACAATACCAAGGCGACCCCTGCCACGCTATCCGTGAATTTCTGCAACATCAGGGGACTTCACTCGAACCTAAACGCCGTCCACTACCATCTTGAGACGGCGAAGCCGGCCTTGCTCTTTCTGACCGAGACGCAGGTGTCCTCTCCGGCTGATACTTCGTATCTCTCCTACCCGGGGTACAAATTGGAGCACTCCTTTGTGCCTCGGGCTGGAGTTTGCGTGTATGTCAGAGAGGACATCTGTTCTCGACGCCTCGGCAGTCTTGAAGGTTCGGACCTGTCCATCCTTTGGCTACGCGTGGACAGCGACGACCATCCGCGCGTCTACACGTGCTTCTATAGGTCCCATAGCGGTAATGCCGAAACAGACCGACTCATCGACCACGTCCAAATGGCTGCAGATTCCTTGCTACAACAGGTCCCATCCGCAGAGATCGTGATCCTTGGCGATTTTAACGCCCACCACGCCGAATGGCTCGGTTCACGTTTAACCGATCATGCGGGGAGATCTGTTTATGACTTTGCCTTGGCATATGGTCTGACACAACTGGTTACATCGCCTACGCGGATTCCAGATGTTGAGGATCATACACCTTCCCTGTTGGACCTTCTGCTGACCTCTCATCCGGACGGATATCAGGTTTCCGTCGATGCCCCTTTTGGCTCTTCGGACCATTGTCTAATCCGGAGTGTGGTGCCACTTACGCTCCCCTCACGGTTGCGTTCTGCAGGTTGCCGCCGTGTTTGGCATTACAGGTCGGCGGATTGGGACGGAATGCGGTCTTTCTTTGCTTCCTACCCATGGGGGCGGGTTTGCTTCTCGCCGGATGATCCCAGCGCTGTTGCTGACTCTGTCACTGATGTGGTGCTACAGGGAATGGAACTATTTATTCCATCATCTGTGGTACCCATCGGAGGCAGATCTCAGCTTTGGTTTGGTCGCTCCTGTAAGACTGCATTACGCAGTAAGCTGGAGTGTTATCAAGCCTGGGCTGCGGTTTCGGTGACTCGGGATGTAAACACCAGCACACTCAAAAAGAAGTATAACTTCGCCTCCAGGTCCTTCAAAAGAGTTATTGCCAAGGCAAAGTCAGAGCACATAGGCAGAATTGGCGAGAAACTAGTTCGCCTTCCTTCGGGAACCCGTGCATTCTGGTCTCTCGCCAAGGCTGTCCAAGGGAATTTCTGTAAGCCATCACTACCATCTCTGCACAGGGAGGACGACTCACTGGCCCACGACGCAAAAGAGAAGGCCGATCTTTTAGGCTCCCTTTTTGCGTCCAACTCGACTGTTGATGACGGGGGGAACACACCGCCGACCATCCCGCGGTGTGAGTGCTCCATGCCGGATGTGCGGTTCTCACAGCGCTCGGTTCGCAGAGCACTCCTCTCCCTTGACATCCACAAGTCGAGTGGGCCTGACGGAATCCCCCCAATTGTGCTGAGGACGTGTGCTCCGGAGTTGGCACCGGTTCTAACGCGTCTTTTCCGGTACTCCTACTCCCTAGGCGTAGTCCCGAAATCATGGAAGACAGCTTTTGTCCACCCGATCCCTAAAAAAGGCGACCGCTCAGACCCGTCCAACTACAGGCCTATCGCCATCACCCCCTTGTTCTCCAAAATAATGGAATCCATTATTAACTGCCAGCTCATCCGGTACCTTGAGGATCACCAGCTGATTAGTGACCGCCAATACGGTTTTCGTCGGGGTCGATCAGCTGGTGATCTTCTGGTCTACCTGACCCATAGATGGGCGGAGGCAGTAGAGTCCAAGGGGGAGGCGTTGGCCGTTAGTCTGGACATTGCGAAGGCCTTCGATCGGGTTTGGCACAAAGCGCTTCTTTCGAAGCTCCCTTCCTATGGGCTTCCCGAGAAATTATGCAATTGGATCACCAGCTTTCTTGCAGATCGGAGCATCAAGGTCGTTGTAGACGGTGCATGCTCCGACTACAAGCCTATTAACGCTGGTGTTCCACAAGGCTGCGTGCTATCACCAACGCTGTTTCTTCTGCATATCAATGATATGTTGCAAGCCGGTAGCATTCATTGCTATGCGGATGACAGCACTGGTGATGCTCTATACACCGGCCGTGCCAATATTTCTCGGGAAAACGTCACTGAGTACCGGAATAAACTTGTGTCTGAAGTCGAGTCTTTGCTGGACAAAGTCTCGGATTGGGGGCGACTAAATCTAGTCCAGTTTAATCCTCAGAAGACACAAGTTTGCGCGTTTACCGCTAAAAAGAACCCCTTTGTCGTATCTCCTCAGTTTCAAGGTACTCCCCTTGTTGCCTCAGCCAGTATCGGAATCCTCGGCGTCGACATATCGAGTAGCGTGCAGTTTCGTGGTCACTTGGAAGAGAAGGCCAAATTGGCCTCTAAAAAGCTTGGCGTGCACAGTAGAGCGGGACAGTATTTCATGCCGGCTCAACGCCTGCAACTTTACAAGGCGCAGGTACGGCCTCACATGGAATACTGTTCCCATCTCTGGGCTGGGGCTCCCCAGTGCCAGCTTCTTCCACTTGACCGCATCCAGCGCAGAGCGGCTCGAATCGTCGACGACCGAGTTCTTTCCAATCGGCTCGACTCATTGGCACTGCGAAGAGATGTTGCATCTCTTAGCATTTTCTTTCGCATTTACCATGGGGAGTGCTCTGAGGAATTGTTCGGATTAATCCCAGCCGCCAAATTTCACGAACGCACATCGCGGCAGAACTCCCGATACCATCCACACCATCTGGATGATTGGCGGTCCACCACTGTGCGATTTAGAAGATGTTTTCTTCCTCGCACAACTTCCTTGTGGAATAGTTTACCACCAGCGATTTTTCCGGACCGATACGACTTAGGGACCTTCAAGAAAAGAGCCTACTCCTTTTTAAAAGGCCGGCAACGCATCTGCAATTCCCCTGGTGTTGCGGATGTTCATGGGCGGCGGTAGTCACTTACCATCAGGTGAGCCGCATGCTCGTTTGCCCCCTCTCCTATAAAAAAAAAATGTCATGTCGTACCTACATGTTTGTAAGTACCTAATTGTTGCAACAGAGCTAACTAAGAGCCGCATTAGGCGAAAATTTTGTAAGAACTAAACTTGTGTGAAGTAGACGTAACATCTGCACTTACATTTGGCTCAGAATTTATTTTCTTAATAGTTTCTTTTTTTAGATTTTCTACAACGGATCTTACAGGTTTTCATTTCAAGCAAACTTGTGAGGCACTTCACCTTTCTTAAGTTTCAGCAGTCCTCGTAATCGTTTAAACTTCACATAGAAATACCTACCATGTCATTTTCATCTTGAAAACAAAAATTTATTTATTTTATGAACACCTGTGTACTTTACTAATTGATACTAGGACTAGGATCCCCTGGGCTCCTCTTTCGATTTCCGAACGGGAACAATTCTGGGTTTTGATTTTATTATGGATTATAGATATATATTTTTTTATATTTTAGAACCATGTTTATTCAAATTATTTATTCAGGTTTTAAGTATAGCAAGAAACACACGTTCTTTAAATGCGTGTTGAGACCCCCTTAGTAATCTTGCCTGTGCTATACAATATTTGTTATTGCAATTTTTATGAATATGTTACAAATAATACGGCCTACTAGCTGCTGAAATCTATTATAATAAACCAAATGTGTAATTTTACTCATATTGCACCTTTACACGCCAATGGCAGTGAGATACCATAATCTCGATACGAGTACCTAGTGTGTAAAAGTAAAGTTGCAGCCTATTTAAGTCCCACTGCTGGGCACTCTCAGTTCTGAGAGGGTTTAGTGTGTAATGTATTGGAATCATGGTTGTTATGATTTCACGTTTCTGCCTCGCGGGGGCATGGTCGGGCTATATCACACTCCCATCGACTAAAGCCCCATGGTGCTCCTCCTTCGCCACATATTGACAGGGCCGCGAGAACCTAGGCAAATATCTCATATCATGGTTTCTTTTCTTTTATTGTAACAAAATCTACAGCTTGTACATTTACCAATATATAATCGAGAGAACATTTTATGTTAATAGAAGTCTTTATAGATTTACAGTTTTTTTTGCAAAAAAATTTTTTTTGTCTTCAGCAATGTTAACAAATAGTTTACAGCGTATATTCACTTTGCTATTTCTACTTATGCTTAATCACTCAGTTTTCATTACATAGATTTCTATCGGATTATTCATATTTTTAATGGAAAAAGGGGTGACAAACGAGCACACAGTTCACTTGGATGGTAAGTGAATGCTATGGCTCTGTAGTGTAGGTGCGTTGACATCCCTGAGTACTAGGTTTAAAGATCTTTATTACTCATTAAGACAAATGCATGTCACTTACATGAGTACATAGCTGTAGGTAAATGCCACAGTCGTTCATCAAATTACTAAGAGATGCCTCGTTATCAGTAAAAAGAGTTTCCGGCTCTCTAAACTCTCTATACGAAACAGCAACATTAAGCTGCTCGTGCTCTTTTTGAAAAATAGATAATATACGGACGGCATAAAAGGTGACCTGAATTTAAGAAATTCAAATAAGAAGAGACAGGTATAAAGATAATTAACACTTAATTTATGTAAGCGATGGTTAACGGTTTTGTGTATTGTAGTTAAATTAAGCCGAGAGGTAGCAGTGTAGTTATAACGCCTAATTCATGTTTACACCTCAGAATTGTATGGCGCCTAAGATTAAAGAGATGTTAAGCTTTATGTCCGCATCTGTCTAACAGATTAGAGAAAATGATGTTGCATAACAATGAAATTCAATTTCCACGAATCGACTTTTAGCGGCTTTCGTCTTTGATAAAGAATATTTTTTTGTAACAAGAGTATACGGCCCTCATAATAGTCGACGTGAGTTATTCAAGAAATACATATAGTTGTTCCCTTTTTCTTCGCTAAATGACAATAAAAAGAGACAGGTATAGAGCTATTACTTAATTTAAGTAAGCGATGATGATCATGATGAGATACTTATTTGGAGTAAGACCGAAAGTTAGTGTTAGTAAAAATTTTTACACGTCTCATTTACGTGTATATCACATGAATCGCACAAGCACCCGGAACAATTATTTGTAGGCCATACAAAAGCCTCGTACGGGATTCGAACCCGCGGCTCAGCGACGCAACCAAATGCTAACTCCATCATTATAAATATTAGTTGATCAAAAATTAAACAGAGAAGTAACTTTTACAGAACTAAAGGTGATGAAGGGGCAGATAGCCGGGTCGGTCAAAATAAAGATGCATCCCTGAGGCCTGTTGAAGGAATGCCTCGTAAAACCCGTGGCGCTATTCGGACTGCAGCTATTACACGCTACTCTACTCACTCTACTATGTACCTTTCTTCGGGAATAGCGGTAGTCCCCCACCAGCCGCTCTATCAAAATCCGTACGTTGGGTTTTTACGTGATTGACAGATAATAATTATAAAAACATTTTTTATCAAATCTATGAAATACAAATAATTCTTATCCGATACCAAAAAGGTGAATGCATGAAGTCGATTGCACTTAAAAAATAAAAAAAGAACAGTTATTCGACAGTGTTCTTTTTTATCGTATAATACCATACCTTCGAGGTTGCTAAACTAATTAGGCTGAATTTTTCTTTATCGATTTAATTTTTTACTTTTATTTTAAAATTCAAATCAAAGAGCCCCGCAGGAACCACTGAACACTGTAGGTACCTTAAATAACTATATTTTTATATCTTTATAAGTAAACATTTATGGAAATATTTTTTTGACGTGGTAAAGCCACGCTGCAGCTAGAATGGGTCGGCTCGTCCGATATAGGACTACGCTCTCACAGAATATCAGCGTGAAATGGCAGAATACTTAATGCTGTGTTTCGTATGATAGTGTAGAGAACTAGTGTCCGTTTTTACTGAATACGAAGCATTCTAGCTTAGTCCTCATGGGTCCGGGGACCACGTAGGTAGGGGTAACACGTATAGTATTGTGTGTATAGTAGTATTCAGGTATCAGGTGCTAATATGCAGCAGAAAGAGAGTTACGGGGAGAACGCACCCGTAAGGAACCCCGACGTTAATCAACAGAGGTTCGGAACAGTCATCGACGACGACTCGGAGAGACCGTTCACTCAGAAAGTCCTTCACCTAGTTATATCAGGCCAGGGAATAAGCTGTATGCCAGAGTCTTGCCCAAGAGACTAGCGTGCCAAACCCTATCCAAAGCCTTTGAGATATCAAGGGAAACAGCAAGTGCTTCTTCACTGTTTTCGAGGGTCTCGCCTTCGAGATTTTAAAACAATTTAACTCAGTACTATAATTATTGAATTATTGCTAATAATGTGCAAAAAGAGCTTTGAGAAAATGAAAAAAAAAAATCATTTTATTTTATTACACAAATTATAGCTAATAAATTTTTAACATCTTCAACATAACAGATTCCCGCAAAGTAACGCCTGACGCTATCAATTATATTATAATGAATATAATATTTTGTCTGGAATCGTATCTTAACTACTGCGTTTTAATAAAAACAACATTTAAGAATAATTTGAAATAAATGATCAAATTAATTGCGGCCAATTCTGATGTGCAGGTCCTGTTCAGACGAATAAATTTAATGCTCTTCTGAGCAGTTAATAGCGATGCCCAATTATTTTAAATGTGCTGTCCGGACGCGGCTAAGCGTGCGCTGAAATCTCCATAATGTCGATATCTTACTTCTGAACGAATTTTCGTTTGAGGCTGAGGTGTACTATACACACAATACTGTATATCTTACGTGGTGGAACCATGTTGCAGCTATATTGATTGTATCACGAATGGGTCGGCTCGACCGCGGAAGGACCACGCTCTCACAGAAGACCTGCGTGCAATAGCAGCTCATTGCTGATGTATTTCGTATGGTAAGTATAGAGAACAGAGTGCACCTGACGGTAAGTGAATGCTGTGACCCATAGAAATGAGGACTAAGATGGAATGCCTCGTTTGTATTAAAATGGGTGACCGGTTCTCTACAGTCACTATACGAAACAGCAGCATTAAGCTGCTATTTTACATTGGTATTTGGGAGCGTGAGCCGACCCATTCATGCTACAACCATAATATAACTGAGTAAAACTTATTGCGCTACCTACCGATAGGTGCAGCTGTACTAGTTGCACGTATCGGTAGGTTTAAATATAATTTTTTTTAAATTAAAAATGTTGTACAACCGACTTATAAATTATTAAGAATAATTCAAAAAGTATTGGCTAGACCTTGAACCTATTTATATGGGACCACATGTGCAGCACCAGCTTTCAAATAAAAAAAGAGAGAGAAAAGTTACGAGATAACACACATAAAAAAACATACAGTCGAATTGAGTACCTCCTCCTGTTTAAAGTCGGTAGAAAATATTTTTTTTATGATAAATCATTTTGTATTGTTCTCATACAAATGCAATATATCATTTCACGAATTCACCTGCAAGATAGAAATTGGTTATTCATTCAATTACTAATATAAGTACAATTCTTGTCGCGTATCGTGCCTGTTTTGTTTGCAAAGTAATGCATGATATTTTAATTACCTTAATACGTAACGGCTTCGTTAAGCCACGTGCGGATGATGCAATATATAAATTTGTATATTTTAAGATGTTTATATGTTTATGTTTGTATGTATTTATGTAGGACTTGTTCACTACCTAGCTGTCCCCCTGGGTAGGTATCACATACGGCTGCACTCTACTAAAAACGGGCGTTTCAACGATAAGCATATAATGTAACAGCACTTTCAATGTAAGCAATTTAAAAAATTAAATTTAAAAGTCAATTAACGTTTTCTTATTCGTACATTAAACAGGATCGCCTGCGTTTTGAAAATTTCGAGATAGCACCATCTAGGACGACTATTAATAATAATACAGTTAAAAGACTACCGACCCCAAGTACTACTTCAAATTATATTCAGACAGACCTAAGCCTGTGTTAAGTACGAAGCAAAGTTCGTTGAATATATAATATAGATAAGTAAACTAACAGACTGACAGCATAAAACGTTTTTTAATGCAGGCAGTTATTACAAGTTATTATCAAACAGCAAATATTTCTTTAATAACGAGTTACGTTAAAATATACAAGCAATTAAGCAAGTAAGCAGTTATTATAAGTTGCTAACAAAAAAAATGAAGCACATAAGTTTGTTGTCCATTTTAAACCGTTATCGCTACTCTGTACCCTTCAGATCGGAACAAAGCAGTCTGCGTTCCTGCCTCAAGGGTACAGGGCGACCCGGCTGACACTAAGATGCAGCCTCACAGGCATTCTTCATTCGTTAATTCAGAGGTCAGAATGCATCTGTAGCCTTCTTTGTTTCATCCCATTTGGATTAGGTTTGGTTAGGATTAACCCCACCCCCCCGAACGGGGGAGCGTGGTGGCGAGCGTGATGAGGGCGGGAGCCTTGTCGTGGGGCAGGGGCCAGAGGGGTGTCCTTTTACCCTACCGCTGCAACCGAGGTGGAGTCGCGGAGGAAGAGGAGTGTTGATATGGCGATGCGCCACTCGCCCTATCCTCCGCGACTCGGACGGGGCCGCACCGTTGATTGATGCGGTGGTGGTGAGGCTGCGGCGGTGAGTGTCGGTTTTGCGAGGCACCGCGCCGCTCTCCCTGCACTCCGCAGCCGAATCTTGGTTGACGGCGGAGCCATAGACTAGATCTGCTAGATAAATTTTAAATATTTAAATAAGTACTCACAAAAATGTTATTTAAGAAAATTAAAGTTTGACTATTAGTTAACTCTATAATGGTTTTTAATCACTACATTTTGTCAGGCATAGCAAATGGATTGGTGCAGGATGACTTTTGATTTTAATAGTATTCAACATATATAACATAAGACATAATATCTCTAATCGTAAATGTAAAAAATGTAGTTATAAGTAAGTTTAACGCAATCACACAGATCTCTAGTCTTAAATCTTACTATGTATCGCGTAATTACGGCATGTATCTAAATTTAAAAACAGAAGAAAGTAGCAGCAATTTAGAAAACTCTTATTTATTCACGGATAAAATCTATATCTGGGTGTTTAAATGTTTTTGGAAGTCAATATTTCGAAGGAATCGATCCAAATACAAGTTTTCAAAATGGCTGCCACTTTTTTCCTGTTGTTAAATTTAGAACTATATTCGGTGAGCACAAAGCGGGTACAAAAAATGATTGATGTTTATAAATTTAAATAATTATTTCTTGAGATTGTACAAATATTTATAATATTTGAGAATGGTGAAGTAACAGTTTTTTTGCTATACACATTTATCTATAAAAATAGTTATATACATTATATTATTATATGATCTAAGGCTATACTATTATAAGATCTAGGTTGTCTAGCTGTAGGTATTTTCAAAAAGTTTGCGTCAGTAAAATTACTTTGCACATTGTTGTTTTATATGAACGGTCTCGGGAAACCTATAAGAAAAACATGATCAATTTCCAGTTAAGGCTTTATAGTTTAAACGATAGAATTTTATACAAATTTTGAATTTGTAACATTTGAGTTATCGACATTATATAAACTTGAGATTGTCTCTGACCACCGGCCTAATGGTCATAATATCAACCGTCGTTTATGTTGCAGTTCAACTAAACGGCCTCATCTGTTTAAAAACATAGAAGTACTGAACCTTAATAACCTTTCGGACCACATACCAGTAAGAGCTACAAAATCATATGATACACATTTAAAAAAAATAGAACAAAGTTTACTAACTGTCAACATAGCACAATAACAAGCGAAGAAGAAATTACCAAGTTCAAAGAATATCTAAACTCCTTCTCCATCAAACCAACCATTTGAGTGGTTTTTAAATATTTGTCTTCCAAACTTACTATCTTGTCGTTTATCTCTTCCCAGTTTTGATTTATATCTTCACCATGCAGATATACGTCACTAAATGCATTATCCATTTCCTTAGATAGTATCCTTTATAGTACAATGTTTCAGTAAATGCATATCTAATTTTGAGGCATTGTTTTCCTAACTTTTATACTTTAATTCTTAAGATCCCTACCACTGGATTATGGTCTAATCCACGTCTGCTCCCGGGTACATTTTCACAGATGTGAAATTGTTACGAAATCTCTTATTTACCATAATGTAATCTATCTGGTTGCGCACTATATGTCCCGGTTTATCCATAGGTGCCTTCCATGTATACAGGCGGCGCGGTGGTAATGGAAAAGGAAAGTGTTTGTGATCACATAGTTGTGTTATAGACAGAATTCAACCAGGCGATCGTCCCGCTCATTGCTAGACCCCACAACATCGTTATTAAGCCTCTGTCCAATCTTTGCAATAATATCTCCCATAATTATATCTCTCGCAACACAAAGTCTAGCAACACAAAATGTGGAAATCGAATATATAAAAGTAATCAAAAGCATATACGGGAAGAGCAAAAGTAGAGTTAAACTAGAAACAGTCGATTCTTGATTCTCTGTAAAGAGAGGCGTAAGACAGGGGACTCCACTGTCACCTATACTATTTATAGCCACACTAGAGTCGATAATAAGTAAGCTTAACTGGAATGAATGCGGTGTTAAAGAAAAAAATAAGTATTTAAGCCACCTAAGTTTTGCCGACGACTTGGTGTTGCTATTAGAGAAAGGAAAGAATCTACAGCGTATGGTAGAGTCACTGAACAAAGCTAGCGAGCTGGCCGGGCCAGAAATGTACCTCTCTAAAACTATGGTAATGACCAACAACACCAAAGTACAAATGTACGTCGATAACGAGCCCATCAATTATACCGAAAAATACATTTACCTAGGCAAGCAAATAGGCTTCGATAGACTAAACAACTAACAGGAGATTGAGCGCAGGGCCCAGCTAACATGGAATAAGTACTGGAGCTTTAAAGAAATATTTAAGAGCAACATGCCAATCAAACTGAAGACTAAGGTTATAAATTCTTGCATTGTACCATGCCTGACTTATGCTCGTCAGACATGGAAGTTTAACAAAAATATCATAAATAAAATTATAACGTGCCAACGAGGAATGGAGCGGAGTATGCTAAACGTAAAAAGAATAAATAAAATAAGGCATACAAAAATATGCAACATCACAAAAGCAACAGACGGCTTAACACAAGCTTTCGCATTAAAATGGAAGTGGGCCGGACACATAGCACGCCTGCAAGATCAAAGATAGACAAAAGAGTGACAGAATGGAGGGGTCAAAGGAAAGGAATGGGAAAAAGGAAGAAAAGGAGACCTCGCAACAGATGGGAGGATGAAATTAAACGCATAACGGGTCCAAACTGGATACAAACAGCGCAATCCAGAGAAAACTGGCTCAATTTGGAGGAGGCCTTTACCCGCAGAGAGTTTCTTACAAAATAACTCCACTATAATACTAACGCATCTAAACTTATTTTTATGGAACTGTAACTACCTACTACTAATGTAATAAACTACAATTTTTTTTGATACTAACAAAACTAATTAACTTTGTAAACTAACGGCTCGACTCGGGACACCGTTGGGTAGCAGTGCAGTGTCCCCGGCGCTTAAGCGGCGAACGACTCAGTCCAGCTCCTCCACGGTCCACGCCTTCTCATCTTGCCACTCTCATGATCACGGCGGGTGGCTTGAGGGACTTGACCGGTCCTTTGGGAAGAGCGTGCTGATCACCCTTCCCAGCAGGTCCGGATCGAGAGACTCCGTCAAGTGGGGTGACCAGGCCGGAGTTTACCCAGCACCATTTTATATGGAGGTTTCCAGGGAGTCCATGCACTCGTACACCCAATTTCAAACATGCAAGGCTACAGATTCGGTTTTCTAGAGGTCAGTACTCAGAATCCGCATATTTAATAGTTATTTTTTTTATATTTCTAATTTGTTTTGTGTTGTTATTTGTGTAATATATCTGTGCTATTACATTTATACACATTTGATTTTTTTTAAATGGAGGAAATAAACTATCCTGGGAATGAGGTGGTGACTACCAAGCGAGCTGTTTCTAATTTGTTTTGTGTTGTTATATATATTATGATTGTAAACTGTTCTTATTTTTTTTTTCAAAAAAGAATCCATGGCGTTCCTTGCTGGTTCTTCCCTGGGCAGAGGTATTTTCCGAACCAGTGGTAAATTACACCATAAGAGTGACATTAAATTTCAATAAGTATTATAAGTTTCTTTTCTATTTTTATTGTACTCTATGCAGCTCACGTGCTCACGACACATTTGAGTAAATTTAGTTTATTTCACAAGATTAAGTATTGTAAAAAAAATTTTTTTTCTAAGCAGCATTTCATGTAGATAAAGATTGTACATAGTGATAAAAGCAGCAGTTGGACGTGGTTATTGCATATAAATAATTTATATAAATATGCAACATTCAACGCATGTTACGTCAGAAATAATCTACGTAATGCATGCAGTGTATCCTTTATAGTTAAGGCAAGAATACTATTTTTTTTATCTTTAAATAAAGGTTCCTCCACAATAGGATCATCGTGGGGGCAATTTACAAACATAAATTTCACAAGGACAAACATCCAGACCCGGAACAATTATTTGTAGGCCATACAAATATTCGTTCCGTAATTTTGATTCCGGATTCGAACCCGTGGCCCTCAGTGTAGCAAGTCATTGCTAAGCCACTGCATCACGGAACCGTCAAACTACTATTGTTAAAATGTTGTTTCTTAATATTATAGTGACAAAAGAGCTAGGAGCTTACGTTGATGGTAAGTGGTTACTGCAACCCATAGACACCTGCAAACTTTAAATAAAGAAGGATACAGGCGCCCAATCCCTAAATCACCATTTCTGATGTCGCTAGGCAGAAATAATTAAGGAGGATGTTAACAGATGTACATCTAGATAGAAAGTGAGCACTCAGCCTGATAAATGATTAAATAGTAATCATCATCATCAATATAGCCCAAAAGTCCACTGCTGAACTTCTCTAAGAAATATAACAAAGCATAGTCTTAAGTCACCTTTAGCCATCAGCTTCTTACATCTCCTACCAGTTCTTCACTCCATCTAATGGGGGGCCTCATTGCTTACCGGTACGAGGCTGCCACTCGAGAACCTTTCTTCTCCATCGGTGTCGGTTGTACGAGCTATATGGCCGGCCCATTGCCATTTCTCTAGTAATTCTGTTTCTACTATGAATATCCCCATTACGAAGTTAATCACGCAGAGAAACTCAGACAGTCCAGTGCTCTCGGTAGCTCGCTGACTCAATATCAGTTTTATATTTAGACTAGCCGACTAGACAAGACTGTTAACTGTTATTTACATATTTTTATTATCAGTTAAAATCCACGACTTCCGCTTTTTTTTTTATAATACCGAGAACTTTATCTGCATGTTATAGTCTGTATTTGTACCCAACTTTATATATTTTATATACGAATGTTAATGTGTTATCTATTATCATATTTGAAAAGATTACAATTGATAGGATGTTTTGAAGATTTTTCTGATGAAAGTATATGATATCGATCCAGTGACGTAATGAAAAATACACGAAAATACATGAAAACAAAATAACAAAACGTGAAATTCCGTAAGCAATCTTTTATTTGTGTTATAAAATCGACTTTATCGTTAGGTATATTATGCGGTTCGCGCTGTCAAGAGATACATATGTGTTGTGCGGTCTAATCTCTGTTGATTGATTGATGGGTTGTTTGATTGATTGATTGATTGTCTGATAGAGAGGAGCAACCAGTGCCGGGCGAGTGACGCGGCGATGCTGCGAGACGTTCTCACAAGTCATGACATTGATACGATGTTTTGCTTCGACATTACACATACGTGTTCGTGTACACATACTTTGGGCAAGCTGTTGCTGATTGGACATGATTGATTTATATCGATTGGTGACTGAAACATACTAATATACTTTTAAAATTAATTTTTATTATCATGGTATCACAGTAATTGGTCCCCTGAAAAATATTTACGCTTAATCACATAATTGGGACGCTACACTAATGTCAAATAGTTTTTAAAAAAAATGTTGTGATCCTGCACCGAACAAGTATTTGTATGGCCTACAAATAATTGTTCCATGTCTGAAAAACCTAGCTAATGTTTTCTAAAAAAATAAAATACAGCAAGCACAAGGCCATTGTTTCAAGTTAGTATTCTGTGCACGCGTAGTCCTTCCCTGGTAGAGCCGACCCATTCGTCGAGTCATTTTAAGCTTTCTAATATAGATAGCTGTGAAAGTACTCTTCTTTCATCACTATCATCATCATTATAGCCTATTCCAAGTCCACTGCAGAACATAGGTCTTCTCCATAGATTTCCACAAAGCAAGGTGCTCAACCACCTGCATCTATCAACTACCTGCATGTTTCATCAGCATAATACAGCTGCAGGCTGCAGCATGGCTCTACCACCGATACAATGCGATGGATACTTCATTTTATTTTAAAATTTATTTAGTATTATTTCGAAGTCGTGTGAAGTTCGCCAACACTTATTAGGGCAGCGCGTCCAGTCTCAAGACATCGATTTAAAATAAAAATCTCTACCATCACAGCTAAAAAACATCAGTTATTTGTATATTTTATAAAATAAGAGTAACAAACAAGTATGCTCGTACGATCTAGCTTTTTTTATAGCACTGGGGGCATGAGCATGCGATTAGAATAACAGAATTTAAGTCTGGAAGAACCGCCGCCCACGAAGAACTGCAACACCAGGCCAATCTTATGTGCGATGCCGGCCTTTAAAGTTTTAGTTGATCGCACAGTGGTGGGCCGCCAAGAAATCAGATGGTGTGCAAGATATCGAGATATCGCGATGTGCGTTGGTGAAAATTGGCGGCTGGAATTAATCCGAATAATTAATTTGAGCACTCCCAGTGGTAAATGCGATTGAAAAGAGAAAATGCAAAGGGATACAACATTTTTTCGCAAACAGCTCTAGCTAGCTAACTTATAATAAAACGTAGGTACAGTAAGTATTTATTTTGTACGTGGGGACATCCTCATGGATACCGAACTGAAGTTCTAAACCTCTTCGGAATAACGTATGCGGCAGCACGAGGCCTTACGTGTAGGGCGGCGAACAACTCCCGTGTCCTGCTTAGGCCTCAATTAAGGGCGGTGCCCACAGTGGCCTATGACAGCTGAGGACTAAGAATGCATGCCTCAAACCTTCTTTATACTTGCAAAAAGCTTCTTTTTATAAACTTAAGATGAATTTCCATCTTCTTCAAACATTTTTGTCTTTTGCTTGAAAAATACGTTTTCCCGAAAGTGCCAGCAGACGACGCAACCGTACAGGCAGTGCTGCTTTCAATTGCGAGTATATAAGATTTGGTTGCGGCATTTTTGGATGGCCTTTTCGTCATCAGTCGTCAGAGTTTTATAGTAGTTTGTTTACTTTTCAATTAATGAAAATAAATGTATTTGGAAATATTAATTGAGTAATAAAATAATGATTTAAGTCGCATTTGCATTTTATTTGCATAATCGCATCTGTATTTTGATTCGTAATCGAGGATAAATGTAGATGTATATGGGCCACAGCAACCACTTACCATCAGGTGGACTGTGTGCTCGTTTGTCATCCTTATCTTATAAAAAAAATGACAACGAGCTGACCTATTTTATGTCACTCAAAGTCATATTTTGTCAATACTAATATGTGTTGCCCAAATAAAAGTAAAATCATAATGTATTCACAGGTTGGCAAAACTCCTTCTTGTGCCTAAGAGGCGATTTGAGTTGGTATCACCCTCTTTTTAGGGTTCCATAGCTACACAACAAGGAACCCTTATAGTTTCGCCAAGCTCGTCCGTCCGACTGCAGTTTTATTCAGAGACCCTAGGTGCTTTCAAATCTGTAATTTGGCATAGTTATAGATGATTTCTTATATTTACGCGAATACTACACATTAAATGAAACTAATTTTTACGGATTTTATCGCGTTTCATTTAACTTTTTAAGTCAATTTTTATCATCCGTCAAGTGTCATTTCCCTCTACAAGATGCAGGAGTGTACCAGCGGGATTGTGAATGTGCTCTCTCTTACATAGGACAAACAAAAAGATTTATAAAACCCACGTGAAAGAACATATAGCAGACTTGAAGCACCGACGTTCCGGGAAGTCTGCAGTTTGTGAACATGTTCAAGATCGTCCCCGCCATTTCATTAGATTTGATAAACTATTTTACGCTGGTATTCTGTAAGAGCGTGGTCCTTTCCC
Source organism: Parnassius mnemosyne (assembly GCA_963668995.1). Lineage (NCBI taxonomy): Eukaryota > Metazoa > Arthropoda > Insecta > Lepidoptera > Papilionidae > Parnassius > Parnassius mnemosyne. Next base: position 67,731,655 of record CAVLGL010000093.1, read on the forward strand.
GGTCTAGCCGACCCGTTCGTGCTACAACGTAAAAAATCATACTAGACAATGGTAATAGCATACCACTGAAGTAATATGTGGGACGTACTAGAACAGACAACGCGAATAAAATCTGTGCGGCAGTGCGGTGCGCGTGGTCGGACTCACAGAGTAGGTACGTTGTTATACTTTTATAACACAGACTAAGTTATTGTTGCAAACAACCAAGTCTCGGCGTCTCTTCTAGTACGTGGTACATAATATTAGTTCATGGAAGGTATAATATTTAGAATATTCGTAAGTTACAGCAAACAAATTTATCAGAGCTCTATTAACCGTTTACCACTCTGTGACACTGAAGATGGTGTCATGACTCACCAACTAGTTCTTAATTAAAACCGTCAACTAATAAGGATAGGAATTGCCTAACGTATCGATTTCTACGCCGTAGTGGTACAAACTAAAGTACTTTGAACTCTTTGTCTGTCACAACAAGCATCTTGTGACTCAATTACGTAAGCCACCGTACGATATTGTTTTGTTATCGAACCGTGTAATTAGTTTTTATTGTTTATGTAGATGTAGATTGGACTTTGATGACGCAGCAATTTTGTTATTGTAGACATTTACTTTCTTGGATTAATTACTATTGTTGTAAAGTGCAAGAACTAATTTTTAGTATACCGTTTAGTTGTCCTTTTAAAATAAGGATGACAAACGGAAGATACGGTTTACTTAACTCACCACTCAAAATACAGCTGCATTAAGCTGCTATTTTATGCTTGTATTCTGTGAAAGCGTAGTTCGTCTTCGGTCGAGTCGACCCATTCGTGCTACAACTATAATAAGTACTGCTGCAGTGTGGCTTTCCCTCCTATAAAAAAATTGTATGTGTAGTGGCGACGAAAATTTTTCACCCCTCCTCATCTGCCAAACTTAGTAGAAAGCATAAAGAGTAAGAATAACAATATAATTCCTGACTAAAGAGAATATTATCACATTCTCGTATGATGTGAACTTTATGTCATAAAATCGGCGCAGATTTTCGAACTTCCAACATTCTTATAGTCGGAGACCTAATGGTTACTAATAAGCTAAAATTGGAAAAACTTCAACAAATGATATAAAAGTTTCAATTTATATGATAATTACCTAAACATACAATGACATAATCGTGTTATTGTGTAACAAAATATTAAATTGAGTGGCCGAGTAGGCTAGAGTTAAATAAAAGGAAGTCTATGGATCAAACTACATGCCAAACTTATGGCCATATATTGAAGATTGGCAAAATTAAGAGCACATTTAATCGACTGGCATGTTTTCTATATCATTTTTTTTTTATAATGATTTCTTATATTTACGCGAACACTACACATTTATTTTTTATTTAAACAGTTTTTTTTCTATTACTAATTTAGTTCTAATTTAATGTTCATAGTTTGTAGTTAGTACTGCGGGGGTATAATATTCAGTACCCCATATCAGCCCATGATTGACGTAAGAAACGGCAGAGGAAAACTGAAATAGAAGATGGGCAGCAGCATCTTTCTGATAACAACTCGAAATAATAATAAAAACGGTACTTGTGAGTAAATAAAAATATAACTATAATTTCTGTATTTTATTTATAAATATAGGGTGACAAACGAGCACACAGTCCACCTGATGGTAAGTGGTTGCTGAGGCCCATAGACATCTACATCTATCCTCGTTTGCGAATCAAAATGCAGATGCGTTGTCAGCCTTGAGGACTAAGATGGAATGCCTCGTTTCCAGTAAAAAGGGTCTCCGGTTCTCTACATTCACCATACGAAACAGCAGCATTGAGCTGCTATTTTACGCTGGTATTCTGTGAGAGCGTGGTCCTCCCCGGTCGAGCCGACCCATTCGTGCTACAACTATATTATAAATATAGCTGCAGCTTGGCTCTACCACGTACAAAATTAACAGCAAGCTACCACGCGCCGTATTGTGAACAGTGAGATATAATATAAGTTGTGGTTTTCCTCGCCTCTCATATTTATAAACGAGTATGTCTCGTGGAAGGAGAACTAGCGTTTTAATTTTTTTTGTGACATTTGCTATTTTTGTCATCTATTGACATTACCCCGAATCATGGCTTTTTCCGTAATGGAATTTTCCGTGCAGTAACCCAGGTCACCGGTGGATTAGAGGGAAGGATCCGCCGTTGACCCGTGTTGCTCTATGGAATTCTCCTTCCGGTAATTTTATTGATGATACTACTGAGGAATTTCCCAATAGTCTTAGTAAATAGTTTTACAAGTAAGATTACTGGGAATTTTCTACGAAGTAGGCCTTACTGTTAAAACCACTGGGGAAGAAAATTCTCAGTACTATCTCCACAATCTTGACAATGACTTCATAAAAAGGAGGAGGTACCCAATTCCACTGTATTTTTCTTAATGTGAGTTACCTCAGAACTTTTTTCTAGGTGCACCGATTTTGATGATTCTTGATTGATTTTATTTGAATGCTCGTGCTCCTCATGTGGTCCCGTATAATTTTGATCAAGATCTGACCAGTAGTTTTGAGTTATCCTTAATAATGCGTATTTAATTGACTTCGACTACGTTGATGATGTTCTCATTTTATTTATGTTGAATTCGGTTGTACAAATTTTTAATTTTACCACTTATCAAAATTATGCATTTTATGTTTTCATTGTAAACGTTTTTTGGCATAATTTTACTGATCTGAAAGCAAAGGCTTTTTATGATTAATAGGAATAGTACCAGGCAAGCATAAACGTGAAATTAAATTTGACAAAAATAACTTTGCGTACATCCGCTAGATAAAATAAAATGATGTGTCTTACCTAGTTTGAAGAGCACCTCCCGCCCTCCCTCAATTGCGTGCACTATCCCCGTCACCACCAATCCCAGCACTACTACTCTCTTCAAACTAGGTAAGACACATCATTTTATTTTATCTAGCGGATGTACGCAAAGTTATTTTTTGTCAAATTTAATATAATGGACTTCCGCAAAGTAACGCCTGATTCTATTAACTATCATAAACGTGAAAGACTATTCGGAATTCCACCAGTGCCTCGCACTAACTGCAGGTGCAGCCGTTGTTCACGACAACACACACGAGTTATCACGCTGGGTGCTGTTCAGTTTTTTCCAATCTTTGATTTAATCACGTACAAAAGTTTTCAGTCTTGATGAGCGTTTGACTCTATATATGACATATCTCGAAGATATGCTTTAGAAGCAAGATTAAAGACGACCTCTACAATGTTGGTGTTATGTTGTATTTGATTGAGCTTTTAATGCATTTGACGGTGTATTTGACGTTTACAATTTTGAAAAAAAATATAGAGCATTTTTACTGGAAACGAGGTATTCCATCTTATGTGTGACATCGCATCTTAATTTTTATTATTATTCGAGGTTAGATGTAGATGTCCATGGCCCACAGCATCCACTTAACATCAGGTGGACTGTGTGGTCGTTGGTCATCTTTATTCTTAAAAAATTATATCAATGGTGTTATTCCATTATTATTCTGACAACAAGCAGTGCCAACATTGTTTCACAAATAAAAACAGCTGAATAATTGTGATCGATCATTATGTAATCAATTAATATTAATTAATTGCGTTGCAGCTCTGGCTTTAATAACTGGAAAATATAACCATTGATACTAATTCATTTGCAACAGGTAATTAGCAACTATATGATACAAAAGATATAAGATATATTGGTACATATTATTGGTACATATTTCACATTGATATGTTATTACACTAGAGGTGGAAGTATAAATAAGTAACAATAATGCGGTTGTTAATTTAATGTATACAGATCATAGAACACAATAGAATAGAATAAATTTCATTCAATATGGATTTACCATTAGTTCGGAAAAAATCTCTAAGAAAAAGGAGAAGAACCAGAAAGAAACCCAGCGGGCCTATTTTTTAAAAGTAAAATTTTACAGTAAAAATTACTTACAAAACTTAATGTAACGTATATAAGAAACGGCGTGGAAGCGACCACCTTATTACCATGGGTTAACGATGTATTCATTTATATTAATAACCCTTTTATACAGTTTAAAATAGTTACACTTGGTATTAAAGAGACCTTGTATATTTTCTGGGGTTTTGTGAGATTTGCAATTTCAAGAGAAGCCATAATTTAAAAGAAGAGATTTGCAATTTGACACTACTGCACAAATTTCGGTCAACTTTTTATGAAATTAAGGCCAGTGTGAATAGTGATTTTACTGAGTATTAATAAAACTTTAAGAGCTGTCTCCATATGCGTCTCTACGGGTGACCATAATGAAAGATTGCATAACTTAATGACATATTTTTATGTAGAAGAGCGTGTAATACAGTTGACGGGCAACTAGCTACTGTCTGACTGACTGAAAATCTTAGTACTAAGTAGTGAGGTACAATATTATTAAGTATACATATATATGGTAGCTAGATACAACATTACTAATTATGCATGTGTGTGCGCAGCACACCTACATTACTTCCCCCTTTACAAAAAGAATACAAAAACTTAAAACTATATAATAAACACTTGTTAATGCGCTGAAGCGCAGGGCTGTACGGAGATCCCTGTGAAGGGAGCGGCTGCCGCGGCAGGCGCGGGCGCGTGCTGCAGACTGGCGCTAGAGGCGCTTATCATCTGACCCATATTCTGGCCCGTTAGCTGCGTATAATTTATATTCACTGCACTGGTTTGCACGGTCTTTTCTCACAGCTGGTAAAACAGACACATTGGCACCTGTGTCGACTAAAAATCTAAGCCCAAAGTTAATATCTGACACACACAAACGATCAAATGGAACAATGGTACAGACCTCGAGATCCTCGGACTGTACCTCGCCGCTCAGTTTTCCGGCAGCTTATGTTTCCACGCGCACGGCTCCGTACACTTGTTTGCCTTCTCCCTGAACCGGTAGTGGTAAAAGCACAAGTAGTTCTCCTTCTTGGGACGGCGGGAACCGCTACGGCGCCGGGACTGCGAACGATGACGGGTGCGATCAGGGGGACGAGACCGCGACCTCCGCTGATCGATCTGGTTCACTGTAGCCTTTATTTTAGCCACCTCAGCCCTCAACAGGGCCAAGTCAAGGGCAGCAGAAGATGTCGGCGCTGGCGCAGCGCAGGTAGTGGCGGCGGCATAGGAAGGCCGCACAGCCTCCATGACGTTATCTGCGACTGCTGCTAGGTTGTCTAAGTCCTTGGAGTCAGACACGGTGAGCACGGCTCGCACCTGTGTCGGAAGACGATTCTGCCACAGCACGCGAAGAGTTTCATCAGGAACCTTATCAGTAGCGAGCTCGCGCATCCGACGGAGCAGCTGGGATGGTTTTTGCTGGCCCAACTCTAGCTCGCTCATAAGCTTCTCGATCTGTCTCGACATTGACTCCTCATAGATGTGGAGCAATCGAGCTTTAAGTGCGTCGTACTTGTGGGTAGGAGGTGGATTTAGTAATATGTCTGTCACTTGCGCGATGACCTCCTTACTCAGCTTGGACACGACTAGGTCAAACTTCGCCTCATCGCTCATCCTCTGCGGTGTGAGGATAGCCTCCGTGCGTACGAACCACACGCGCGGCTGATCCGTCCAAAAGTCCGAGAGCCGGGACTGTAGAGACACTGAATCTACACCTGGCGCCATAATGGGCGGTGGCGCGGGCAGCTGGATGTCCTGGACGAGTGGCACGTTAACAAGCGGCACGTTTTGTGGCGGTGGCGGAAGCGGCACACTCATGTTACTATTATGAATTGTCCGACCGATCACAACACACGCGAAAATTGCCCACTACTGTGTTAATATCACGTCGATCACGTCTATCACGTCGGTGTCACCAGTTTAAGAGCTGTCTCCATATGCGTCTCTACGGGTGACCATAATGAAAGATTGCATAACTTAATGACATATTTATTGTAGAAGAGCGTGTAATACAGTTGACGGGCAACTAGCTACTGTCTGACTGACTGAAAATCTTAGTACTAAGTAGTGAGATACAATATTATTAAGTATACATATATAGGGTTGCTAGATACAACATTACTAATTATGCATGTGTGTGCGCAGCACACCTACAAAACCATTGCTACTGTAAGAATTTACTAAATGGATCATAAGTCTATTTCCTAAAGTAATTTTTTTTATAAGTTAAGGGTAACAAATGAGCACACAGTTCTATCCACTGATGGTAAGTGGTTACTGTGGCCCATTGAGTTATATCCTCTATTAAGAATCAAAATGCAGATGCGTTGAAGTGAACCCGCGAAGACTACGATGGAACGACTAGTTTCCAGTAAAAAGGGTCTCCGGTTCTCTACACTCACTATACGAAACACAGCAGCGTTAAGCTGCTATTTTACGCTGGTATTTTCTGAGAGCGTGGTCCTTCCCCGGTTGAGCCGACCCATTTGTGTTACAACTATATACTAGTAATATAGGTGCAGCATGGTTCTACCATGTAAAAACACCATACATGTGATTCCGTACAAGCAGGGGATTATTGGGGGATTAATTAGAATTTGTTTTATAGAAGAGGGGGCAAACGAGCATACGGCTCACCTGATCGTAAGTGACTACCGCCGCCCATGAACAACCGCAACTGCAGATGCGTTGCCGGTCTTTTAAAAAGGAGTAGGCTCTTTTCTTGAAGGTCCCTAAGTCGTATCGGTCCGGAAAAATCGCTGGTGGTAACCGATTCCACAAGGGAGTTGTGCAAGGAAGAAAACATCTTCTAAATAGCACAGTAGTGGACCGCCAATCATCCAGGTGGTATGGATGGTATCGCAAGTTTTGTCGCGATGTGCGATGGTAAAATTGAGCGGCTGAAATTAGTCCGAACCATTCCTCAGAGCACTCACCGTGGTAAATGCGATAAAATACGCAAAGAGATGCAACATCTCTACGCAGTGCCAGTGTATCGAGCTGATCAGAAAGAACTCGGTCGTCCACGATTCGAACCACTCTGCGCTGGATGCGGTCAAGTGGAAGGAGCTGGCACTGGGGTGCCTCGGCCCACAGATGAGAACAGTATTCCACGTGAGGCCGGATTTGCGCTTTGTAAAGTTGCAAGCGATGTGCCGGCATGAAATACTGTCTCGCTCTGCTGAGCAAGCTAAGCTTTTTAGAGGCCAGTTTGGCCTTTCCTTCCAAGTGACCACGAAACTGCACACTATTCGATATGTCAACGCCGAGGGTTCCGATGCTAGCTGAGGCAGCAAGGGGAGTACCTTGAAACTGAGGAGATACGACAATGTGGTTCTTCTCGACTTCAGACACAAGTTTGTCCCAGTACTCGGCGACGTTTTCTCGAGAAATATTGGCACGGCCGGTATATAAGGCTTCACCAGTGCTGTCATCTGCATAGCAATGAATGTTACTAGTTTGCAACATATCATTGATATGCAGGACAAACAGCGTTGGTAATAGCACACAGCCTTGTGGAACACCAGCGTTCATAGGCTTGAAATCAGAGCATGCACCGTCTACTACGACCTTGATGCTCCGATCAGCAAAGAAACTGGTGATCCATTTGCACAATTTCTCGGGAAGCCCATAGGAAGGAAGCTTCGAAAAAAGCGTTTTTCAAAGGCTTTCGCTATGTCCAAACTAACGGTCAATGCCTCCCCCTTGGACTCTACTGCCTCCGCCCATCTATGAGTCAGGTAGACCAGAAGATCACCAGCTGATCGACCCCAACGAAAACCGTACTGGCAGTCACTAATCAGCTGGTTATCCTCAAGGTACCTCATGAGCTGGCAGCTTATAATGGATTCCACTATTTTGGAGAACAAGGAGTGTTTAGGCCCAAAAATGGTCATTTGAGACGCCATCAAATCGCCTTCGACTTAGCGAATCGCCCGATGGTGTTAGGTGTCACGCGCGTCGCGGGGAGGGGGCATCAGTATGCAGCTTCCCAGCGTTTAGCGCTCGTGGGCGAAAACAGTAGCTTGAGTGCCGCGGAGCCGTCGCAACGTAACGTATTTGTGGTGACCGTGGCAGCGATTTCGTGCGACCAGTTTTGGTTTTATGGTCTAGATTTTCAGTGTTTGTGCGCGTTACTTCGCTACTTAAATTGTGTTTCGTGAAGACCGCCTCGGATTAGGTTGTCTAAGTATTGCAGTGAGTCTACTCGGGCCGCGTTATCACTGCCTTAGAAGGTCGCGTTCGGTTCTCGAAATAATTTGTTGCTGAGTGAACGGAAGTGAACTTTGACCCACCGTTCATCAGTCGTGCCGCGTGTTACGTTTTTGATTATAATTAACGGGATTTAGTTGAGTTTTAAAGTTAGTTAAATGTACAATAAAGTTGCTAGACTAACATAGTGAATTGAAGAGAGAATCATAGTGAGGAACTACCGGTTGTAAAGGACGCGTGTGGAATTATAACGTCGATTTAAGTGCCTCTCATTTTTTTGTTGTATTTTTTTGTTTGTTTTACGTGTCAACAAGGCTGAATTTTGAGTTTTCAGCGATTAACTAACGTCGTTACAATTAATTAACGTCAAGTTGTATAGTGGTTGCATGCATAAGTGCATTCTGACAATATTAATTCGCGTCGACGAATTGCTTTGTGCCTTTTGATTTAACTCGGAGATATTTTCCTGTGTCGGTTAAAACCGCTAAACTTTGTGACGCGCGAGAACCAGCGTTCGTATTAGATTATAGATTTGTGCTAAGGGACGCTAGACTTTGAGTGACACCGAGTGACGCCGCTGGAGTGATACAACGTAGGGTGGCGGTGCTGGAGTCAGGGTTGCTGCTGATTAAAAAGGGCTAATTCAGGTTAAACATATATACACTTGTCACACACTACTTACATTCACTACACCTAACGCCTGAACGAGCCTTGTGGTCCGTCTTCGCTTCTGAACCAGGTAAGTCGCATTAAGTACCTAATCCATATATATTAAATATCCATAGACATTTGAGCCCCACACTTAGTTGTCCGTCGAATCTAACAGCTGTATGGGCCCCTGTATGTTCGACCTTAGTCTGGGCAACTAGGTGCGTGTACAAGGAGGTTATGGCGATAGGCCTGTAGTTGGACGGGTCTGAGCGTTCGTTTTTTTTAGGGATCGGGTGGACCAAAGCTGTCTTCGATGAATTCGGAACTACGTCTTGGAAGTAGGAGTACCGGAAAAGACGCGTTAAAACCATCTTCAGCACAATGGGAGGAACTCCATCAGGCCCACTCGACTTGCTGACGTCCAGGGAGAAGAGTGCTTTACTAACCGAGCACTGTGTAAATTGCACATCCGGCATAGAAAACTCACAGCTCACACCGCGGGATGGTCGGCGGTGTGCTCCCCCCGTCATCTAGAGTCGAGTTGGACGCAAAGAGAGAGATTAAAAGATCGGCTTTCTCCTTTGCGGCATGGGCCAGTGAGTCGTCCTCTCTGTGCAGAGATGGAAGAGATGGCTGACAGAAGTTCCCTTGGACAGCTTGGCGAGAGACCAGAATGCACGGGTTCCCGAAGGAAGCCGAACTAGCTTCTCGCCAATTCTGCCGATGTGCTCAGACCTTGCCTTGGCAATGACGCTTTTGACGGACCTGGAGGCGGAATTATACTTCTTTTTAAGTGCGCTGTTTACATTCCGAGACGTTGATGCGTCAGCCCAGGCCCGGTAGCACTTCTGCTTATAGCGTTATGCTATTTTACAGGAGCGAGCAAACCATGGCTGGGATCTGCCTCCGATGGGCACTACAGAGGATGGAATAAAAAGTTCCATACCCTGAAGTACCACATCAGCAACAGAATCGGCAACAACGCTGGGATCTTCCGGCGAGAAGAAGACCCGCGTCCAGGGGTAGGATGTAAAAAAAGACAGCATCCCGTCCCAATCGGCCGACCTATAGTGCCAAACACGGCTGCAAGCTGCAGATCGCAACTGCGATGGGAGCGTGAGTGGCACCGTACTCCGGATCAGACAATGGTCCAAAGAGCCTAGAGGGGCATCGACGGAGACCTGATATCCGTCCGGATGAGAGGTCAGCAGAAGGTCCAACAGGGAAGGTACATGATCCTCCACATCTGGGATCCACGTAAGCGAAGTAAACAGTTGTGTTAGACCATATGCCAAGGCAAAGTCATAGACAGATCTACCCGCATGATCGGTTAAACGGGAACCAAGCCAGCGTGATGGGCGTTAAAATCACCGAGTATCACGATAGCTGCGGATGGAGCCTGTTGTAGCACGGAGTCTGCAGCCATTTGGACGTGGTCGATGAGTCGGTCTGTGTCAGCATTACCGCTATGGGACCTATAGAGGCACCCGTAGACGCGGGAATGGTCGTCGCTGTCTACGCGTAGCCATAGGATGAACAGGTTCGTACCTTCAAGACTGCCGAGGCGTCGAAAACAGATGTCCTCTCTGACGTATACGCAAACCCCAGCCCGAAACACAAACGTGTGTTCTAATTTGTACCCCGGGTAGGAGAGATATGAAGTATCAGCCGCAGAGGACATCTGAGTCTCGGTTAAAAAGAGCAAGACCGGCTTCGCCGTCTCTAGATAGTTATCGACAGTATTGAGGTTGGAATGAAGTCCCCTGATGTTGCAAAAATTCACGGATAGCGTGACAATTATCGCCTTGGTGTTATTGCTCCGCTTGCCCCAAGCAGTATTAGTCTCGAGCCAAATTTTGCCCCCCCCCCCAGAATACGCGGGGTAGCCTGAGCACCCAGGTTCAGGAGTGGCTTAGTTTGGTCGTAGATGCTTAGCGAGGGGTTCTCCAGGGGTGCTTGTACGCTCCTGGGGTAGTTTTTCTTAAATTCCGCTACCATGTTGATGGGGCCTCCGGCCACCTGCACTCACCAAGCGCAACGCAGAGGTAAACCTCTACTTCACGCCGGTATTCTGTGAGGTCGTGGTACCACCCCGTTTCGAGCCGGCCCATCCGTGCGACAGCAAAAGCTGCCACGTGGCTCTACCACTGTTAAAATAGAATTGTCTTATCGTACCTCATTATACTATTCTATGTGCCTGATCAATATTTGCGACATACAGGCCATCTCACCGGCACAGATTATTCGCGATGACATTATCGTGCACGCTGTCGCGCGCCAATTCACTACTATGTCGAATGCACAGCGTTATCAACGTTCTTCTGAGGGCTGCATAGGGTTACCAGATCCCACAATTAGTTTTCCTGACAATATACCTGACTTTTTAATAAATTTCCTGACAATGATGCAGAGGCAGCAAATAGTCCGATAGCTGGTAGACATTTTTGGGTAGGTATTTGACAAGTTTTCAGCGCGCCTCAAATACCTACCCAAAAATGTTTTTTTTTTTAATAGGATAGGCTGACAAACCAACACACAGTCCACCTGACGATAAGTCGTTGCTGTGACCCATAGACATCTACACATATCCTCGATAAAGAATCAAAATGTCTCTTTTCCAGTAAAAAGAGTCTCTGGTTCTCTACACACCATACGAAAGCTGCTATTTTACGTTGGTATTCTGTAAAAGTGTGGTCCTTTCCCGGTTGAGCCGACCCCTTCGTGCTACAACTATACTACTAATATAGCTGCAGCATGGCTCTACCACGTATAGAAACCAGCTCTCCTAAATGAATGAAATAATTTTACTTCGGGATTGATTCATATATTATTATTTTTTGTATGTAAACTGTTTAATAAATATATTAATTTCTACTTCTAATTTTACTTCGGGATTGATTCATATATTATTATTTTTTGTATGTAAACTGTTTAATAAATATATTAATTTCTACTTCTAATATTATTCTCTTTCTATTCAAAAATTCCTGACAATTTGAAATTTTTCCGTTTTCCCTAAAGAGAGCTAAAATTCCGGACATGTCAGGAAAATTTATGTCATCTGGTAATCTTAGCTGCACCCGATTTTGATGTATTTTCGGATATAGTGTGCTGCTGTCAGTTTGTTTACGATTATGCGAAATAATGATATATAATTTGTAGTTCTTCTTTTAGCATAGTTTATTCTCATGTGCCTTTCGAAATTATTAATGACTAAATAAATAAACAATATACTGTAGCAGTGGGTGCGCTTTTGCCTGACGGAAGAAATAGCCATGCAGCTGCCTCAACTGATGACCTACTATACATAAAATAAGACTTGTTATCAATTAGCATTTAATTTTGTAAGTGACTTTAGAAGTGGGCGTTTTCTAATCATGACTTTACCTATAATTAGTATCTGATCTGCAAGAGAGTTATTAAGTTGTTTTGTAACTGGGCAAGTCAAAAAGTACGTAATTTGTTTAAAAATATTTCAAATTTATGTAAACTTTGCTATATGTAATACAAATCTATATGTTATTTTTAAAGCCCCGCATGCATTCTGCACATAATTATGCGTACATAATTGCATTGCGGAGTTCATGTATTAGAGTACACACATGTATGGCTAGCTCGTGTATAGTCTTGCTTTATTTCTATACTATATTTGCTTAGCTAATGCTAAATATAATCTTTATCGTGGCAGTCAAGTCAAGTTGATGATGCAAAACGCCAGAAAAATCTCGAAAAATTCGCAAGAAGAACTGTAAATAACAGAAATTACTAAATCATTTGCCGCCACATCCGGAATATTCGATCAGTCCTTCGTTTCGTTCGTTTATCGCTTCAACTACTACACTTTATTTTTGAAGCGAAAACTTCTAAAGCCGCGTCGACTGATTTTTAGTAGGGGAAAAATATTTGGGTTCGCGTCCACGACGACGGCAGCGATGATGATGCGATATAATAAGCGTCAACGTTCACGCATATATCGAGATCCAGATAGTGTGGATGGTACGGTAAGTTTTGTTCTGACGTGCATTGGTCGAATTTGGTGGCTAGAATTAATCCGAACAATTTGTTTAAGTACTCACCGTGGAAAATGCGATAGGCAATGCAATGGGATGCAACATCTCTACTCAGCACCAGTAAATCGAGTCAAGTAGGAAGAACTTGGTCGTCGACAATTCGAGCTACTCTTGGCTGGATGCGTTCAAGTGGAAGAATCTGGCACTAGGGTGCCTCGTTCCAGATGTGAGAACAGTACTCCATCTGAGGGCGAATTTGCGCGTGTATAATTGCAAACGGTATGACTTCAGACAAGTTTATTCCGATACTCGATGAAGTGTTCCCGAGAAATATTAGCACGGTGTAAAAGCATCACCAGTGTTACAACCAGTAACAGCAATATACTCGTATAATTGATACACAGAAGTAACAGCGTAGGTGATAGCACGCAGCCTTGTAGTACACTAGCATTAATAGTCGGAGTATGCACCCGTCTACTACGATCTCGATGATTGAATAGCAAGAAAACTGATGATCCAATTGCATTTTTTTTCATTTGCACAATTTCCTGAGAAACCCATAGGAAGGAAGTTTCTTAAGAAGCCCTTTGTGCCAAAGTCCATCGTAGGCCTTCACTATGTCCAAAGTAATCAATACAAGGACTCTACTTCTTCCGCTCATCTATGAGTCAGATAAACTAGAAGATTAGAACTAGAAAAAGTTGATGAGTGACCGCATTGGTGGTCACTAATAAGCTGGTAGTCTTCAAGGTACTGTATGTGCTGGCAGTTTATAATGGATTCCATTATTTTGGAGAACAAAGAGGCAATGGTAATAAGCTTGTAGTTTGACGGGTCTGAGCGGTCGCCTTTTTAGGGATCGGATGCACTAAAGCTGTCTTCCATAAGTTTAGGATTACACCTAGGGAGTAAGAGTACCGGAATAATGCGTTAAAACAGCTGCTCACTCCGGAGCATCCGTATTCAGCACAATAGGAGGGACTCTATCAGGTCTACTCGACTCGTTGATGTCCAGGGATAAGAGTTCTTCGCGCACTGAGCGCTATGTAAACCGCACATCCATCATGGAGCAATTATACTGCGGGATGGTCGTTGGTGTATACCACCGTTATCGATAATTAAGTTGGACTCAAAAAAGAACCTAAAAGATCGATTTTCTCTTTGTGGCATGGGCAGTGAGTCGTTCTCCCTATGCAGAGATAGAACAGATGGCTGCAAAAATTTTGCCTTGACAAAACACCTTAATAAAGTTAGAGGTAGAGAAAAGAGCCTGAGCAAATTAAAATGTTTGACTCACGTCCAGTCAGTCAACGAAAGACGAAAGGTACCAAACAATACAGTTTTATTTTTGCAATCTATTTATTTGTTTAGACCAAAAATAAAGAAAGAGGCACAAGTAAAATACTTGCGGCACCTACTCTATTATTTATTGAGATTATTATACAATATTTCATTCTTCACATGAGTGGTAAAATAGACGTACTTTTACTTACTTACATACTCTCTTACTTACTTAGAATACACAAAACAAATTAGAAATAGCTTTGTTGCGATCTCCTCATTCAATACAAACACATACAATTATTAAATATATATTTGAAAATATAAAAATGAAATGAAGGGTAAATAAGTCATTTTATTTATCCCCGATAATTATGTCGGAGCAGAGTTTGAAATAATTGCCTGTTTCTTGGGAAGGGTGTTCTCTTACTATTCAGGCTTCACTTCCTAAATACTAAAATATGACTGGAAGAATCCAGTATTGGCGTTACTAGTAAATATACAAATAATGCCAGGTATTTTAATGACGAAATGGAGTATTTGAATCAAATAGATCGAATAAAAGGGATGTAAAAAGCAAAATGGTAAGCCGTTTAAACTTTGTACGATACAAGGGAATCGTAAGCAATTACTAAGAGGGTGCTCCACCTTAATAAGATATTGACACATATCTAGATAGCACACATCTGCATAATTAATAGTATGTAGAATAAGTAAGTATAACAGCATTAGTTTACATAATGATTTCTTATTTTTAAGCAAACATTCCACATTTAAACGTAACTAAGTTTCATTTTTTATATCCCCAACGTTTCGAGTACTTTACAGCACCCATGGTCATGGGGAGAATTGAGGTCGATGTTCCAATGTGTTCCAAAGTTACCCATGGCAGTTTTAAATTATCGTTTTATGGTCCGAATACGGTCATAGTTTCTTGAGGTTGTTCGCTATCCACATGGATGATATCCTAAATTTAAATATTAACACTGCGGAACTAATTTTTACGCAGACGACATAGTAGTGCTTTTCCATGATAGCAGGTGGAAAGTAGTGGCTGAACATGGTCTTGCACGTAATGGTCAATGGCTAGATAGGAACCTCCTCACATTGAATACTACAATTCATAACACTCGGGCTTCTACACATTTTTTGGTCAATTTAAAAGTTCACAGATGCTTGTACGGCCTACGGCTGCTCCTCCAAATGTTTAATCATCCGGGGCCCATCAGCGGAGACTTCACGAGCAGACGCAGGTCGGGCCTCAATATGGCCGCGTGGAATATGTTCTATTACAATGAACTATATGGGAGAAAGCTAGAAACACATAGAACTTACCATTATCCGAAGCTAACTTCGCACCAAGGCTTGGGCAGGCCGTGAGTGTGTGTAATAGTGGATGGCGAGTAGTGTACAGTGAGGTGTAAATGTCTGCGACCTGAGCAAGCTTAGGCGACCAGCAGCGGCCGAGTTCCAGGCTGCCCCAAAATGCTGCATCGCTCCAGCAGGTTCAATCGCTGTACCATTTCTTTCTTCATTGTCACTAATTCAGTCTCTTAGCTTCATTGTACATTTAACTAACTTAAATTCGCCTAATTCCACATTCATCGTAGAATCGAACACGTGATACCCGACAGATTCAGCGTTAAACACAACTAAGTTCCTTCATTCGACACCAGAGCAACACGTCGCGCAAGATTCAAAATAAGCCTCGTTGACACGCGAATTAATCTAACTAGCCAACCAAAACACAAAAGGAGCACTAAACGCGACGACACAATTATAATGATATCTTGGCAATTAACCGGGAGAAGCTCTCAAACTAGGAATGCGCAGCTCGAATCCTAGACCGTATATCTATTAGACGCGCGTAAACTATTCCGCACTCTCGCGCGAGTTAAATATCGCACAATTCACATATCTACGTGACGAAGAAGCACGTACTTCATCTAGCTATCTAGATCCACGTCCGGCCGTGAATTTTGAGCCTGACGGTCTCCCCGCCTCGTGGCTGGCGGGGCACCGACGTTTTGCCCACGCGTCGAGTGACTGACTGCCCACGCGTCGAGCGACTGGCACCCACCTCGGCGTTTTTCTCACCTGCATACCATCGGGTAAGGCGCCAGCTCGAACGCAATTGGGTGACGTTAAAACATGACCAAATTTGGGTATAAACAGATGCATAACACCAAATTCGCCTTTTGGTGCACTTCTGGACGTGCTATTGTCAAACGTTAGATCCAGCGGAAACAATAAAATATTTGGGGGAGTGGTTGACCATAACTTACCGTTTAGATGGAGAAGTAGCTTTTAGGGTTTTTTTTATAGAGGAGGGGGCTAACGAACATGCGTGGTAGAGCCATGCTGCAGCTATATTAGTAGTATAGTTATAGCAGCAATGGGTCGGCTTGACCGGGGAAGGACCTCGCTCTCACAGAATACCAGCGTAAAATGGCCGCTTGACGATGCTGTGTTTCGTATGGTGAGTGTAGAGAACCGGAGATACTTTTTACTGGAAAAGAGGCATTCCATCTTAGTCCTCATGGGTGACGACGCATCTGCATTTTGATTCTTTATTGAGGATAACTGTAGATATTTATGGGTCACAGTAACCACTTATCATCAAGTGGACTGTGTGCTCGATTCTCACCCTATCCTATAACAAAAAAATGCGACTCATCCGATGGTAAGTGACTACCGCCGCCCATGAACAACCGCAACACCAGGGGAATTGCAGATGTGTCGTCAGCCGTGTAGAAAGGTGTAAGGTGTGGGGTTTTTCCTGAAGGTCCCTAAGTCGATTCAGTCCGGAAAAACCGCCGGTGGTAAACAATTCCACAGAGAAGTTGTACGAGGTAGAAAACTCCTAGTAAAATCCAAATTCGTGGACCGCTAAGCATGCGGATGGTGAGGATGGTATCGTGAATTTTGACGCGATATGCGTTCGTGAAATTTGGCGGTTGGAATCAATCTGAACAATTCCTAACAGCACTTCCCGTGGTAGATTCGATAGAAAATGCAAAGAGATGTAACATCCCTACGCAGCGCCAGTGTATCGAGCCGATCAGAAAGAACTCGGTCGTCAACTATTCGAAACGCTCTGCGCTGGATGCGTTCAAATGGAAGGAGCTGGCACTGGGGTGCCTCGGCCCAGAGATGAGAACAGCATTCCATGGAGGCCGGACTTGCGTTTTGTAAAGTTGCAAGCGATGTGCCGGCATGAAATACTGTCTCGCTCTGCTAGAGATATGACAAAGGGGTTCTTTTTAGCAGTAAGCGCGCAAACTTGTGTCTTCTGGAGATTGAACTGGACTAGATTTAGTCACCCCCAATCCGAGACTTTATTCAGTAAAACCTCGACTTCAGACACAAGTTTGTCGCGGTATTCGGCGACGTTTCGGGTGCAAGACATTTGTGATCATCAATTCGCCAGTCAGACCTAGTGATTTCAGTAAAATCTACTTAAAAGGAATTGGGTGACAAACGAAATTATAGTCCACCCACCACCAGGTTTAAACAATGGAGGCTACAGATGTCTTGCTTTCTTCGAGGACCAAGAATGTCTCTTGTCTCTGCCTGCAATTTTATTAGCTTTCTATACTATTCAGACTGCAACAGCAGTGCACCGGTATGCTGATCTGAAAGTGTGGAGGACTAGTGAAGTTGTAGCCTTTTACCTTATTTCTCAGACCTCGCAGCAAAAATTGCATTTGAAGCTTTCTTTGTATTAAATTATCTGTAGGTGTTCGTCAGTTGCAGTGGCCAATTATGGTCAGGTGGATTGCTATTTCGTTTGTTATTTTATTGAATATAATATCATGGTTGACATACGTGAATGTTAAAATACCTTCAATTTTTAATTAAATTAATTTCCGGAACAATTGCTCGCATTGGCAATATTAAGACCTTCCACTCGGCCGCTTCAATTCGTTTGCACCGCCTTCTCGATTGCTATCAATGAATCGTAATGATGTGTATCGGAATATTCAAGTATTCATTAACGAGTCGATAAACTTTATATTTTTATTTGTCGTTTGTCAGTCACTGCAATAGCTACAGCTTTACATAATAGAAGGAACGAACACTGGGCGACTGAAATTTTCTAATTTCTTTCACATTCTGTGTGTGTTCTTTGAATCCATTTTGAGCACGGAACACACTTACGAATTTACCAATTATATTATACATTAATTATATAATACTTATGAAATTATCATTACCATTACAGGCTATCAAAATTCCACTGCTGGCCATTGGCCTCCCCCATATATTGCTCATAGCGGGAATAGCTGTTGCAACCGTAGTTTTTTATTATTTTGAGCTGTTATCAGTAAGATGCTGACCATCTTCTGCTTCACGTGCCTCTGTCGCCTCTCTCCGCTAACACCGCCACTACACTACACGATGATTTCGATAATACAAATGTTATCGAATGCTTTATATAGCAAGTGACATTACATAAGGCCAAGAGTACAGGTGTAAATATACAGAACTACTGTGTTAGTATTCGTGATAGTCAAAAATAAAACTAAAGCGGTGCTAGACTCAGATAAGTCTCAGAAACATGCATACACTTACTACTGTGGCGCAGTGACCCCGAAGTTGGTCTTCGCTTCTGATACGAAAACACGCCACTTCTCCCTGTCCTGCGTAAGCTCCTGTCAGTTGTTGCACGCGGGTCAGCTACCACCCGGTCGCACCAGCGATATTTGGGTTAAATATGTTCTCTTTATACTTTAATCCTTTCCCATCCGTTCTACATATGACCTTTTATTTCTCAAATGTTGTTTGGTTTGGCCATAAGTTTTTCTATTTCGAATTTTTTCCAGACACTCCATCTTTTTGCCATTTTCCCTTCGAACGGGGCCAAACATCCTTCTCTGATTGGCCCCAATTGTGAGAAACAGCCACAAATACTTCAGACAATAATCATGGCTCCCACTGCATTCGAATCCAGAAAATGGGACATAGAAGCTAGATACTCTACTCTAAATCGGTCATGACCTAAATTCCTAATTAAATATCCAAGAAATGACTATTTGTCGAGTGATGTCGAAAGCGGCGGTGATGAGAAACAACGAAATATTTCATGGCCTCCACGTGTCAAATTCCCAAATCGATAACGAGAAACAGTGCATGAGGACAGTGCGAGGAGTTTGGTCAATCAGTTAGTTTTACCAGTTCCTCTTTTATCTATTATTGTATACCCAAAGTTCCAGAAAATATGTAGGACGGTAGTTTAAAATATTAACTAAGCAAAAATTGTTTATTAAGGTTTATTATACTACTAATGAGTACATGATTGATAATAACCCCTGAGCTTTCTAAATGTTATCATACTTAATTGTATTACATTTTATATTGTAATTTTTCTTAAATCAAGCTTGTTTCGACCTTCATTTGTAATCTATAATGAATAAAAATAATTCTATTCTATTCTCTTCTGTTCTGTTCTACTCTGTTCTATTCTATGCTATTCTATTATATAGCAATCGTCAAATCATGACGCTAAGCGTGGTGATTGTTAAAGACATGAAAATAGTTTGAAGGAAATATGTCAAATAAAATTGTAGATTTATTTTATGTATTATTTATTAATTTCGTCTGTTCTTGTGAGCAAAGTTTTGTTAAATAATTATTTCTGGTTTGTTCTTTTTTACATTTAATATCTTTCACTAGATGGTGTCACTTGTAACATTACATCACGGTATGGTTTGCTTCATAGAGCATTATATAGCTTACAATTTTTAAAATATAGTCAATCGTTATACGCCACACGTCAAGAAGTTTTATTTATCAATCACGGGATTACGGTGTTGGGAAAGTTCTAGGCATTGAACATTGGTCCTTCGAGCCGGATACTTAAGGCTGAGGTTGATCTGTGCTACATCATTTTACGACTACGAGACACGGCGTCGGGATGTCGTAGAGGGATACATCTTCCATTTACAAAATTGGAAGACAACGCTGTTAGCGACGGAACACGAACATCCACGAGGCGATCTTCGGAGTGTGAAAAGAAACTTACTGCGATGTCACACCTTGCAGCAGGCGTAAGAAAAGGACAACAAAGAGTAGTATATGGTGTCTTTTAGGTACATTGAAGAAATAATTGTAAGTACATTGCTGCGTTATTAACATAGTGCAATTATTGGATAAATTCGGACTTAGAAAAATTTCATGTTAAATTGCTAGAATTTTCTAAGTGTAGTGGACTTAGAATAGATTAAGAAAAATTGAACACACGGGGAACCTATGCCCAATTTTCAAAAAAAATACAAACACTTAGAAAATTTTCGAAGCAAATAACATTGACTTAGAAAAATTTTATTGAAAAAATTATAACCTACAAAATTTGAATTGAAACATGGAATTCATAAAGCTTCAGACAGAAATTATAAATCAATTGAATAAAGCTAAAATAAATTATAAGAAAAGTCCTAAAGAACGATTAACAGCTCGTAATATTGAAACCAGAATAAAATTAGCGGAAGAAAAATGGACTGAATTTTCAAGCAATCATTTTGCAATTATTAAAAGCAAGCAAGACGTATCAGCGTCAGACTACATTAAAAATGATCACTTTCAAGAAACAGAAATGTTTTTATTGATTTTATTGCGGAAATGAAAGAAAAATTTGACCAACTTTTGGAACAACCTGGAATTGTATATGATAAGCATATAATGTCATCTTCTAATGTAAAATTGCCTAAGATTTCGATTCCAACCTTTTCAGGACAATATTCCGAATGGATGAGTTTCAGGGATTTATTTGTATCACTCATTCATAAGAGTTCTATGGAAGATGTACAGAAGCTTCATTACTTGAAAGGATATTTGACAGGTGAAGCTGAAAGGTTATTGCGTCACATTCCTATTACAAATGAAAATTACGAACAGTGTTGGAAAATTTTACAAGATAGATATGACAATAAACAGTTTTTGGCAAATTGTATTTTGAAAAAATTTTTTAGTCAAAGGAACGTTACAACAGAGTCTGCAACTGCTATAAAAGAATTACTTGATAATACGACTGATACCTTAAACGGGCTTAAAAGCATTGGTATTAATACGGATTCTTGGGACTTAATTATAATTTATATTGTTTGTTCTAAGCTGGATCAAGAAACTCACAAACAATGGGAGTCGAGAGTAAGTGAAACTGTCTCTAGGTCAAAGGAACTACCATCTTTTTCTCAATTTAAAGAGTTTTTGGAAAATAAATACCATTCTTTGGAGTTTCTAGATTCAAAAGGTACAATAAAAAAGTTATCTAATCACAGCAATGTATGTAACATAAAAAATTCTAATGCACTTGTAAACCTTCATATCAATCCATCACCTTGTGTATATTGTAATGGTGATCATAGGATCAGTAATTGTAAAAGATTTTCAGGTTTACAATGTTTTGATAAACGTAACTTTGTCCAACAAAACAAGTTATGCTTCAATTGTTTAGGTAATAATCATTCAGTAAAACAGTGCCGTATAACCACCTCATGCCAAATATGTCGTAGACGACATCATTCACTTTTGCATCCCAAAAATGTAATCTCAATAAATGGCAATAATGATTCAGATGTATCTAGAGGGAAGGAATCGGTAAAAACAGGACAGCCCACTAGAACAGCCTTACAACCAGAAACTTTAGAGGAATCTCATCAAAATATTGCAAGTCATTTCTTAAAGGAGCCTATTCATCATGTTTTACTAGCTACAGCTTTAGTGAACGTGAAATATAGGAATGACTATCAACCAATGCGAGCATTGATAGATCAAGGCTCGCAGGCCAGCTTTATCACAGAGTCGGCGGTACAGTTACTCGGGTTAAAAAAGACTAAGACAAATGTTATGGTTTCAGGTTTAGGAGCAGAAAAAAGTTTGGTCTCAAAATCTACAGTAGATTTGACAATTCATTCAAGGTACGATACAAATTCATGTCTACATGTGACAGCATATGTTTTAGAGAAGTTGACATCATACTTACCTTCTACTAATGTTGATCTCTTGCATTGGCCAGAGCTGAAACAACTCAACTTGGCAGACCCAAGTTTCCACAAACCTAATAAAATTGACATTTTATTAGGAGCAGAAGTTTATGCACTTATCATTATGGAAGGACTACTTAAATATCCCTCAGGATCTACAGTAGCTCAAAATACATCTTTGGCGTGGATATTAAGTGGACAGTTGCATTCTAATACACCTTACTGTAACGTAGTGAGTTTACATGGTGAAGTTCATCTCGATAGTTTAATTCGCTCATTTTGGGAATTGGAAGCCGAACCAAATTTATCTAAGACAATTTTAACGGAAGAGGAACAAAATTGTGAACGATTATATGAATCGACTACGATAAGGGATAATGATGGCAGATATATAGTTCGACTTCCGTTTCGAAATGAACATCCATTATGTTTAGAAGGAAAATCAAAACAAATTGCGCTTCGTAGGTTTGCTTCTCTGGAGAAAAGGTTACAGAAGAATTCTGATATGAATGTAGAGTTTAAGAAAATTTTTGACGAATATTTGCACTTAAATCACATGGAGATAGTACCAAAAGAAGAATTAGATTTACCAGCTATTTGCTTACCATATCATGCTGTTATAAAAGAAGATAGGGAGACAACTAAAGTGCGTATAGTTTTTGATGCCTCATGTAAAGGCGTAAATGGAAAATCTTTAAATGATGATTTGATGGTTGGCCCTAAACTTCAATCGAATTTACGCCATATTATCATGAGATGGAGAACTCATCCAGTTTGTTTTATTGCAGATGTTGTCAAAATGTACCGACAGGTTAAGGTAAATCAAAAGGATACTGATTTTCAACGCATTTTGTGGCGTGAGAATAGCGAGCAAGAGTTAAAAGAATACAGATTACTAAGATTGACATTTGGTACCTCTTCAGCTCCATACTTAGCAATCAAAAGTTTGATTCAGTTGGCTATTGATAAAGGACAAAATATACCTTTAGCAGCTGAAATAGTCAAAAGAGATTTTTATGTAGATGACTTAATGTCTGGATGTCAAAACGAGAAGGAAGCTACAAAATTATATTATCAGATTAATAAATTACTCAACAAAGGTGGATTTGAATTGCAAAAATAGTCAAGCAATAACGATACATTTTTGAATACTATACGGAATGAGAAGAAAGAAAATAGTGATCACAAAATTTTGGAACTAAAAGAAGATCCTGTAAATAAAATTTTGGGACTTACCTGGAATCGAAAAAACGATGAGTTTGAATATGCAGTCAGACTTCCACCGTTATCATTTCCAGTTACTAAAAGAAAGGTCATATCTGATATTTCACGTTTGTATAATCCATTAGGATGGATACAACCAAGTATAGTCAGCGCAAAGGTTTTTATTCAAAAGATGTGGTTAGAAAAATTAGATTGGGATGAAGAATTACCTCCACATTTTTTGAATTATTGGCTTACATATAGAGATGAATTATCCAAACTTACCGAGTTCAGGTTACCTCGTTGGATGAAATGTGAAAACAACAATGAGCTTGTTGAGCTACATGGATTTTCAGATGCGTCTTCATTAACATATAGTGCAGTTGTCTACCTGTGAGTTATTGATAGTGATGGACAAGTCCATGTAAATCTGGTGACTGGCAAATCTAAGGTAGCTCCTAATAGTCAATTATCTATACCTAGACTTGAATTATGTGGAGCTCTTTTACTAACTAAATTACTTATAGAAGTTTCTGAAGTTCTGGGAATTTCTAAAAACCACTTGAAGGCATGGACTGATTCAGAAATAGTATTGGCGTGGTTAAGCTCTCATCCAAGTAGGTGGAAAACATATATCGGTAACAGAGTGGCGGAAATATTACAATATTTAGATCGTACTCACTGGTTTCATGTGCAGTCAGAAGACAATTCCGCTGATTGCGCATCTCGTGGCATTGCTCCATCTGAAATCGCTTATCATCGACTTTGGTTAGAAGGTCCATCCTGGTTACGTAATAAGAAAATTGATTATCCTTTTTCTAAATTTGTGAATACAAACATAGAAGAAAGAATTGTAAAAATACACAGTGCAGCAGTAAATACTGTCGATGATCAGGATGCCATGTGGTATAAATTTTCTTCATTGATGAAACTGCTAAGAGTGGTTGCCTATTGTCGAAGATTCCTGAAAAAGAAAAAGGATACTAGTGCATATTTGAAAACAGAAGAAATAAAAGAAGCATTACATATAATGATAAAGAAAGCACAAATAAAAGAATTTAATGAGGAAATAGAAACATTAAAAAAGGGTAATTTTATACAAAAGAAAAGTAAACTTATCTCATTTAATCCATTCTTAGGCGACAAAGACATACTTCGCATTGGTGGACGGATTTATCATGCTACAGTCAACAGAGATACAAAACATCCAGCATTGATTTCTCACGATTCTTATTTAGCTGGGTTGCTCGTCCGTGAGGCTCATATTAGAACACTACACGGTGGACCTCAAGTAATTATCAATTACCTGAGATCTAAATATTGGATACTTAGAGATAAATCGCTTGTAAAAAATCATTTTCGAAAATGCGTTACTTGTTTACGTTTTTCCGCTCAAAACCAAACTCAGCTGATGGGCCAGTTACCTCCGTCAAGAGTAAGGCCAAGCAGAGCCTTCTCATGTAGTGGTGTGGATTATGCGGGGCCGATCAACATAAGGGTTTCAAAAGGCCGAAGCAATCGATCATATAAAGGCTATATAGGTTTATTCATTTGTATGGCTACTCGAGCAATTCATCTAGAGGTTGTAAGCGACATGAGCTCTGAAAGTTTTTTAGCAGCATTTAGGCGATTCACTGCACGACGAGGTCACTGCATGGAATTATTTAGTGACAATGGCACTAATTTCGTTGGTGCAGCTCGGGAACTCAAGCAACTTTTTAATGAAGAAAAGTCAAGAAACAGTAAAATTGGAGAATGGTTAGAATCACACGATACAAAGTGGCATTTTAACCCACCACAAGCTCCTAACTTCGGAGGTTTATGGGAAGCTGGCATAAAATCAACCTAAATGAGGAGATGTCAACACTCTTAACGCAAATTGAGGCTTGCCTAAATTCTAGGCCTATGACATCTATAACAGACGATAAGTGAATATTTTGCTTTAACTCCAAGTCATTTTCTTGTAGGCGAACCATTAATTCCGGCACCAGATCATCAATATGACACTTCTATTAATCTGTTACGACGCTGGCACCTTTGCCAGCGCATGATACAGGATTTTTGGAAACAGTGGTCTCAAGAATACTTGACCCATTTTATGCACAGGTACAAATGGGCGCATTCAAATCCTAAACCAAAAATTGGAGACGTTGTTTTAGTGAGGGAAACAGACTTGCCTCCTGCTAGGTGGTTATTAGGGCGTATAGTGGAAAAACATCCAGGTGTGGACAAAGTTACGCGTGTTGTAAGTTTACGTTTTAAAAACTCGATCATAAAACTGCCTGTGTCAAAATTAATTGTATTACCAATTTGTGAAGATAAGTGATATTTTATTTAGTTCATATTTTATCTTCATTTGCTATATTTTACACATTATTACTCAGTGTGAAATGATCGTTTTTTTTATTATTTTAATTAGTTGAATGTTGTTATTTACCTTGTTTTTACACTTCAAACTAAAAGGGTAAAGGACAGTTGTCCTTGGTGGGCGGAATGTTAAAGACATGAAAATAGTTTGAAGGAAATATGTCAAATAAAATTGTAGATTTATTTTATGTATTATTTATTAATTTCGTCTGTTCTTGTGAGCAAAGTTTTGTTAAATAATTATTTCTGGTTTGTTCTTTTTTACATTTAATATCTTTCACTAGATGGTGTCACTTGTAACATTACATCACGGTATGGTTTGCTTCATAGAGCATTATATAGCTTACAATTTTTAAAATATAGTCAATCGTTATACGCCACACGTCAAGAAGTTTTATTTATCAATCACGGGATTACGGTGTTGGGAAAGTTCTAGGCATTGAACAGTGATCAAGATAAAACCTTTAGTGAAGGTAAAATCTGTCAGGGGCTGTGTACTGGTTCAATAAGGGCTACTACGCTAACTGTCAATAATTAATTACTTTTGAATATATTTACTCCATACCCTTTTACTAGAAACGAGGTTTTCCATCTTAGTTTTCAGGGGTGACAACGCATTTGCATTTTGATTCTTAATTGAGAATAGACGTAGGTGTCTATGGGCAACAACATCCACTTATGATCAGGTTAACGGTGTACCTGTTTGTCATCCTGATTCTATATTAAAAGAATACACATATATAACAAAAATAAATTAGAAAATGTTAGACAGTAATTGATATCGAATAATGGTATTGAAGAAATGTAATTAAAACCTACTAAAATGTAGATGTATAAAGAGGCCAAGTTCAATATAAATGACGTTTGAGGTTGCCGGCTTCGCCAATAAAAGAGTTGACATATGAACGGGATGATTTCTTACGTTTGCGCGAATACTACATAACTGCGTCGCCCTGTGACCATGGATGCTATATAGTACCCGAAACGTCGGGAATTAAAAAAATATTAAAATTAAACGCGATAAAATTCCTAAAATTAGT
Organism: Parnassius mnemosyne; assembly: GCA_963668995.1. Taxonomy (NCBI): domain Eukaryota; kingdom Metazoa; phylum Arthropoda; class Insecta; order Lepidoptera; family Papilionidae; genus Parnassius; species Parnassius mnemosyne. The sequence continues at coordinate 67,758,330 of CAVLGL010000093.1, forward strand.
TTTATTCCATTTGGACGGGAGCCAAACTTCGTAGCAGTTGTAATTGTTTGTACTTAGCATTATGCATTGTTAATGAAACTGTCCGCTGTAGAGCAACTTTAACAAAATAGGGTTGAGAAGATTTATTTCCTGATTCTTAAAAGTTTTTCTTTTTTTATTTTTCTTTTTTTATTTAAAAAAACGTTATCCCCACACTAGGATTTTCTCCTGTGTCGTGGAGGCAGTTTACAAACATAAATTGCACAAGAACAAACATCCAGACCAGGAACAATTATTTGTAGGCCATACAAATACTTGTTCCGTGCGGGATTTGAACCCGTGGTTCCCAGTGCAAAAACTGAAGCCTGCGCCACGGAGTCGTCAAAGTTAGTTCACATCAATTTCATAGTTCCTAAAGGAGGTGAAAAGTAGCTTAATAACGCTCGGAGCGATATTTCACGAGCTTTTTATTACGGGTAATTTTTTATAGATAATAATTATAACTTTTCACAAAAAGTAAAAACCGAATTCTAATTGCTAAAAACGAAGTTATCTATTTGCTATCCTTAGTGGTGAAATTTTTTCTCCAAATCTTGTATGGGACCACCCATAATGTATAACCTATTTAATAAATTATTAAAATTGGTTCACAATCTGTGAAGATATTACGTAACATACACACAAAAAATAAAACCGGCAAAGTGCGAGTCGAACTCGCGCATGAAGGGTTCCGCACCATCGTACAAGATTTCATATTATGTAGGTAAAAAACACTTTCGTAGTAGGGGAGTCCTTTAATTTTTAATTTATTATTATTTTTGTTAGCTGCTACAATACACATTAATACACATTCTGTGAAAATTTCAACTGTCTACCTATTACGGATCATGAGATACAGCCCGCTGACAGACTGACGGACGGACGGACAGCGGAGGCTTAGTAATAGGACCTATTACTAATATAAATTAATTATATATAACAATTTATATTACTAAATTTTTTAAGGCTAAAACACTCGAGTGGAGAACCTCCTCCTTTTTGAAGTCGTTTAAATATGATTGACATACGAGCACACAGTCCACCTGATGGTAAGTGGATGCCGTGGTCCATAGACATCTACATCTGTCCTCGATTAAGAATCAAAAGGCAGGTGCGTTGTTGTACTCGAAAACTAAGATGGAATGCCTCGTTAGCAGTAAATAGGCACAACAACAGCATTAAGCTGCTATTTTACGCAGATATCCTGTGAGAGCGTGGTCCTCTACCCCGAACGAGCTGACCCATTCGTGCCACAAACACAATAAAGCTGTAGCATGGCTCTACCACGTATAAAATATATGTTTAATGTGTTCCTTGTTGTTTTTTATAACCGCGTTGAGGGCATGCGTTTGTTTAACAGCTATCGGAGGTCACGGACCAGAAACTATAACATTCACTCAAGGTAACGCGATAAAAAAGACCTGTATTTAAGGGAAAATAGTCAAAGTATTTTTTATTATGAAATAAGCATTACAACATTGTGGGTTTTAGTTTATTCTAAATTTTTCTACCCACTAATTCTCCGAAGTGTTGATCTTCTATATTCTTGTATCCTTTTAGGCAACCAATACATTTATGGCACCCTTTCACCCACAGATATGTCTAAAAGGCAACTTTCGAAATTTGTATTAAAAATAAGAGTTACTAATTAATGCAACCAATGCCTCAGCCTCAGTCGCGGTTCGGAGGTGTCTTCGGATCCGACACAAAATACCTTATAAATACAGATGCGTGTGCGATGCGTCTCGCCCACGCGTTTGATTTCCTACTCGAGCGAAATTTCAGCATAACGGTGATTAACCTCGTGCCACTTCATTTGTGAATAGTGGAAAATTATTGGTGTCAAATTTTATTATTATGTGTCATCAGGACATATGCCTAGTGTTTGCTTATTAATACGAATGGCTCAGCTCGACTGGAAAGGACCACGCTCTCACAGAATACCATAAAATAGCAGCTTAATGCTGCTGTGTTACGTATGGTGAGTGTAGAGAACCGGTGACCCAGTTTACTGGATACAAAACAATTCATATAGTCCTCAGGGGTAAAAACGCATTTGCATTTTGATTCTTAATCACCAACGCTGTTTCTTCTGCATATCAATGATATGTTGCAAGCCGGTAGCATTCATTGCTATGCGGATGACAGCACTGGTGATGCTCTATACACCGGTCGTGCCAATATTTCTCGGGAAAACGTCACCGAGTACCGGAACAAACTTGTATCTGAAGTCGAGTCTTTGCTGGACAAAGTCTCGGATTGGGGGCGACTAAATCTAGTCCAGTTTAATCCTCAGAAGACACAAGTTTGTGCGTTTACCGCTAAAAAGAACCCTTTTGTCGTATCTCCTCAGTTTCAAGGTACTCCCCTTGTTGCCTCAGTCAGTATCGGAATCCTCGGCGTCGACATATCGAGTAACGTGCAGTTTCGTGGTCACTTGGAAGAGAAGGCCAAATTGGCCTCTAAAAAGCTTGGCGTGCTCAGCAGAGCGGCACAGTATTTCATGCCGGCTCAACGCCTGCAACTTTACAAGGCGCAGGTTCGGCCTCACATGGAATACTGTTCCCATCTCTGGGCTGGGGCTCCCCAGTGCCAGCTCCTTCCACTTGACCCCATCCAGCGCAGAGCGGCTCGAATCGTCGACGACCGAGTCCTTTCCGATCGGCTCGACTCATTGGCACTGCGAAGAGATGTTGCATCTCTTAGCATTTTCTTTCTCATTTACCATGGGGAGTGCTCTGAGGAATTGTTCGGATTAATCCCAGCCGCCAAATTTCACGAACGCACATCGCGTCAGAACTCCCGATACCATCCACACCATCTGGATGATTGGCGGTCCACCACTGTGCGATTTAGAAGATGTTTTCTTCCTCGCACAACTTCCTTGTGGAATAGTTTACCACCAGCGATTTTTCCGGACCGATACGACTTAGGAACCTTCAAGAAAAGAGCCTACTCCTTTTTAAAAGGCTGGCAACGCATCTGCAATTCCCCTGGTGTTGCGGTTGTTCATGGGCGGCGGTAGTCACTTACCATCAGGTGAGCCGCATGCTCGTTTGCCCCCTCTCCTATAAAAAAAATAATCCAGGATAAATGTACGAGTAGACCCAGTGCATTTCCGATCGGGAGCTCGTACAATATAATAAAATATATACTAACTTATTTTGTTCTATAGTTATTATAAAAAACATATTCCCCGAATAGTATCAGCTATTTATTCATTATTGTTATAATAACTATTTTTATACAGTCTTTGCTTAATAAAATTACACGTTGGTAAATAAAACCTTGTAAAAGTAATTTACAAGAAAACATTTTCTTTTTGTAGAACATCACCCCATGAATAAATTACCGAGTCTGTTGGTCGAGTGACCGGTGACACCAAGTTTGCGTTTGTTCCAGTATTTACAGTGTCCATGTGCATATAAAATATATAAAAACCGTATCGTAAATATACTAAGGGTTCAAATATTTTTTAATTTTTTTGTGATAGCTTTTATTGGTATTAAATCATAAATTGTTCCATGGCTCTCCTCTGCAAAACAAAAATAGTTCCTTTGTTAATCGCGTTTCCTCACTGCAAATTTCCTGCAAAACAAGTGAAACTTCTAATGTTTTTACTACATACTCGTATGTTGCAGAGCTATCTCTGCTTTATCATTATAATCATTACATCTCTAAACAAGTCCACGGCTGAAGCCTCCCCGCAAAGAATGCCACAAAGCACGGTCCTCAATTTCCACCTGCGTCCATCAATTGCCTTCATTTCTTACCAGATATTCATTCCATCTAGTGGAGGCCCCCGTTCACTTCGCTAGTATCGGTGCGAGGTGGCCACTCGAGAACATTTCTTCCTCTTCGGTTGTCGGTTCTTCGAGCTAGCTAGTCTGTTTGCTTGTGTTGTGTTGCTGTTGGCTCGTGTTTGCTTGTGCAGAACCCATAAGCTTCGTGTAACTAGTAATACAAGAAAACAATGGAGTCGACAATACTCAGTTCTTCCGCACTTAAAAGCTCATTGATATGCATACCAATGAGCTTTTCTGATTGACCTGCAACTGGGCTTGATTGGAGGCGAATAACGAGCCATCCCGTTCAATGCAGGCCCTGATGGTGGCCCCCCCGAACAGGTTTCCGCCTTGTCGAAGTGTAGCGGCCCGAGGTGGCTACTCTGAGTGGACTTGGGGCCCACTTTGGATGTGTGTTAGTGGGCTGCGGCGAAAGGTGTGTCCTCTCCCCCTACCTCTGCAGCCAAGGAGAAAGAGGAGTGTTAGTATGGCGATGCGCCACTCGCCCTATCCTACGCGACACTAGCGGGGCCGCACCGTGATGTTGATGCGGTGTGGGTGGGGCTGTGGGTTGCGAGGAGTGTCGGTATTGCGAGGCGTCGTTCTCCCTATCCTCCGCGGTCAAAACTTGGTTGGCGGCGGAGCCAGAGTAGATCCGCCGCTAGGGTCGGGAAACTAGTGCTAACGAGCGCTCCTTTTTCCTGGCCCCATGGCCTCAGCCCATTAGACTCAGGGGGTCCGTTACGCAGGTGGAGTTCAAGGCCGTGGAGGAAACCACGCCTTGTGTTCCTGGTGCGCCTTACCTGGGGAAGAAAATGGGGAGAAGAAGTTCTCCCCCGAGGAGGGGCTGCCATAGGGCGACCAGTTCTGGGGGGTGGCAGATGTGTGCGAAACCGTTACCGTGGCTCTGCTAATATGTGGCGAAGGTGGAGCACCATGGGGTATTAGTTGGTGCGAGTCCGACATAACCCGGCCTTTCCCCCGCGAGGCGTATGCGTAGGAATTTCTCTATGTAAAAAGGAAAGTCCCGATGTTGAGACTGCTGAAGGAATCGGTTTGGAGTCAGCAGTATGGTGTCTTGACACTTCCTTTTCCTGTTGCCGTGAAGCATCCATCTTCGTTTGCCTCCTGGTGCGTGGGTTACATTTGATTGTTATCTTTTGAATGTTTTTAATATTATATATATTAATCTGACCAACTTCCTGACTCTATGAATTTGTTATGAATAGAATAGAATAAAATGTCGTTTATTCAATATAAATTATAAATAATTCGAAAGTCAATATGATTATTCTCTAGTAGTATATAGGCATATCCAGTTCTATGTGGACATTAAGGAAATGAAATCGACCCACTTATTCCTACAATAGTCAACATTTATTTAACATTTTTGGCCACACCTCATTCTCTTCCGCCTTATTGTCGATCCATAAACAATATAGCATAAAATTTAAAATTTATGACCCGTACTTAAGAGTTTTTGTTGATTTATTTAATTCAAAATTAAAATAAGTGAGATGACTCATAATTCATACCGCGAGTCTGTTCACTCATTTGCTATACAGGCAAGAAGCATACTGGCGGGCCGCGGCGCACCAACACTTACGGTAGGATTACCAGACGTCCTTTTTAAAGGACGTCCTCTATTTCACACCCAAAATTGATCTCGTCCCTTTTTGATACAGAATAAGGATGACAAACGAGCACACAGTTTAACTAATGGTAAATAGATGCTGTGGCTCATAGACATTTAATTCTATGAAGACTAAAATGGAATGCCTCGTTTCCAGTATAAAGGATCTCCGGTTCTCTACACTCACCATACGAAACACAGTAGTATTGAGTTGGTATTTCACGTTGGAATACAGTAAAAACGTGGTCCTTCGCCGTTCGAGCAAACCCATTCCCGCTACAACTACATACTCGTTTAATATAGCTGCAGCATGGCTCTTCCACGTAGTAAAAAATTGATTTGAAATCTTTCATAGGGGACAAGGAAATATCGTACGAATTCCACGTTACCTCTGTTAGTTGAGGTTAGAGTAGAGTTGCGTATTAACATTGCTTTTTTATTAATAAATATTGCTACTGATGCCATAACAGCATTTTATGGAAACAATATGATAACCTCTATTTTATCCCTTTATTTAATCTTATCAAATCCTTTAAAACATAAAACGCGAGCTGGCAACCCTAACTAGTGGACACTTATATTATTAATAATATATTTCTTTAACCTTAACCTACCTTTTTATGGTCACAACGACTTACTGTGCTAATTGAAAATGATGGAGTATACACTTTTTCACTTTTATTGTTACAAAAATATATTTATACTATATTGAATATGTGTTTTAAGAAATTTATTTCCCAAACGTTGTACACTCGCTTTCTGAGAAACATAATACGAAGAAAAGTCCCCCCCCCCCATCAACATAGTAGCGGAATTAAAAGGAACACTACCCCAGGAGGGTACCAGCATCCCTGGAGAATCCCTCGCTGGGCATCCACGCCCAAGCTACCCTAATTTCTCTGAGGGTGGGTGCTCAGGCTGCCCCACGTATTCTGGGGGGACGAAATTCCGCTCAAGACGAAACCTGCTCGAGGCAAGCGGAGCAAGAAGACAAAGGCAACCCCTGCTACGCTTTCCGTGAATTTCTGCAATATCAGGGAACTTCATTCAAACCTTAACGCCGTCCACTACCATCTGGAGATAGCAAAGCCGGCCTTGCTCTTTCTAACCGAGACACAGGTGACCTCTCCGGCTGATACTTCGCATCTCTCCTACCCGGGGTACAAATTGGAGCACTCCTTTGTGAACACTCGTTTGTGCCCCGGGCTGGAGTTTGCGTGTACGTCAGAGAGGACATCTGTTTTCGACGCCTCGGCAGTTTTGAAGGTAAGGACCTGTCCATCCTATGGCTACGCGTAGACAGCGACAACCATCCACGCGTCTACGGGTGTCTCTATAGGTCCTATAGAGGTAATGCCGACACAGACCGACTCATCGACCACGTCCAAATAAATGACTGCAGACTCCGTGCTACAACAGGTCCCATGCGCAGAGATCGTGATACTCGGTGAATTTAACGCCCACTACGCTAAATGGCTTCGTTCCCGTTTAACCGATCTGGTAGATCTGTCTATGACTTTGCTTTGGCATATGATCTAACACAACTGGTTACTTCGCCTACGCGGATCCCAGATGTGGAGGATCATGTACCTTCCCTGTTGGACCTTCTGCTGACCTTTCATCCAGACGGATATCTGGTCTACGTCGATGCCCCTCTGGGCTCTTCGGACCATTGTCTGATTCGGAGTACGGTGCCACTCACGCTCCCATCTCAGTTGCGATCTTTTATGCATCCTACCCTTGGTTTGCTTCTCGCCGGATGATTCCAACGTTGTTGCTAATTATGTCGCTGATGTGGTACTTCAGAGAATGGAATTATTTATTCCATCATCTGTGGTGCCTATCGGAGGCAGAAATCGGCCATGGCTTGGTCACTCCTGTAAAATTGCATCACACTATAAGCAGGAGTGCTACCGAACCTGGGCTGACGCATCAACGTCCCGAGATATAAATACCAGCGCTCTGAAAAAAAATATAAGTCCGCCTCCAGATCCTTCAAAAGTGTCATTGCCGAGGCAAAGTCAGAGCACATCGGCAGAATTGACGAGAAACTATTTCGCCTCCCTTCGGCAACACGTGCATTCTGGTCTCTCGCCAAGGCTGTCCAAGGGAACTTCTGTCAGCCATCTCTGCCATTTTTGCACTGAGCGGACGACTCACTGGCCCATAACGCAAAAGAGAAAGCTGATCAGCTAGGCATTCTTTCGACGAACGAGTTCTTTCCGAACGGCTCGATTCATTGGCACTGGGTGGAGATGTTGCATCTCTTTGCATTTTCTTTTGCATTTACCAAGGGGAGTGCTCTGAGGAATTGTTCGGATTAATCCCAGCTGCTCAATTTTACCATCGCACGTCGCGGCAGAACTTGCGATACCATCCACACCATCTGGATGATTGGTGGTCCACCACTGTACGATTTAGAAGAAGTTTTTTTCCTCGCACAACTTCCTTGTGAAATCGATTACCACCAGCGATTTTTCCGGACCGATATGACTTAGGGACCTTCAAGAAAAGAGCCTACTCCTTTTTAAAAGGCCGGCAACGCATCTGCAATTCCCCTGGTGTTGCAGTTGTTCATAGGCGGCGGTAGCCACTTACCATCAGTTGAGCCACATGCTCGTTTGCCCCCTCTCCTATGGAAAAAAAAACATTTGAGCACATATCTTCCGTTATCCATACCTGACAGCCTACAAAAGTTCCCCGCTGAACAATAGTTTCCCCCGTAAATGAAATAAATAATATAAATAAGCATAATTTAAAAGAACGTGGTAGAGCCATGCTGCAGCTTTATTAATTGTATAGTTGCAGCACGAATGGGTCGGCTCGACCGGGGAAGGACCACGCTCTCACAGGATAGCAGCTTAATTTTGGTGAGTTTCGTATAACCGGTGAGTGTAGAACCGGAAACCCTTTTTACTGGAAAAGAGGCATTCCATTTTAGTCCTCACGGCTGACAACGCATCTGCATTTTGTTTCGCAAATGAGGACAGATGTAAATGTCTATGGGCCACAGCATCCACTCACCATCAGGTAGACTGTGTGCTCGCTTGTTAGCTTTATCATATAAAAAAAATGCCTCTTGCGCTTGGCAGACCACTGCAACAGTTTTTTTTTAATTATTTTGAGTTGTTCTCAGGAAGATACCGCTGCCCATCTTCTGTTTCAGATTCCCTGTGTCACCTCTTATGACACACATGGGAAGATTTGGGGTACTGGATATTCTTGCAACGACACTATACTCTCTTTGACTTCTTAATAAACAGTATAAAACGTTACTTTCCCAGTCACCTACAATCTACCACTAAAACATAAGTCTTTACTTTTTTCTTCTTAACTCTCAGTTAATATTTCTATTACATCAGCTTCGGAAGAAGTCATTAGTAACTCTGTTTTCACGTTGGAAATGTAACATAGCATAGCTTTACTTGGTTTTTCCTTAAAAATAATAATGTTATAGTTAGTCGAATTACCGCCGAATTTAAAAAGGTTACGGTAATTAATTTCAAACTGTAATTTTTTTATCTTAAGACTTGTAAATTAATCTCTTTATTCTAGTAAATGTATTATAAGCGTGAAAATACATACGTTAGCAGACGTTGCATCTAATACGTCCGCTTAAGCTTTTTTAGAGCATAAGGGTGACAAACAAGCACACAGTTCCCCTGATGGTAAGTGGATGCTGTGGCCCATAGACACCTACATTTATCTTCAACTAAGAATCGAAATGAAGATGCGTTGTCAACCCTGCGGATTAAGATGGAATGCCCCATATCCAGTAAAAAGGGTCTCCGGTTCACTACACTCACCATACGAAACACAGCAGCATGAAGCTGCTATTTTAAGCTGGTACTCTGTGAGAGCGTGGTCCTACCCCGGTAAAACCAACTCATTCGTCCTACACTCACAGTTTTATTTCTTAGAGTATTAATTCATTAGGTACGAATATATATCTAAGGTATATTTCCATAAACAAATACGACGGGGAAACACCTAAGCGACACGCAATAACCTTATTGACATCATCATCGGAAGCATCAACTGAGTATGATTGACGCGTAATCTCCAAACACTTATCGAAGTCCGACATATAGCTTGCAGTTTTTCAAACAGTGATTTTGTTCTTTGATTATAGCACAATAGGTTTACGTATCTTGAAATATGTCGAGATATGGCGATGGCGACGGATTCACGCGCAATTCCTTTCCGTAATATTCCTACGTTATATCAATGAAATGACAGATATCAAAACGTTTATAGTTTTGTTTATTATAAACTAGCGACATGCTCCGGATACGCCTGAATTGGATCTATTAATGAAAATAAATTATCATTTATTTTATCAATTTTTAGTTTTTTTTTCAAAAAAATGTTAGTGTCTAAACTAAGCTTCTCAAATAAAAACCCCGACTGTGTTCACTTGATCTCTATTTTTTTTAACCATTAGCAGTTGTGTATGACAATAGTTCTGTCAATATTCGAGGGTTTCGACACAAAACATTAGCATTGTGCTCACTTTATGTCAAATCTTTATTTACGTTCTGCATCACAGCTGCGAGTGTGCATGGCTGCTTTTAACTTGTGTAGTGAAACACATTCACAGTATTATTAAATAATTGATTACTGTTATACGCAGTAGAGCCATGCTGCAGCTATATCATGGCTACAGCACGAATGGGTCGGCACGACCGGAGTAGGACAACGCTCTCACAGAACACCAGCGTAATACAGCAGTGTAATGCTGTTTCGTATGTTGAGCGTAGAGAACCGGAGACCATTTTTACTGTTAACAAGGCATTCCACAATTGAAATTTGAAAACACAATTGAAAACCAGCGTAAAATAGCAGCTTAATGCTGCTGTGTTTCGCATGATGAGTGTAGAGAACCGGAGACCCTTTTTACTGGCAAAGAGGCATTCCATCTTAGTCCTCACGGGTGACAACGCATCTGCATTTTGAGTCTTTATTGAGGATAGATGTAGATGTCTATGGGCTACAGCAACCACTTACCATCAGGTGGACTGTGTGATCGTTTGCCACCCTATCCTATAAAAAAAAAACGCCACATATTACCTTATTATAAGGTGGACTGTGTGTTCACTTATCACCCTTATTCTTAAAAAATGTCCACGCTGCGATGAAGTCGATTTGTATCACATCTATAAGCTCTGAAGTAGTTCCCAGCTTATAGATATTGCAACCGTAGAACTGTAATGTAGATTACAGTTCTACGGTTGCAATGTTACATTACTACGTACCCCCAAGCCCGGTATGCGTAGGCATTTCCTGGTGAAAACAATACAGTACCTACACCAAGAAAGGAAAATTTAATAAAATATAAAATGATTAGAAATATGATAACACATTGTATGTATTCATGCGTAAGGGGTTCGGCTACTTTTTGTTATGAAGATCGTTTGTAAACGCTGTCATTATGGGGAATTATTCACATTTGGTTTTTCCTCTATATCTAAAAATATATTGTCAGAGGCTTCATACAACTACTACTATATTATCATTATATTAAGTCTTTTTAAATTAATATTCTTCCGGTTTCATACAGAAAACATTTCGGAGTGTGCGCGCAGTAATTGCATAATTTAATTCCTAACTCTCCTTTCCACCATCGGACAGCCAGAGGTTCGGCCAGTGTCCACCTCTTCGTTGTTGACTTACCACACATTCAAAGCAATCCGTTTGCTGCATCGTTCATGATCCGTACAGCAAAGGAGTGAAATAATTCACCTACATCTGTCTTTCCATCCGATTACAGCGTGGAGCGTCTTCAAGGCAAGAGTTAATAAGCGTTTGTTAAGCTAGAGAAAGAGATAAGTTAATCTCGGCGTTCCATCTCTTTTTTTTCTTCAAAGTTTATTACTTAATAGTTTTAACTTAGTTTTTAACTTTTATACCAGAATAATCTAGATACATAAACCGTAACAGGACTATAGCTATAGTTTTAAGGGAAACCTTAGAATTTTTAATGTTTTGCTTAAGTCAATTGTATGAAATTAAAACAGCTTTTATCTTCAAATTCACAGAAGCAATACCTACATTTTAATTTAAGAGTTGCATTATTACGGAAATTGTACAATAACTACATAGTTGCAAAGTTAAATATCTTGCTGTATAAAATGTAAATTAAAGGGAGTCATTAGCCGTCGCCCACACCAAACCACATTTAAAGTGCCGTACGCGAGGACAAATCTACTCAGGTTTGCACCTACGAGTACGACACCTGCTTTAAAATCATTTTCGAAGAAACGGACATCTTCCACTGCAGCCTCACGAGGTAAGTTCACAGGAGCGGCGCACGGGGTCTGTGAGAATTATTTTTATAATTATGTTACTGATTTATAATAATATATCTTTGTATGCCAATAATTATATCTATCAGTTTTTTTGTATAGCACTGTCCTGATCTTAAATTGTTATGATGCTTTATCTGTTTTTGTAATAAATAAATAAATAAAATAAAAAATAAAGTCAAAAATAAATTTGTTTTTAAATTAAATAATTATTAAAATAATTAATAGAATCAGGCGTTACTTTGCAGAAATCCATTATATAAAAGCTTTTAGAAGTAAATTTTTCTAAAAGAAATAATTATTTATTTACATAACACTGATTCAGTACGTGGTAGAGCCATGCTGCAGCTATATTAGTGGTATAGTTGTAGCACGAATGGGGCTGCTCCACCGGGGAAGGACACGCTCTCACAGAATACCAGCGTAAAATAGCAGCTGAACGCCGCTGTATTTCGTGTGGTGATTGTAGAGAACCGGAGATCCTTTTTACTGGAAAGAGGCATTCCAGTGCTGTAGAAGGCCGTCCCTCATGCAGATCATCGGTGAGATTAGTGCGACCACGTTTAAACTCATTAAACCAGTTGTAAACAGTGGCACGGAATGGGGCTTCATCGTGAAAGGCCAATCGAAGTCATATATCAGCATCATCAATCATAACTTTCTTGTTTACTTAAATTACATCGAAAGTCATACACATTCAATTTTGTACGAAAATGTTCTCGCGTTAAATTTATGCTAATGTGACACAGAGAATTTTCCATTTGCCGCCAAATCGTAATATATAACGTCGTATAAACAAATGAAAAATTAATAGAATACATACACAATAATAGAATAACACAATAATAAAATAACCGACATAGCCCAAAGAATCAGTATGCTGAAGTGGCAATGGGCCGGCCATATAGTTCGAAGAGCCGACAACCGATGGGGAAGAAAGGTTCTTGAGTGGCAGCGTCGTACCGGTAAGCAAAGTGTAGGGCGACCCGCCACTGATGACCTGGTAAGACATGCAGGAAGTCGATGGATGCAGGTGGCTCAGAACCGTGCTTTGTGGCATTCCTTGGGGGAGGCCTATGTTGAGCAGTGGACTTGTGAAGGGCTGTAATGGTGATGATGGTACACAATAATATTGGCAAAGAATTCCATTTTCAAAATTTGAACTTATTTTTTTATTATATCGTTTACAAGTGGCCAGTTCTAAAAATTTTCTGTGTCGTCCTTGTACAACTATCCTCAATTAAGAATCAAAATGCAGATGACTACAATGGAATGCCACATTTCCAGTAAAAAAGGGTCTCCGTTTCTCTACGCTCACCATACGAAACAGCAGTATTGAGTTGCTATTTTACGCTGGTATTCTGTGAGACAGTGGTCCTTCCCCGGTCGAGCCGACCCATTACTTCGCGGATATTCTATATATTAAAGATCTTACAAAGAAAATCTTGAGAAGAAGATCTTAAGACAAGACTTAGCGATCAGCCACCTGAGAATGCCTCTTGTAGAGTGGTGTGTCTTTCCTAGTGTAGTGGTATTGGGAGTAGTGGTAATAGGATTACGGGTGACGGGATAGTGCACGCAATTGAGGGAGGGCGGGAAATGCTCTTCAAACTAGGTAAGACACATTATGATCTACTCGTAAGCAATCTAATTTTTAAGATCTTTAAAACAAGTACTCGTAAGTATCAATAAAAAGCATTATATCGTATCCTATATGGAACCACCTGTGCGAAACACCTATTTTATAAAAAATATTTATTTAAATCGGCGGTAGCAGGGATGGTAGATATGATAAGGATATAGAATGACGAGTGAAAGCAGGAAATAGAGTAAATGGGTCTTTACACTCTATATGACTTTCCAGAATGTGACCAAGAAGGCACGTATGGCAATTCACAACGCTGTGTTAGTCCTTAGTCCCTACTTTAATGTATGGTAGTGAAAGTTAGGTGTGGCGGAAGAAGCACGAGAGTAGAATAAATGCTGTAGAAATGCGGTCATTAAGAAGTATGTTAGGGCTTAATCTGAATGACAAGGTGGGAAGTTGTGTGATAAGAGAAGAGTGTGGTATGCAAGATGATGTTGAGACCAGGATTAAGAAAGAAATGCTTCGGTGGTTTGGTCATGTAGACAGAATGAATGCGGAAAGACAAAGCAAATTTATGTTGCAGAGGTGAACGGCAGAGTCGGAAAGGGACGCCTTAAGCGAAAGTTTATCCACCAAATTGGCGATATATTGAAAATGGGCCAAATTAAGGGTACCCTTAACCGACGAGCGTGTATGCGTAAGTATATGGCGAGAGAGGTGTGTCAAGATCGTGCCAAAAGGAAGTCCATAGTCTCTGCCTACCCCTCTGGGTGAGATGCGTGAGTCTTTATCTTATTATGTAATCAGTGATGATACATAAAAAAACATACGCGTCTAATAAATAACCTACTCTTTTTTTGAACTCAGTTAAGAAAAGTTGAAAATGACGCAATCATCATACAAGCACCACTTTTAAGAAGGCTATTGTATTCCGAATACTATAATTACGAATACAAAAAAAAAGTATTAACAAAAGCAAAACAAACTTTTTTAGATCTTTGATGTCGGCTTTTACTTTTTGTTAAAAGTTATATCACAGTCTCAATGTCACTTACACAGTTATATTAATAATTCCGTCCCCTATTTTGCCACTCTTAGTAGCGGAAAATTTTCTCAAAATTTATTGGGACTTCCCCTGAAGCAAAGCCTATTAAATAAAAACATATACTTCAAACTCAGCTCTCAATTTGCGAAGACATTGCGTAACATACATATAAGAAAAACAAAGTTGAATTGTGAACCTACAAGTGAGCAAGTGAGTGCACAAGTCCTCTAACAATCTCAGCTATAGCTGGCACCTGCCTGGTACCTAGCCACAGCTAGAGATGTCCGCGGTACACATGTCTCTGCATCATTAGCGACAGTTCGCGTCTTGAATTGTAGATGTGGTTATGCGTCCGCATCATTTAATTAAATATACCTCGTTCAAGGTTGCGCTGAGCTGGCCATAAATTTTCCATTAGATCCGCGAGTGATTTCCATACGGAAGATAAGCTCGTCAGATCATTGCGAGATAACGGATACAATACCTTGTGCCATACTAATCGTAATCTCTGAATGCTTATAAATTATTAAGTTGTTATAATGTATTAAATTATAAACGGAAGTGGAAACAATGGAAATGACAACTGGATCGTTGGAACAACATAATGTGCCCATTATATTTATGCTCATATGTCCTAACTGTTTGAGAATAAATAAAATGTAAGGTAACTTTAAAATATTTGATCACAAAAACAAAGGTAGTTTTAGAAAAAAACACTGTAAATACAAGCTAGTACTACCAGTTTCTCGACTCCACCGAGTCAGTAATTCTTTCATGGGGCAATGCATTGATTTATATCTTGTATAACTCAATGGGGCAATGTGTACGCTATTATAACAAAGTCCCAGAAAATATACAAGGTCTCTATTTTACCAAGTTTAAATATTTTATTGAATAAAAACTGTATAAAAAGGCTTATTATAATATAAATGAATACATGGTTTATAATAACCCCTGGGAATAAGGTGGTCGCTTCCAAGCTGCTTCTAAAATACATTTTGTAAATAGTTTGCAACCTTTCATATTGTAAAATTTACTTTAAAAAAAGTCCCACTGGGTTTCTTGCTGGTTCTTCCCAGGACTGATTTTTTTCCGAACCGGTGGTAAACTAAAATTACTTTCAATAAGAATAATACATATGTGATCCGAGTGATCTGATGTGATTATACATGAGAGCCGACTAGGCACGTCTAAGACGGAAGTTGATCGACCAAATTAGTTATATATTAAAGATGGTCCTGATGAGTAGTACGTTTAATCACCAAACATGTTTACGTAGGTATATGGATGTGAAGGAAGCGAGAGAGGTGTGTCAGGGTCATGCCAAATGGAATCGGTAATCTGCCTACCAGCTTGGGTGATGGGCGTGAGGGTTTATGTTATGTTATGTTTTATTTTTTATCCATCGCATCGCGTTGCCACGCTTGGCAAGGAGGTCGGCAACCGCTGTTTTTTATCATTTACAGTTGTTATCAGGAAAATGCTGCTGCCCATCTTCTGTTTCAGTTTCCCGCTGTCGCCTCTTACGACACCCACGGGACATAGATTTATATTAGGCAGTTTTTAAATTAAAAAAGTTGAAGTTTCAGCTTATATACATCCTACAGCTTGGCACAGGCCTCCCCTAATTTTCGAGAGGGTTTTAGGGCAAGGAAATGTCCGCCGCGCTGCCCCAATGCGTGTTGACGAACTTCTCACGTCTTCGAAATATTTTTTCTTATTTCTCAGATATGCAGGTTTCCTCACGATGTTTTCCTTCACCGCTGAGCACATGGTAAATCAGCACTTAAAATTGCAATTAACAATTTCATTGGTGCTGGCGGGGATCGAACCCGGGTTGCTCGCGTACTGTGAAATTTACAGCGAGTCATCTGAGCTATCACAGCTCTAAAAATGGCACGGTTTTTAAATTGATTCTTATTAATTTATTCATAGCAATACAATCATAATATTATAATGTATGTAAGTATTAAAGGAGTTGTGTATGCTGTGCATGTCTTTGTCTATTTGATCACTTTAAAAAAACGTACACAAACAAAATTTACTGCATGCAAGATGTTCGGACCCTGCGATACACGAAACCAAAACACATTTGGAAAGTGTGCGTCACCGGCAAACGCGTTTGTTTACGTAGAACAGGTCGGATGCACCTAGGGTTGCCAGACGTCCTTTAATTTAAAGGCTGTCCTCTATCTTAGATCCTAAAATTGATCTTGTCCCCTGATTTGAAATCTTTAAAAGAGGGGAAAGCAATATCGTGCGTATTCGACATTTCCTCTGCTTAATGACGTCAAAGAGTTTAAAAATCACTTCGAGGTGACGCGCGATGGTAAAGAGACAAACTACGTTACAATTTTTTAACAATTGTTAAAAATTTTCCTTGTACACAAAAAGGACACAATAGTTAAACAATCAAAATGTTCATATTGGACTCACGGCCATAACAGCATTTTATTGAAAACAATATGATGACTAACTAAAGACAGGTATTTGAAAGGGACGAAGAGAGAACGAAGTGTGAAATATGGGTAAATCAGGAATGTCTACAACAGGTAAATGAAATTGTATACTTGGGGAGTGCTTTTAGCCGGGATGGAAGATGTGATTTAGATGTGGACAGGCGTGTCGCTACCGGGAACAAAGTCAATGGTGCCCTGACTGCGTTAGTCAAAAGGCAAGGCGTAGCGAAGAGTGCACGCCTTGCAATACATAACGCAGTGTTGGTACCGACTTTGTTATATAACAGCGAAACCTGGGTATGCCAGAAGAAGCATAAAAGTAAGTTGAATGCAGTGGAGATGCGATCTCTTCGTAAAATGTGCGGCGTTACCATGGCCGACCGAAAGCGAAACGAAGAGATTCGCAATATGGCAGGTTTGAAAGTTGACCTTATCACAAAAATTGATAAGGGCGTGCTTCGGTGGTTTGGGCACGTTGAGCGAATGAGTGAAGACCGAATGGTGAAGAAAATATATAGCGCGAAAGTTAATATTAAAAGGTGTCGAGGTAGACCGAGACTAACTTTCGAAGACCATGTGAGCAAATTGCTCGAAGAGGGTAGGGTCAAGAGTACTCGGATACCTAGACGTGCATGCATGAAGAAGATAATGAATCTGAAAGAAGCGAAAGAGGTTTGTAAGGATCGTGACACTTGGCGATCTGTTCTCTCTGGCTACCCCGTCAGGGATTGTGCGTGAAGATAAGTAAGTAAGTAAGTAACTAAAGACATTCTATGTCCTACATTTATCAAATTCTCTAAAACATAAAACATGAGCTGGCAGCCCTAGCGCAGCGCATTCTAAAAAACGGTTTGACCCTATAAACAGGTTTTCGTAAAATTAGACCCTTGCAGGCCCGTCATTGGGAAAACCCATATGTGCTCCCTGTACACCCTGCGTTGCACCCCATAATAAATTATTTGTTTGGGGAATTTTAATTGGAGTTGCAACGTAGATTTGAAGGTTACGTTTCTACTATATGCAACAAATCATAACATATTTACAAGACATGGGACGTTATTATGTTCTCAAAATACTCATTGGTGTTTTTATGGTTAAGAAATAGAATAAAATAAAATATAAATTACAGTATTTTTTTTTATTTAAAATAATGTTACTCCTCAAACTAGAATTTTCTCCTGTATTGTGGAAGCAGCTTACAAATATTAATTTGCACTAGGATAAACATCCAGACTTTTATTTGTAATCCAAACAAATACTTGCTCAGCGCAGCAGCTGAATGTTAAGCCAATACGCCACGGAACAATTAAAAGTAATTCTTATTAAAAGTTAGGAAAAACTAGCTTGGTTATATGTATATACTCTAAGCGAAAAGCTTTGTCCTGGGAAGACACAGCAAGAAATCAAGCGGGACTATACTTGTTTGTAAACTATAATTTATAATGTATATAATACGATATTTTAAAATGTTACACCTAAGTTCTATACACATAATATAAACTAAGTGCATATTACACAATAAGTACTAAACACTGCGTGGTTAGTGTACCACCCGCTGGTCGGAAGCATGGTAAGAAACTCAACGAGACGGTTTTTTTAATGTAACAATTTACATGAAGAATTGTTTTACGATTAATTTAAAAAACATTTTATAAACCGCTTAGCGGCGATTAGATCATTCCCTGGGGTTATAATGTTTATAAAGTTTGGCGGGGTTGTAGTGTTTGCTATGATTATTGCACCGATGTGGTCGCCTGCAATGTACGTAATGATTGTGATAAGTGACCCTCATTCGTATAGTCGTAAATGGTGATAGAAAGGTATAAAAATATTTTTACAGCAATAAGGGGAAACAGGGACACACCGTCCACCTGTTTTTTTTAATTCTTTTATTTTAATACGTTACCTCCACACTAGGATTTTCTCCTGTATCGTGGTTAACATACGTGTAGTTAACATACATAAATTTCACAAGGACACACATCCAGATCCGGAACAATTATTTCTAGGCCATACAAATAATTGTTATGTCCGGGATTCGACCCGCGGCCCTTAGCGCTGCAACTTGTTGCTAAGCCACTGCGCCACGGAGCCGTCAAGTTTTGTTTGTAAGTGATTGTTGTGGCCCACAGACATCTATATCCATCCTGGATTAAGAATCAAAATGCAGATGCGTTGTCACCCCTGAGGACTAAGATGGAATGCCTCATTCACATTAAAAGTCGGTCTCTGGTTTTCTACACTCACCATACGAAACACAGCAGCATTAAGCTGCTATTTTACGCTGGTATTCTTTAAGGGTGTGGTCATTCCCCTGTTGAGCTGACCTATTCGTGCTACAGCGTGGCTCTACCACATATAAACTACATTTATTACACTTAGGTGTGCCTTTTTATTTCTGGATCACCGCTGAATTTTAAACTATTTAAGAGAATCATCCAAATTGATTCACAGTTGGCAATGTTACCACGCCATATTTATACAAAGGAACAAAGTTGAAATTAAAACCTCCTTTTTCCTTTATTTTGTAGTCGACTAAAAAGGATAGTTTACGACAATTTCAGCACTTGTCCCCGGCCGGAGGTCGCACGTCACCAGCCCGCGAGCCCACGTTTTCGCAGAGGCAATCGCCATCGCCTACATGTTCCTTTTGGATAATAAATTATTTTTAAGGTTGTAAGGTTACACCTCGATATGCAAATTTTCGCCCAGTGTTTGATTATTAATTAATTTCGTTGTAACGTTTCTTCCTGAGTTGTAATAATATGTTTCTTCTATAATAAAAGAATGCGTGAGTGTCGTGGAACACTCGGTTGGAACGAAGTGCCTTTCGTAGTATATTATTATTGATAAACGTATTATATTATTCATAAACAAATACAAATAAATGAATCACTAGCATCTATAAAACGAAGCGTCATTTAAAATAATATTTCTTTCATGGCAAGATAAGAAAAAGTGCGAGGGAGATGGATATTATTCCATCTCGCTCCTTTATTTCGCCGCCAAGGCAGTCTACACTATGACAAAAGGGGTTTTATGACGAAAAAATACTTTTTGTCGCCTAGCTCCCATCCGCCAAACCCATACCGTCCGATAAGGAACTTCGTTCCAATATGTTAACATAAATTGTACATACAAGCAGCATTGATATATTAAAAGGAATATATCAATGACAAGCAGTGCTATTTTACGGCAGGTAGATAAGAGGGCAGTAGTTCCTACCCAAACGGACTTTTATACAGAAATTGAGTCTTAGCACCTAGGCTACTAGATTAGCCCATTTACAAGCGCTTTTACTTTTTACATATATGTGTATTATGCTCGGGTTTGTATTTTGTTTTCTTTATTTCATTTTTATTAAGTTACCTCCACACTAGGATTTTATCCTGTATCGTGGGGGCAGTATACATAAATAAATTTCAAAAGGACAAACATCCAACCTGGAACAATTATATGTAGTCCATACAAATACTTGTTCCGTGCGGGATTTGAAACCCACGAATTTGAGCGCCACGAAGCCGTCAGCTGAGGAATTATACCAACGTTTCTTCATATGCCAATCTCACTTTTCTTAATTCCTTATTAATGAGCTTAATCACAATGTGAATACGTCTCTCCGTTAGTTCAACGCGAAAAAAGATACATTAGGTACACTTAAACTTACTTACAATATGAAGTTCTGAAATCTGAAGTTACTCACAGAATACCAGCGAATACCAACATATATTTTATGTTCGAAGTTGAGAGTAGTTTGTGTAGAGAACTAATAATTTGATTTCTTGAATTAGTCGTCAGTGGTGACAACACACATATATTTTCATTCTTAATCGAGTATAAATGTAGATGTCTATGGGTCACAACATCCACTTACCATTCGGTGGAACGTAAACTCATTTGTCACACTCATTTTATAAAAATAAATACATTATGTAGAAGGATAGTTGCGTAATGTAATAATCTCACTTGAAGGAGGTGCCCTCTGCGGAGTGGTGGATCGGGAACCAACTTAGACTGATGATGGAGTATCACCAGTCCGAGGAAACAAGCCCTAGGCTCATGTAAACGCCTGCTCGCCGTGTTCAGTATGGACAAATTATCCATGTAATGCTTGCCAACTGGTACATTTTTAATAAATCGATTCTATATATATATATGAGTATATAATGACATCCAGACCGAATTTTGGTTACGTCTTTTTGTCTTATATACGATAGGATCATAATGCCCGAGCGATTTCGAGCAAACACAGGTGCACTCTCTATTCCCTCACTCTCATAGTTCGATGGGACGGCTGACACGACCGGAGAGAGATCAGACGCAGGATTTACGTGGCACGGGGGTAAACACCGTCAACCTTCTGACTCCGGGCTGGTACTGAGAATTTTTTGACAGAAAAACCCAATAACTGATTACCGGATTCAAACCCGGGACCTTACGATCAGCACCCGTGTTTTTACGAACTCTAGACCAATGAGGTAGTCATTACGAGGACACGTGATTGCGTTTATGGTATGGAGGATGAGCGCGTGACTCGGAGAATGTTATCGCGGATTGAGCCGGCAATATACATAATCCATTTTCCTGATTTACGATGCGGTTCGCTTTGTTATTGCTTTGCGACACTATTCAACTAGAAAACGTTTCATTATTGCTTCTTATGTGCGATTATAGTTAACTGGATCATAAAACTGACTGAGGCTTTTGAGAATATTACGTGGGGTTTATACTTGTACATATTAACACGGCGTATTTAATATTTTGTAATAGCTTTATACTTTCTTTGAAACTAGCGACTCGTCCCGGATTCAACTGCATATGATATACTATTAATTACGTGTTATATAGATTTAAGATATCCAAGACAATTTATTATATATATTCTTCGTTTTCTCCAAAAAAATATTTACGTTTTTCAGATAAAATGTAGCCTAGATCCCTCCTGGTATTGCTTTCTTTCTGTTCATAAAATTTTATCACAATCGGTTCAGCTATTTCTAAGATTAGCGCGGACAGACAGACAGACACATTATTTTGTAAATGGTTATTTATGTGTTAATAGTATTCAAGTATCCCCTAAGCTTAATAGTATTTATATGTATAGATAGTATCGTAAAATATTTATTCCAAAAACTAACTAAAGTTATTTAGTAGGCCATACGAGTACTCCGGCTACATTCTGGCTCACACGAGTAACTCGTCATTATTTTGCGCTGTGTCGTTTTGAATCTTGAATATAATAGAAGTAAAAGATTATCTCAAGTTATTTCATCTCGTATTAGACGTGAAATCCGCAGCGTGGCGACGGGGAGAGGGAGGGGACTGGCGAGCAATTGCCAATCCGTCTACGAACTGTGGCAATCTAGCTAACTCTTTCTTACAACGAGGACTTTCACGAACTTCTAAAGCAGGCCTTGAGTTAATATTGAAGTGATTGTTTACTTCTGCCAGTCTCTCAAATTAGGGTTGACTGTTAAAGAATGCGAAAGGCACAAGTCCGCCCTTTATATCCCTTGTTTTAAGGTATGTAATGAAGATTAAATAAATAAATATTCAAATAGTTCTTTTGTAAGAATTGTCCTTCTGAACGTTCTGTAACTGTTTGTAATGTTATGTTATCATTTTCGTTTATTATGTTGAAATTACGCGCTGGGTGTAATCAAATGGCTTTTTTTTATAGGATCGGGTGACAAACGAGCACACAGTCCACCTGATGGTAAGTGGTTACTGTGACCCATAGACATCTACATCTATCCTCAATAAAGACTCAAGATGCAGATGCGTTGTCACCCGTGAGGACTAAGATGGAATGCCTCTTTGCCAGTAAAAAGGGTCTCCGGTTCTCTACACTCACCATACGAAACACAGCAGTGTTAAGCTGCTATTTTATGCCGGCTTTCTGTGAGAGCGTGGTCCTTCCCCGGTTGAGCCGACCCATTCGTGCTGCAACCATAATATAGCTGCAGCATGGCTCTACCATGTAGAAAAAATGGCTGAAAATACTTTACACTAATAAAGATATATTACCACCACCATATATTTTATGGAAGTTATAGAAGGTCAAGCTTCAGCCAACGCTAGCGTAGGCAAATTGATATTAGGCAAGTGCTACAGTCTACATGTTGGTCAAGTTTCAAAGAAACCAATCCTAACTGCCAGTGTTCACTGGATAGAGCTATATGTATCCGCATATCGGCTGTAATCTGGATAATTAGCGGTCCACTACCATACGATTTACAAGAAGTTTTTTTTCTCGCACAACTTCCCAGTGAAATTGACTATCACCAGTAATTTTTCAGCACCGATACGACTTAGGGACCTTCAAGAAAAGAGCCTACTCCCTTTTAAAAGGCCGGTAACGCATCTGTGACTCCTCTGGTGTTACAGTTGTTAATGATCGACACTTAATATCAGATGAGCCGCATGCTGGTCCGACCCCTCTTCCAAGCAGGATTTCGTCGTGTGAAGTTGAGCTAAGAGAATCAGATAAACTCTGTAATGATAACAAAACTTTCCATTTTAAACTTAAGTTCAAATATATAAATAATGATATACCGTTATTGTAGATTTTGAAAATACTAGTAAATAAGGCTTCTACTTTTATTTGAAATTATCTGAACTAGCCCAAGATTATAATCTAAACTAGATAATAATCCCACCCTACCATCAATTTTTTTAATAATAATGTCATACCATTCTCTCCCATGTATAAAACCTTGGTCTAAATGTTGATGGTTGCTCTACATGAAACAAACATATACAGGAGGTGAGTCGCAACACTTATGGAACTTTTAGGTTATAAAAAGAAGAAACATCGTAAACAGCCACTGAAGCAAGTTCTCTAGCTTTCCCATCCAAAATATTATGTACAAATTCAATATTATGTAATTTATATGGAACTTCAGAATATAATACTTTCAATTAAATTTTTAAATTATCTCTATTGGAAAACCAACGACGATACCCCTCATTAAGCCAAATGTTCTGAGCTTTAGAAATAGCAATACTGGCCGCTCGACTATTTGTGCTGGAACGTATTTGAATATAATTGGGAATAACATTAAAAAAACATGAAGTTGTTAGCTCTGCTGATTGAAATTGACATAGAGTTTTGCTGGTCGGCCGTTCTAGCCTTCTTAAGATAATACATAGAATCGAGTTTTTTTCTCCAACGCATTAATCGTAATGACCTATCGGCAATCGGCACATGCTATCGGCTAATACAAGTAAGAGGACGCGATATTCCGCCCGGGTGAATCGGCCCGCTACGCAAAAGCATGCGCATTTCTATTTACATGCATTTGTTCCGCTTATTCCGTTTCTGTTTATTCCGCTTATCTCATTATTTGCAATTTTGCATAGAAGTCATTATTTATTTCTATAGGCCACATTAGACATAGTAATGACACGCTATTGTTTAACGTAGGTATTCAACGTTCGCCTATTTCTCGAAGGTTCTGCTCGGCGACGTCTCGGCCACGCTAAATAGCACTATATCAAATACAAGCTGTAAAACCCTATTTCACCCCCTCAGCGGGTTGAATTTTCCAAAATCCTTTCTTAGTGGCTGTCAAGAAAGGAGTGTATATGCCAAATTTCAAGTCAATTGGGTGTATAGTTTTGGATATCTCGTGCTGAGTGAGTGATTCAGTGGTATTTCGCTTATTTTCCTTGTCGAGGGACTTCCCGGGCCTACGAGTAACCCCACGAGAAAAATGTTCGCTTTAAATGTGATTAAGTTTTACGATTGAGGCAAACTAGTCAAGTAGGCGTTTATCGCAGCCGTCATAAAAAATCGCGTGCAATCCACGCTAATGATTTATTCCATATATAAATCAGATACGAGTAGCACAAATCTAATCACGTCGGAGTGATACAATCTCCGTGGATATAACCAACAATGTTTCTTAAAACGTTTTATTTCGAAGCTATTTTGACTTACAATGTGCTTTTATCTTTATAAAAATTTATTAATTGCTGTTCTAAGCAGTGAAAAAGAGTATTGATTTCGTCAAAAGTTTTTTAATTAGCATATGATTTATATGCTCAATAAATGTAAAGGAATTATATTTTATTAGACATTAAAATGTCTTACTTTCTTTTTAATACCATACCAGTGAATAAAAAGGATTTTCTGTGCAAAAGTCAGTAAAAGGAACTTATGAAACACTTCGACCCCTCTCCGTCGCACTCTCAGTGAAAACCAGAGGTTTTTTGAGTGTTCTAAAGTAGACGACTATAAATCTAGTTGTAAAAAGTTTAACCTAACACAAATGGTGAGGTTGAAATTGTCAGTGTTCAAGTTAACTTAGGGGCTTAGTAGCCGTAGCTCGGTCACCCATGGTGAACAAAGAGGAACACACATGGCTGGCCCGAGGTGAAGAGTGGGCCCGAGGTGGCCACCACGAGTGAGGAGTGTTGGTAAGGCGATGCACCGCTTTCCCTACCTTCTGCAGCCGAATCTTATTATTATATAATATATTAGTTGGCGGCGAAGCCATAGACCAGACCCACCTCTGGGGGTCAGGAAGGCTAGTGTTTCTGAGTACTCGTTTTTCCTGGCCCCATGGCCTTCGCGCATCTGACACGGGGGCGTCCGTTGGTGGGTTTGGTCGTATAATGCCGAAGCGCCAAGTTACACAAAGGAGGAAATATATCTCATACCTAGGGTTGAAAATTACTTTGGACGCGATAAACTGTTGTGTAGCCGACAAACTGGCTTACAGTTTGGCAAAATTTAAAATGTAAATAATGTAACACTCTTTTTAAGAATAAATTAAAAAAAAGAAAGAATGAACGAGGCAAGAGTGACCAAACAAAGTTATGTTGCAGAAGTGAACGGCAGAGTCGGATAGACGAATATCCGACATGCTTTAAAATATATGTATAGTGATGCTGCGCTACGCTTCGTATCTTGCAAAAAGTATAAATTTACTGCGTTCACTTGAGCTATTACCAGTCTGGTGGCACGCTCCACAAAAAACAATTCCAATTCGTATTTCAATTAACATTTGAATGAGTAACCAACTGTACACGTGATTTGAAAAACGCTATATAATCCTAAGTAACAGGCGACCTTGTACCTTACACAAGCAAATCAATTCAGCGTTCTCGCCGTCCCAAAATAGCTTTTCATCCGAAAAAGGATATTAAGTCTATCGCCTCACGGATCATGTTCCAGTATACACTTAATAGATATTTCTTTCTTTCTATATCTCACAAAAAATATACGGTTATACAAGGGTTATAAAAAATAGCAATTCTCAGAATAATCTGATTCAATGATCCAATTGTATTATTTTAAATAAAGTTCATTGTTCGTTCTGTTGCCGAGGCGCGCACACAATAGCTAATAATAATAATAAATGATTTATTTTCTCACCACAATCACAATATTACATAAGTAATGGACTTAATATTAAAGTATTTCGCCCCTTTGTTCTACTGCTAACTGATGTCTAAGCTAGGCTTTGCGCCTGTACGTGATCTGACGTCCTGAACATCACAATACTTTTATTATTTACATGTACCATATGTGTAATTTATATAATGTACCTTCTTTCTTTTATGTTTAAACCTAATCTGACCATTTAAAGGGAGTTTTCAGACGCTTTTTGGAAGTGTTTAAATGACTGGGTTCGGGCAAAGGTGGCATGTTTATTATAATGTTACTTAATAAATTATTATTGTGTAACATATTAAGTGATTGTAAACTGTTCCTTTTAAAAAAAT
Organism: Parnassius mnemosyne; assembly: GCA_963668995.1. Classification (NCBI taxonomy): domain Eukaryota; kingdom Metazoa; phylum Arthropoda; class Insecta; order Lepidoptera; family Papilionidae; genus Parnassius; species Parnassius mnemosyne. The sequence goes on from CAVLGL010000093.1 coordinate 67,784,895, forward strand.
GTCCCGCTGGATTTTTAATTTGCTGGGCCTGTAATCAATTTTTCCGCGAAATTTTCTCTGTGGCCTTTCGTGTATTTTTTTAATGAAAAACGTTACATAACTCGGTTACTTTATACATTATTAGTGATAGTACTTACTCTGTAAGTGATAGCACACGTAAGGTTGCTCGGCAACAACATAATCAATAGACGTTTATTTCCAAGGGTGAGTATTGTCAGACAGACATAATAGTAAGTTATACCATAAGTCGTACAGAACGTGCGGAGTTGGAATAATAAGTGCGAGTGGCTTGTGTTGTATTAACCCTTTCGCTGTCCCGTGCACTACATATAGGTCATTGTTATTGTCTTACTATTGTGTCTCAAAACCGGACAGTGAAAGTGTTAAAGCGCGCCCAAGTTGATGCAGAGATAAACTTTAGTATTCTAAGCTTAGTAAGTTTCCATTCCCCGAAGAGCTTCTCGGCTCATCACATGACCGACAGACAAGTTAATTAAACATATACCCAGTGTAAACGTATACCGGTACTATATGTACTGGTTCGAGGCTACTTCGACTGTTTTAGCATTAATATATTGCACAACATCAACTGAATGAGGTAAAAAAATAATGGCTATTATGGTGTCACGTTTTTACAAATGGTTTTCATTATGTTAGTGATCTTCAAAAGTCTACTACTCGTCAACATTTTAAGAAAAAAAAAATATTTTAACTTTAGTTAGTAATAATTATTTTGCTTACATCCGCTCAATAAATTAAAATGATGTATCTTACCTAGTTTGAAGAGCAACTCCCGCCCTCCCTCAATTGCGTGCACTATCCCCGTCCCCACTGATCCCAGCACCACTCCCAACACTAGGAAAGCCACACCAAAAACGAAAATACGACACGTTTTTCACCTCTACAAGAGGTCCTCAGGTGAAGTAGACTCTACGGTAGCTGACCGTTAAGTGAGCGGCGAGGCAAAACAACTGCTATTTATACAGCCCGCTGACGCAACCACTCCCCACTTAAGTAGCGAGTCAATCACTACCTGACGTACGCAGCCGCATGTAAAATTAATAACAAGCCGCCGCGAAACGCTCTTCTACCCACCAACTATGCAAACAAGGCTGTCTGTTGTTAGAGAGCAGGCTAAAAGATGTTTAAGAGAGGTAAGTTAGAAACATTTGCTTGTTCATTTAGCGTTACTATTATTATTTTCTTTAATATCTTTAACTGATCCAGCACACACAGTCGCAGCCCTTTATTACACGTATGTAAGACTTTAAGGGAGTGGTCGTTGGCTAGGTTGTGTCCAGTGTCCAACAGATGTTTATCAAAATGGGATTTATCGGGATTGCATTTCCTGAACGCGGTTAAATGCTCTTTATAACGTGTTTCGAAGTTCGACAAGTCTGACCCACGAAAACGGCGTGGCATTCGTCACAAACGAGTTTGTAAACATCCGACTTTTGACGAATATCTAACTTATCTTTATTATTATAGATGTTTCTAAGAGAATTCTTTGTTTCTTCAAACTAGGTGAGACACATCATTTTATTTCATTGAGCGGATGTAGGCAAAATAATTTTTACAGGTTTTAAGGATTTCCGCAAAGTAACGCCTGATTATATCAAAAAATGCTTTTATAAAACAGATAAATCTCGCGAGAAGCTTTTACATATATCATTTAAGTAGTGTAATGTTATAAATTGATGGGTTTGATTTAATTTAAAGTTAATTTTCTTCTTTTTAGAGCATTTCTATAAGATAATTAATAGAATCAGGCGCTACTTTGCGGAACTCCATTATAATTGTGTTGTTATATATAACAACCCCCCAAAATATTGTTTTTAAAAATGGTTTTTTTTAGTATTAATTTATTTTTTGTATTCACTAGCTCTGAGAATAATGATTGTGTTGCACTCGTAAAATTCGATTTTTAAAATGATTGGTTGCTACGGTTGCACTTTAATTTGTTTTGATTGACAGGTAAGTAATCAAATCGTATGCGTTCAATCAAGATTTACTCCTATACAGTTTACTACGATTACGTAAAAGTTATGATTAAATTATTTCAGGGTCGCTTCACTAAGAGAATCAACTGGAAATAGCTTTGTCATTCATCTTCATCACAGTCAGAGGTACCTACTGTCAAATGACGCGCAAATTACAACATATCCAAATCAAGAAACCACTGTCAAGAAGTGTTTTCGAACAAATTAAAAAAAAAACAAAGCTAGAAATTTAACAGCATTGCAATAGCCAGGCCAATAAGATACAAGTATCTCTTTGCAACTCCTTTTTATATTGCATCCATATCTTATAGCTATAATTGTTGTAATTATTTTTACGGATTATATCGCATTTATTTTTACTTCTTTAAAATATAGAATGAAGATCTTGACAACTCCGTGGCACAGTGACTTAGCAACGAGTTGCTGCGCTGGGGGCCGCAAGTTCGAATCCCGCACGGAACAAGTATTTGTATGGCCTACAAATAATTGTTCCAGGTCTGGATGTTTGTGCTTGTGCAATTTGTGTTTGTAAACTGCCTCCACGGTACAGGAGAAAATCCTAGTGTGGGAGTAACGTTTATTAAAAAAAAAGGTCTAGCTTCAAGGTTTGAACATTAATTTTGGTCTGATTTACGCAGAATGACATTCTTGTAGTGGTATGCATTTACAAAGGAGAGATTTGTTACTGTTAATACTTAAAAATGAATACTTTATTAATAACGAATGTATCATATATTCGTGTATATTGTGTATAGGTTTTTTTTTTCTGAATAAATGACATATAAGTGATAAGGCCTCCTTTTTATCAGTTTTATTTTTTTTTACATGTCTTACTAATATTTGCAAATTATTTAAAAAAATAATTATATGTAATCAAAATAGTGCTTTCTATTCTACGCGTCAATATGAACAACTTTTACTATAGATCTATCTTCCAAATCGCAAGAAAAATCAGGTCTTCCATACATTTTGAGCAAGTCTGTACGAAATTTTGTATGGAATAACTGACTTTGAGATATTTTTTATAGGATCAGGGTGACAAACGAGCACTCAGTCCACCTGATGGTAAGTGGTTGCTGTGGCCTATAGACATATACAGCTATCCTCGGTTAGGAATCAAAATGCAGATGCGTTGCAACCCCTGAGGACTAAGATAGAATGCCTCGTTTCCAGTAAAAAGGGTCTCCGGCTTTCTACTCTCACCATAGGAAAAACAGCAGCATTAAGCTCCTATTTTACACTGGTATTATGTGAGAACGTGGTCCTTCCCCGGTCGAGCTGACCCATTCGTGCTACAACTATACCAGTAATATAGCTGCAGTATGGGTCTATCACGTATAAATTGAAAATTTCGAAGATGATCCCATAATAAAGTTATACATGTTTACGGGCAGAATCATTCCCTAAGTTATTAAGTACTATTTTCTTACACCTTTAATTAGTATATAAGATCGGGGAAAAAGTTTCTTCGTATATTGTATACAAATTAAAGACGTTATTGTTTTAAAGTTTTATTACATTTAATTATAATATATTTAATTATATGGGTCCATTCTGTTCGATAATTTGTTACCATCTTGTAGGCAGTGACATAATAAAAAATAAACGTTGCTGTAGAAATCTTGAGATTTTGATTAAAAAAATGCCACAAGTAGTTTTATTTGATATATTCAATACCAGAGATTTGAAGGAACATGGATTTAGTCATCCCATTTATAATGGAAAAAAAATTATAAACTTAAATATTAAAACCTTCAGAAAGCTTTCTTTTAAAGAACACAAGCAACAAAAGAAAATAACAACTAAAACTTTTAAACCAGTTTTAAGTACTAAAGCAAATACTGGATTTTTAGGAATGTTAGTGTGTATTGAAAGTCTCAAACAGGTAACTAATCTTGTGATCTGGCATTATCATGATGAAAGAACACTTCTTCTCTGATTATCAATGCCAGCCGTTTTTTTTTCTATTTCTTGCTTGTCTCATTATTTATTGGTAGTAGAGATCCGAATCGATGGTTTTACCCGGCGGTAAAAGCTTATGATAAACTTTCAATCCCACCATACACACAGCATCATTTTATTGCGTGTTAATCCAGGTTTCGCTTTAGTCTGTTAACAAAACACATATCAATACAGAAAAAAATCACGTTTCTTGTATGGTCTCCATACAAGAAATGTGATTTTTTGGGTCCTTTAATATTTTACTTGTTTTCTTTTTTATTTTATGGTGTTATAGCAGCAATATAAATACACATTCCGTGAAAATTCTACATATTACGGTTCATAAGATACAGGCTACTGACAGACAGACGGAACGATAGTGGAGATTTGGGTCCCTCTTTTTTGGGTTGATACTCTTTGGGTACGGAACCCTAATAAACGGCAATTATGTCATTTGAGCAATACTACAGAAATAGACATTAAAGAATATAGAATTAGGTTATATTATAACAAGTTAAATATATTATATTATAAAATATAGTAACAATAAATTCACATATAAAAGTCTCAGCCACGGAGAACTTTATTTTTGCATTCGCGGCAACACTGAATAGCGTCATTGATATTTTGTGACTTATTTATGGCTCGTGTTATTTTATGTTAAAATTTCGAAATTGTATGACACTTAATGATAGTATGTGATTCCAGTGTCTTTCTTATTTCTTGTAGTATTATTTTTACACAGTTTCAATACGTAAACTGGTACTTTACTTCGGATTATGATCAAAATTTAATAAAACATTCGGTACGTTCACCTCACACGTTGCCTGCAACGCGACTGGCTCGGGTACGCCGATTTCGGCGTAGTATTTGTTGCGCATTTTACATGAGCGCCGGCGGTATCTAGTCAGAGCGCGCGATGACTTCAAGTGGTTATTTGCTAAGTATTCAACTAACAATGTCCTTTTCCCTGTCCCATGAGTCATATATGAACATTTCGATTGTTTAACTATTGTGTGTTTCGCGGACTGGGAAACTGTTAAAGTGTAGAATTGTTGCCTGTTGCTACATTCTTCTATATCCGTGTATAACTTCTAAGGCAGTACTAATTCTGCCATCAGTAGCCCAATAATATCACAGTTTATATGCGTGTTGCGTGCACAGATCATTATATCAAATGTCACCATTGAAAAATGTAATGGACGAGGAAAACTGCATACGCTTTATTTAAATTTAATGCCTAAAGAGGTTTGTAGCGAGTTGCAGATAACTTGATCGTAATTTTATTAAACATAAAATTCCTGCTAGAAGAGGTCAAAAAATAATAATCTCGTAGTTGCTTGTCCTTGTTCTCGTTCGCGTAGCACAGCAGTCGAGCTGGCGTCCCTCTGTCTGCTGTACAATCTGAAACTTATTTATGTCAATAGACTTATTTATATTCTAGATCAGTTATTTTCTTGAATGCAATAACCAATAAATAGCATTTATGGGTTATTGCGTTAGCTGCTTCAATAGGTGTTATTAGAAATAGAATTATGCAGACTTATTCACATTAAATCATGATTTCACGTTATATTAATGTGTTTTTATAATATTGATTTTTTTAATCGTGGTAGAGCCATGCTGCAGCTAAAGTAGTAGTATAGTTGTAGCATGAATGGGTCGGCTCGACCGGCGAAGGACCACGCTCTCACAGAATACCAACGTAAAATAGCAGCTTAATACTGCTGTGTTTCGTATGGTGAGTGTAGAGAACCGGAGACCCTTTTTACTGGAAAAGAGGCATTCTATCTTAGTCCTCACGGGTGCAAACGCATCTGCATTTTGATTCGCAAACGAGAATAGTTGTATAATGATTTCTTTCATTTCATTCAATGAGAATAGTTGTAGATGTCTATGGGCCACAGCAACCACTTACCAGGTGGACTGTGTGCTCGTTTGTCACCTCATCCTATAAAAAAAAATATTGAAATGACAAGTGAACTTACAGTCCATCTTGTGCCTGCTGCAGTTCATGGACCAACTTCAAACAAATAAGCCTACAGATGCGGTATCACCTTTGAGGATAAAGATGTGCAACGGCTTACAGCCTGCAGTTACTAGCTCTCTGTACCCTCCAGACCAGAACAATGCATTGCGAGCGCCGCTGTTTCCTAGCAGAAAAAGGTAAGAGGCAGAAGAGAGGGAGCACCTAGTTGAGGCATAGTAGAGACCTATTTAAAGTAATGTAACCACCAAGCATCTTAGCCATATTGCCAATCACAGAACTAGACGTATTTTAATACTGCATCAAAAAAAGGCTGTATTCCGGTATGAGGGTACTCCCATAAAATCATTTGTAGTCTATTTTAAGGATTGCAAGCAGAAAGTAAAGGTTAGTGAATAACTAAGTTATGAATCAGATATAATGTTCAGAGTCCAACAGGGAAGTGCCTTGGTCTTTTACTGTACACGAAGGAAAGATAACAAAATAAACAAAAATATGAGGGAAAATAAACAAGCCAAAAGAAAAATAACGTGTAGTGTGCACTATAATAACTTATGCGCTAGATAGGGAACATACTTTAGACAAAAGATCCGTGACCATAAATGAATAAAGAAAGGGAGAATCAGAAAGAGAAACTTTTTTATTCAATGTACTTAGATTATAAATGATATTTATTGAAAGTCATTCTTATTTTTTACCACTGATTCGGGAAATACCTCTGTCCTACCAAGAAACAATTTAAAATCATCATATATATTATGATTAACAGAATCAATTGTTACTTTGCGGAAATTCATAATATTAAAGACATTAAAAATTGGAATAATAAAATAAAATTCCCGCTCTCTCTTAATTGCGTGCACTATCCTCGTCATCACTTATACAAGCACCACTACTCTCATCACCGCTTCTGTCAAAAAGACACACTACCGTGGATAGTTTTATTAAAAAAGAATAGATAAAAAAAGAATAGAATAGATAGTATGACACGTATTTCTCCTCTCAACGAGGCTTCCTCAGGTGAAGTAGACTCTGCTGTGGCCGAACGCCAGATGAGCGGCCAGCTGAAACAGCTTACGTCGCGGATTGGCACGGCCACGGTATAACGCTTTTTGTTCAATCCTTGTTTAATAAAGTTTTTAAACTTGGCTGTGGACAAATTTTGTCAGAGATATTATTGTAAAAGCCTATACATTTCCCCAAGAATGAATTACTGATTCTGTGAAGTCGAGTAACTGGTACTACTAGCTTATGCCTGTTCCTAGTACTTACTGAGTGAATATCACTTGTTTTATTATAAATACTTATATTTTTGTTAGAGCCACACGCAAGTGTGATTAACTATCCAAGAGCAAGTCTTATCCGACACTATTCCGATGATATCCCGGACGTCAGTCTGAGCGAGATTAGAATGGCTCTCCAGCACCTTAAAAACGGCAAGGCCCCAGGAGACGATGGAATTACAGCGGAGCTTCTGAAAGCGGACGAAAACCATAACTTGAAGTCCTTCAGAAGCTCTTTAATTTCGTCCTCCATGGTAGGGTGGGACTACTTCGTAGGCGTGGAGCAGAAGTGCGGTGGTCTTGTTTTTCAAGAAAAGCGACAGAAACCATTTTTACTGACAAAGAGGCATTCCATCTAAGTCCTCACGGGTGACAACGCATCTGCATCTTGAGTCTTTATTGAGGATAGATGTAGATGTCTATGGGTCACAGTAACCACTTACCATCAGATGGACTGTGTGCTCGTTTGTCACCCTATCCTATAAAAAAAAGCTCTCTTGAAGAACAACAGATCGATTTCCCTACTGAGCCGCGTTTACGTGCTGTTTTCGAAAGTCATTACGAATCGTTTCGCATGCAGACTTGACGACTTCCAGTCTCCCGAACAAGCCGGTTTCCGAAAAGGCTTTAGCACCTTGGACCACATACATACCCTTCGACAAATTGTACAGAAGTCCGAGGAGTACAATTTGCCACTATGTCTGGCGTATGTGGACTATGATAAAGCCTTTGATTCCGTCGAGATTTGGGTGGTGCTGCAGTCCCATCAACGGTGCCAAGTTGACTGTCGGTATATCGAAGTGTTGAAGTGCTTGTACAGTACGGCTACGATGGCTATCCGAGTACAGAACCAGAGTACGAAACCTATCCAATTGCAGAGAGGTGTAAGACAGGGTGACGTCATATCCCCGAAACTCTTCATCTCTGCATTCGAAGACGTTTTTAAGCTTCTGGACTGGAAAGGATACGGTATCAACATCAATGGCGAGCACATTACTCACCTTCGATTTGCCGATGATATAGTCCTTATGGCATAATCGCTGGAGGATCTAAGCACTATGGTCAATGACCTCAATAGTGTTTCCCAACGGATAGGTCTTAAGATGAACATGGACAAACCAAGATCATGTTTAACGTACATTTCACACCTATGCTGGTAGTTGTTGGGAGCACTAAGGTCGAAGTTGTTGACGAGTATGTTTACCTGGGACAAATAGTCCGACTAGGTAAGTCCAACTTCGACCGAGAGGTCGATCGACGGATTCAACTCGGCTGGGCAGCGTTCGGGAAACTACGACACATCTTCTCGTCAGACATACCTCAAAACCTTAAAACGAAATTGTACAACCAGTGCGTGTTGCCAGTGATGACTTATGGATCTGAGACGTGGTCCTTCACTGCTGGCCGTATGAGGAAGCTCAAGGTCGCTCAGCGAGCTATGGAGAGGGCTATGCTCGGGGTTTCTCTGCGTGATAAACTTAGAAATGAGTATATACACAGTAGAACCAGAGTAACCGACATAGCCCAACGGATTAGTAAGCTGAAGTGGCAGTGGGCCGGCTATATAGCTCAAAGAACCGACAACCGATGGGGAAGGAAGGTTCTCGAGTGGCAGCATCGTACCGATAGGCGAAGTGTAGGGCGACCCCCCACGAGATGGAGCGACGACCTGGTAAGACATGCAGGAAGTCGATGGATGCAGGTGGCTCAGGACCGTGCTTTGTGGCATTCCTTGGGGGAGACCTATGTTCAGCAGTGGACTCATGAAAGGCTGTAATGATGATGATGACAGACTACATACTTTGTATTTTCGTTAATATATTGAAAGGCCAAAGTTAACACATTAAATTTCTACACACTAAATATTTTTGGTAAATGAATCTAATTTTAGTGTCAGTCGCGTGTCCCCATAGTATTTTTTTTTTAGAAAAACGTTACCCCCACACTAGGATTTTCTCCTGTATCGTGGAGGTAGTTTACAAATACAAATTGCACAAGGACAAACATCCAGACCCGGAACAATTATTTGTAGGCCGTACAAACACTTGTTCCGTGCGGGGTAATTACATATTGTGCTATGAAAAAAGGCTAAAAGAAACTAGTCTGGTTGATTTAACGCTGGTATGATTTCAAATTCGTTTTACAGCATACGCTGCAGAACTAAATCTCCTTGCTAGATAAAATAATTACGATAACTATAGCTATAGGGGCCCAATTGAAACTTCGCATCTAGAGTGATTCCAAGAAATATGATAGTATCAACAAGACTCAACCCGTTCGCATCTAAATTTACATTAGTATTTTCATGTTTGACATTTGGAGTTATAAATTTAAAACATTTAGCTATCATGTTGTTTCTAAATGTTTTCATACTTAATTATATAAAATACTGGCTATCAACCGCGGCTTTGCACGGGTGATTTCTAGATCTCGACAATCGCGCTAACTACCGGGTCAAATTGTTAATCTAAACCATCCAGGGACCCATTCGAATACACAAACAATTCATAAAAATCGTTCGAGCCATTTTCAAGCTTCTGCGATACTTTTTTTTTATAGAATAAGGATGACAAACGAGCACACAGTCCATCTGATGGTAAGTGATTGCTGCGGCCCATAGGCATCTACAACTATCTTCGTTTGCGAAATAAAATGCAGATGGGTTGTCAGCCGTGAGGACTAAGATAGAATGCCTCTTTTCCAGTAAAAAGGGTCTCCGGTTCTCTACACTCACCATACGAAACACAGCAGCATTAAGCTGCTATTTTACACTGGTATTCTGTGAGAGTGTGTTCCTTCCCCGGTCGAGCCGACCCATTCGTGCTACAACTATACTACTAATATAGTTGTAGCATGGCTCTACCACGTATAAAACTACTAACGAACAGCGATTGATTTTTATATAATATAGAGATTATATTGCAAACTAATGTCTAAGTCTCGCTGTATTACTTACTGATTCTTCTCAGGAAAAAGGTTTTTACGAACCCGTGGTAAAACTTGAATGATTTTCATTTAACTAAGTTTCACTAAGTATTCTCGTAATCTATATTGAATATAAATGATTCTATTCTATTAGTTTTGGTGCCGTTTAAATGCATATGATTATCGTTAAAGCAATTTACCAACCCATATTGTCTGGGTGTCGTAGAAGGCGATAGAAGGAAATTGAAACCTGATAACAAGTTTAAAACAATTATTTAAAACGCATGCCAAGCGTGGTAACTATGGCAAAATCCCCCTTTGAGGCAATCTATGGGGGGAAGCCTATGTTCAGGAGTGGGCTTTTATAGGCTGAATGAATAAATGAATTTTTTTGGTATGAAAATAGTTATCTTTTACTATGTAAAGTAAGTCATTAATATAGAATAAACAGAAAGGGTCAATAGTACTAGCGACACGGAAGTACTCTTCTGTTGATAACAACAACATTTTTGTGTTCTGGTATTAAATATGAAGTAATAAATTTAAAAGCATCGCTTCTCATGATGGTCACAATCAAATGCTTTGGATCGGTCATAAAATATACCCAAAGCATGCTATGAATTCTTCTATGTATTCAAAAGATTTAATCAGCTCAACACCAGCATCAGTTGTCGAGCGACTCCTTGTTTAACCTAGTTGGTTTTTATGAAGTAAAATATATACACACACGCACACGTCCACGCACAGACACGCACACGCACACGCATACGTACACGCACACGCACACGCGTACGTACACGCACACGCGTACGTACACGCACACGCACACGCACACACACAAGCACACGCACACGCACGCTCACACACACACACACACACACACACACACACACACACACACACGCGCGCGCGCGCGCGCACACACACAGTTATTATGTTAATAATTTTATTATTCCTGTGCCGGACGGGCGTAACTCTCCGGAGTAAATGTTGTCGGAGATACCCCGCGAGTCGCTCACGTCCTACACCTGTAGGTTCCAGACTCCTCCAACTGCCGTCTTTCACTGCCGTCTCTTTGGTTGCTGCGGATAAACTGTGGACTGAGGTTCAAAATTAAAATGCACGATTTGTAAATTAAAATAGCAAGGGAGTGGCCAGCGGATCGACTAATTAATTTGTCGCGAGATTTTACACTGTTGTTTATTTATCACTATTTTTCAACTATTATTGTTCACTATATATTTTAAAACACAGATTTAATTAAACACACAGTAATATTAAAATTTCTATTGGTTTTCTAAAATTTCTATTCGTATTTTTAAAATATCTGTTGGTAATATCAAATTTCTATTGGCAGTAACAAGTTTCTATTGGTATTCTCTACAATTTCTATTGGTAATTTTAAATATCTATTGAAAGTAACAAATTTCTATTGGTAGTATCCAAAATTTCTATTGGTAGCAGCTGGTTTTCTAACACTACTGACTAGCAGCTATTAATCAACTAAAATTAGTTGAATTTAAACACTTTTGTAACTGCGAATATCAGTTACCACTTTTTCCGTCTAGCTAACACTTTTCACGAAATGTAACGGCGAAATTTCCGTTACCACTTTTTTCAGCTAGCCAACACTTTTTCACTATATGTAACTGCGAATATCAGTTACCACTATTTTTGGCTAGCTGACACTATTTTTCTATGTGCAACTGAGAATTTTCAGTTGCCACTTTTTTCGACTATGTGTAACTGCTATTTTTCAGTTACGACCTTTTTCGGCTAGCTAAACTTTTCTATTTCACTTTAACTTTTCACTGTGTTCTGCTACTAGTCACTTCAGCTACTACCGGATACTGCTGCTTGTTACTGGTAGTTCTTCCTACTACAATGTTACTATGATTTGCCCCCATAAGGTAGACTTCGGCTATACTTTATAGAGAGCCGCTTGCCAATTCCCATTTGCCTCTTTATTTTCAATCATTTTTCTTTATGCAAATGGCACAAATTGCAACTTTTCTATATAATACAAATCTTAACTCTAACATGCTATACATCATTAAATAGACATTTTTGTTCTTCATTAGTATGCGATAAAGGATAATTAATATATTTACATTTAACAAAGTTATTCATTGAAATGTCCTAAACTTTTACACTAATTGGTCATATTAATTCTTTAATTATCCTATAACTTTTAAATCGTGCTTAATTATACAAAATATTTCTTTATTATAACGATCTATACATCATATGCTAACTAAATACCATATTTACAACTCTTTTCAGACATAAAATTATTCTCATTAATTTTTTGCTTAAAACTATTACGCAGTTAATTTAAATTTCCAGAAAGTTCTATAGCGCGGCGCGCTGTGATTGGTCGATATTTTCTTAAACAAAATAAAGTTGTTTATATTAACTATTGTCAAATCGACCTTCTATACAAACATATTGAGAGTTGTAAATACATGGTGAAACTATATTTAATACATTATTTAGTCAATTTTTCCGTATTTTCATTTTTTAAACAAATAAATATTCCTTAATCACTTTCTCGTTTAAAGTCATTTTTGCCGTTGTGAACAGTCATTTTGGCCGTCTCGAACATTTCTCCCGCCGTGCAGCGTCGCGAAGACCCGTCGCAGCGGCGCTGCATAATTTCGGTGAGAGACGTTGCCTCTACTTCGGCAGCGGCACGAGTTTTCTGGTTGGCCTCTTGATTAGTCCATTCGCTGTGCGTACCTCCACAGTGCGGATCTGTCCGTCCGCCCCGGGGTATATCTTTTCAATCCTTCCTCGTGGCCAGGTGTTACGAGGTAACTGGCTGTCAGCTATGAGGACTGGATCGCCCACCTGGAGATCGGGGCCTTGACCGTGGGCCTCCCGCCGGTTTTGAAGTTCCGGCAGATATTCTTTGACCCAACGCTGCCAGAACATGTCAGCGAGTATCTGGGAGCGTCGCCAGTGTTTTTTGCTGTTCGCATCTTTTTCACTAAAAACTCCAGGTGTTGGCAGTCTCGCAGATCCTCCCAATAGGAAGTGATTTGGAGTGATGGACTCGTTGTCTTTGCTGTCTACTGAGATGTGAGTCAATGGTCTGCTGTTTACTGTATATTCCACCTCGCAGAGCAGCGTGGTCAAGACATCTTCGTGCGGATGTCTCTCATGAAGGACGGTGTATAGTGCCGTCTTCACGCATCGAACAAGCCGTTCCCACACCCCTCCCATGAAAGGCGCGGAGGGGGTTATAAATCGCCAGACTATGCCTCGTCGGCTGGCTTCTTCTCGGAAGGCCTCTCGAAGCTCCTTGTCGGCACCGTGCATATTGGTGCCGTTGTCCGAGTAAATCTCGGTGGGACATCCTCGGCGCGCTGCGAATCTTCTTAATGCCAGTATGGCAGAGTCTGCGCTGAGATCTTTCACAATTTCCAAATGTACAGCTCGTGATGTAAGGCAGGTGAAGAGCGCCACGTATCTCTTCTGATGCTGACGTCCCACTGTTACGGAGAGTGGCCCAAAATAATCCAGGCCGGTGAACGTGAACGGTCTCTGGTGATGTGCGAGACGCGTGCTGGGATGATCACCGGTGGCTGGCATGGATGGTTGTGCCTTTCTTATGCGGCACTGAACGCATTGGCTTACTACTCTTTTAGTAGTGGGTCTTAGTCTGATTACCCAGTAATGCTGTCGAACCTCGTTGATGGTTGGTTCGGTCCCGCAATGATGCAGGCTACGATGCGTCCAATCAATATACAATTGGGTGATGTGATGATCACCATCCAATATAGCTGGCCCTTTCATATCTTCAGAGACTCCTTTTACAGCGGCTATTCGACTTCGTAGCGCAATGATCCCGTCTTTCAATTGTATCTGTAGTGGTCGTAGGCGGCTATCATGGGCGACCCTCTTATCGTTACGGAGATCGGCTATCTCTTGTGTGAAGGAGTCTTCCTGGATGACATGTACCAGGAGCTTTTCGGCCTTTCTTATATATTCGGCCTCCAGTGTGATGTATTTGTTTACATCTTTGCTTTTCACCTGACTGGGAGGCTGCGCGAGACGTCGCGGATTGCACTTCGATCTCCTCCAGTCGGGGTCTTCCTCTCTATTTTTTTTTGTCCTTTTATAAAAGGTCCTGTCGGTTGTTTTGCGGCAGAGTGTTATGAATTGAAGCACTCTGGCCGTAGCTCGCACTAAGCGTTCCCATTTCGAAAATTTCGTCGGATCGGGAATGGCCTCTTTATATAGCGGAGCTCTATATCTTTCTGTGATGGTGAGAGATCTTTCTTCACCAGTAGGTTCGGATGACGTGGGTCGTTCTGTTGGCCATGCTGACGGTTCTTTGTATAGAAATGATGGGCCACTGTACCACTCGTGGTTAGAGTCGAAATTGGGTGGTACGTCCCTCGTAGCGGTGTCAGCTATATTCAATTTTGTGGGTACCCAGCGCCAGTCGTCCACTTTACTATTGTCCTCTATTGCTGCTATTAGTATTTCTTCGGCTTGCTTCTCTGGATCGGAATCTGGTTTTCTCGGATTTATCATTAAAGATTCCAGCGCGAAGTATTCGCGGAGTTGGTCATTTATATTCTCCTCGCTCGTGTACAGCTCGTTGGCCGTGTGGACGCGCTGATGCGGGGCTTTAGTGTGCGCCCCGTGTAGCACCCATCCCAGTTCTGTGAGCGAGGCTATTGGCTGGTGCGGTGGACCTCTGCGTACTTGTGTGACTATTAAGAGTCTCCAGTTGTCTTGTCCTATCAGGATCCTAGGGTTGCCTGAATCATATGTCAATTGATCCTTTAAGCCTTTCAAATGCTTACAATTTTCTATGTCTGTTGCACGCACAGTCTGCGGCCCCAAGTTTAGGCTGGCGACCGTGCGTGCTCTGAATGGCACCCTTTTTCTATGGAGACTCTTCAGTGACACTTTGACTCTTTGGGAGTCCGGCGAATTTGATCGGCAATCTCTTGATCCATTAACGAGACTGTCGACCCATCATCCAGCAGAGCGTGTGTGTTTATTGCTCCCGCCGGTCCAATTACTCGAACTGGAATTATCTTCAAGTAAGCTTGATGCTTTGATACAGCGAATGAGTTTGCCACTGTCTCTTGAGGTTCTTTTAGTGGGTCCTCTGTCTTTTCCTTTCTATTATTATGAAGGAGTCGATTGTGTGTCGCGTTGCATCCTTTTATTCCACACTTCGTGGTTTTGCATCTGTGTGTCTGACTTCTATAACGCAGACACCGGAAACATAAATTCCTTTGCTTGGCGAGTTGCCATCTTTTATCAATATCTGCCTCTTTAAACTTGTTGCAGTCGGATCCGTAATAACCCTCTTTTTCGCACACACTGCATTTCGGAGACGGCTTAGTGGTAGCCGTGTGCGTCCTATGCACTGGACGATTATTTTGCGCTCCGCTTATGATCTCAGGAGGCGCAAATGCACTACAGTAGCGAGCTTGTTCGGTGATAAATTCACTGAAGGAACCGAGGTCTGGTCTTGAGTCATACTTTTCTGTATAAATTCTATACCACTGCGCGCGTATAGAGTTTGGCAGTTTGTCTGTGAGGTGTCGTAGCAGCTCTGCGTTAACGAGGTAATGGTCTCGCTTGAGTGCTCGAAGTGTGACGACGCTTCCCCTCACTTTGCTTGCGAATGTACAAATATCTCTGGGTGCCTCTGTACAGCGTGGCAATCCCCGTAATTTATCGGTTTCTGCTTGCGCGATTGAATCTGGACGCCCAAATTGTAGCTCCAGTTCTCGCATAATCTCATCTGGTTTAGCATGCCCGATGAGTTCCGAACTAACTGTTTCCAAGGCTCTTCCTTGTAGACTTCTTCGTAGTCTAGCAGTATTTTCTATGTCATTGAAGTAGCCTTGGGTTGTTTCATAAATGGCACGGAACGAAAGCCATTCAGTATGTGCTCCGCTAAAGCTCGGCAGTGTCATTATCGCTTTTGATGCTGCGAAAGTATTTGACGATGCACTCTCTGGTTTTGGTTTATCAGCGAGTGCGGCTATAGCGGACGTGAGCTCCGATATGAATGGTCGGAGCACCCTGTCTTCATTGCTGACAGGTGCCTGGTTAGGTCTTTTTATTATGGGATTCTTGGTTGCTTCTTCCGGTTGGGGATCCTGGTAGGCGGGCTCTGATACAGCAGGTAGGAGCCCCCTGTCTTCATCAACCTTGGAGTCCTGGCAAGCCTTCTGAGGTACGGGACTCTTCGGTATATTTTCAGCATTGGGATCCTGGTAGGTGAGCTCTGATACAGCAGGTAGGAGCTCCCTTTCTTCATCAACCTTCGAATCCTTGTTTGTGAGCTTCATCGGCGGCTCACTGAGGTCGACAACCTCCGGGGGTGGCTTTGTGATGTTTTTATTAAGTGGGGCCTCCCCACCGGTGGTTGCGCCTTGCGTTGGCTTTTGTTTGGCTACAGAATTTTCGAGCCAAGATCGGACATACTCACTTTTGGAGTGACCATCCTCATCATAGTCGTCCGATTCATCATCTTCTTCAGCCATTTGTAATGAGATCTGTGCGAGTTCCAATTTTATTCTCAGCACTTCCTCACGAGCCTTCAAAACCCTTTTATTGGGCCGAGTGGTCTTCTTTGACCTTGTACTTTTATCGGTGTGGCCCCTTGGTGGTTCTTCGGCGCGGGAATATACCCGGGCTGTTGGCGGTGATGCACAGCGAATGTCATCGTTGCCTTCTATTTGTTTCCTCTGCTTCGGTGTACCAGCTTTAACAACGGCTGGCACTGGCAGGTGTACCCCCCCATCGCAGGGGCAAGCTATCTGTTCTCTCTGCTTCGGTGTACCGGCTTTAACAACGGCTGGCACAGGCAGGAGTACCCCCCCATCGCGGGGGCAAGCTGGCGCCTCAGCGCCTTCTGTTGTGGATGGTGAGCGTGGTGGCATCTGGTGGCGGACGGTGTCGGTATTGTCCGACGGTTCATCATCCAGACCGACAGTCCACGCCATGGTTCCCCTTCCTTGCGAACGAGTGATCGGCATCTTGATTCTGAAATTTCAGCAACTTTAAAACGGTAGTGATTATTTACCCGGTTCCGAAATACTAACGGATTGACGAATCCCGTTCGAATGACCAGCGTATGTGGTCCGGTGTATACGGATGATTCGGCTCAAAGGACCATAAAATGGTCCGGCTGGCAGTTCAATCGGAAGGATCCGGCTCGAAGGACCATAAAATGGTCCAGCCGGCAGTACAGGTGGAAGAATCCGGCTCGAAGGACCATAAAATGGTCCAGCCGGCAGTACAGGTGGAAGAATCCGGCTCGAAGGACCATAAAATGTGCCGGACGGGCGTAACTCTCCGGAGTAAATGTTGTCGGAGATACCCCGCGAGTCGCTCACGTCCTACACCTGTAGGTTCCAGACTCCTCCAACTGCCGTCTTTCACTGCCGTCTCTTTGGTTGCTGCGGATAAACTGTGGACTGAGGTTCAAAATTAAAATGCACGATTTGTAAATTAAAATAGCAAGGGAGTGGCCAGCGGATCGACTAATTAATTTGTCGCGAGATTTTACACTGTTGTTTATTTATCACTATTTTTCAACTATTATTGTTCACTATATATTTTAAAACACAGATTTAATTAAACACACAGTAATATTAAAATTTCTATTGGTTTTCTAAAATTTCTATTCGTATTTTTAAAATATCTGTTGGTAATATCAAATTTCTATTGGCAGTAACAAGTTTCTATTGGTATTCTCTACAATTTCTATTGGTAATTTTAAATATCTATTGAAAGTAACAAATTTCTATTGGTAGTATCCAAAATTTCTATTGGTAGCAGCTGGTTTTCTAACACTACTGACTAGCAGCTATTAATCAACTAAAATTAGTTGAATTTAAACACTTTTGTAACTGCGAATATCAGTTACCACTTTTTCCGTCTAGCTAACACTTTTCACGAAATGTAACGGCGAAATTTCCGTTACCACTTTTTTCAGCTAGCCAACACTTTTTCACTATATGTAACTGCGAATATCAGTTACCACTATTTTTGGCTAGCTGACACTATTTTTCTATGTGCAACTGAGAATTTTCAGTTGCCACTTTTTTCGACTATGTGTAACTGCTATTTTTCAGTTACGACCTTTTTCGGCTAGCTAAACTTTTCTATTTCACTTTAACTTTTCACTGTGTTCTGCTACTAGTCACTTCAGCTACTACCGGATACTGCTGCTTGTTACTGGTAGTTCTTCCTACTACAATGTTACTATGATTTGCCCCCATAAGGTAGACTTCGGCTATACTTTATAGAGAGCCGCTTGCCAATTCCCATTTGCCTCTTTATTTTCAATCATTTTTCTTTATGCAAATGGCACAAATTGCAACTTTTCTATATAATACAAATCTTAACTCTAACATGCTATACATCATTAAATAGACATTTTTGTTCTTCATTAGTATGCGATAAAGGATAATTAATATATTTACATTTAACAAAGTTATTCATTGAAATGTCCTAAACTTTTACACTAATTGGTCATATTAATTCTTTAATTATCCTATAACTTTTAAATCGTGCTTAATTATACAAAATATTTCTTTATTATAACGATCTATACATCATATGCTAACTAAATACCATATTTACAACTCTTTTCAGACATAAAATTATTCTCATTAATTTTTTGCTTAAAACTATTACGCAGTTAATTTAAATTTCCAGAAAGTTCTATAGCGCGGCGCGCTGTGATTGGTCGATATTTTCTTAAACAAAATAAAGTTGTTTATATTAACTATTGTCAAATCGACCTTCTATACAAACATATTGAGAGTTGTAAATACATGGTGAAACTATATTTAATACATTATTTAGTCAATTTTTCCGTATTTTCATTTTTTAAACAAATAAATATTCCTTAATCACTTTCTCGTTTAAAGTCATTTTTGCCGTTGTGAACAGTCATTTTGGCCGTCTCGAACAATTCCAATTTTATAAACACTAATTATGTGAAAGTAGAATGCAAATAGTAGGGCGTAATGTAAGTGCTGAGGAAGAGTGGAATCTCCTAATAAAAGTTATTATACTTAAAAGAAGTCCTTACCCCAACCCGACCGCGGTTGTATTGTATGTGTAATAATATACTGATAAACTAGTTTTTTATTTCCGGATTGCCGGTTTAATTAAATTCTTTGTGTTTATTAAGAATAAAAGCTTTCAAGATAACATGTTTAAAGGAACCAACAGCGATAACAAAATAATTACTCATTTAGGTAAGTAAGTGCATAAATTAAAGCCAATAACAGGTTTTTCTTGAAAAAAGAAAACATTAGTTGGACATTGAATTATGAGGTATAAGAAATCGTTGATAACCAAAGACTATATTTGTACTTAAATATTCTTACAACATATGAAATAAGGATATAAATTAAAAACAAGTTAATGTATGTACACGGTAGTAAAATCATAGAATCGATGTGCCTACGCACGCAAACAAAGAAAGTTGACTTGAGTGTAAGACGATGCTTCACGCACACAAACCCTCCAATTCAAGCCCATACTTCTAAACGTAATTACAGCGCATCTCGGTATCCTAAAATTATTATGATCTAAGGGTCTATGCATAAGACTTTTTTATAAGTATATTATATAATAAGGGTGACAAACGAGCACACAGTCCACCTGATGCTAAGTGGTTGCTGTGACCCATAGACATAGCTACATCTGTCCTTAATAAAGAATCAATATGCAGATGCGTTGTCACCCCTGAGGACTAAGAGATGGAATGCTTCTTTTCCAGCAAAAAGGGTCTTCTCCGGTTCTTTACACTCACCATACGAAACACAGCAGCATTAAGCTGCTATTTTACGCCGGTAATGTGAGAGCGTGGTCCTATCCCGGTCGAGCCGACCGAATCGTGCTTCAACCATAATATAGCTGCAGCGTGGCTTTACCACGTATTTGTATGTTCGTTACATACTAAATGTGAATGCAATGATAAAAAAAAGCCATTTTTCTTTATTGCTTAGCCTGAATAATCGCTAGTGACCAATGGAACGTTTTTTTACTTATTATAATTCAAATTACAATTTTTTTTCTTACTCGGTGGTGGTTATTCTTTTGTGCCTAAGAGTGTGTCTGGATTGGTACCGCCCCTTTACGTGTCTGGCACTGCAGTGTTCCGATCTAAGACCATAGGGAGCCTGTGAGGCAGCTATGAGCTGACAACGCATCTCTAGCCTTCTTTATTTGAAGTTGGTTGCAGGTGTCCATGGACCGCACTAGCCATTTACCATCAGGTGGTCTGTCTGTGGTGCTAGACTACAATCCCACCTGGTGGTAATAACACCATGGATTGATATAAATCGTATTGTCTTACAGTTTTATTTTTTATTTATTCTTAAAAAACGTTTTCTCCACACTAGGAATTTCTCCTGTATCTCCTGTATCCTGTATATACATAAATTTCACAAGGACAAAAATCTAGACCGGGAACAACTATTTGTAGGCCATACAAATACTTGTTCCGTGCAGGATTCGAACCCGCGGCCCTTAGCGCTGCAACTCATTGCTAAGCCACTGCGCCACGGAGCCGTCATTCCCTCTTGCTTTGTAGACACCCAGATTGTAACCGTAGTGATCTTGTTGGCACAGAATTTATCTTTTGCATGTTAAAGCCGTGTATAGATTAGAGAGTGTGTTTAAATATAATTACTTATTCATCACAGCGCACCGAGTGGAATGCGGCTGCTCTTCCAAGTGAAATGTCCTGTCCTTTAAAAATGTTTACTTGTGTGGCTTTCGACAGCTGCCATCGGAAGCCATTGAAATATTATGTACTACTTGTGTTACGTACTAGAACAGACACCTAGACTAGGTTGTTAGCTACAGGTGTTAGGGCCCACAAGCTCATACTTACTTAATCTGTGCCGTAGTAATAAAAGTGTTAAAAAAAACTTAACACGATCGGGTTACTAGTATAAAGTTATTAAATTATTGATTCGTTATCGATCCATGATACGAAGCAATTTTCAAGCCAATCAGCCGTCTACAAGTTAGTAAAATTATCTCTCAATGTACATAGTCACATAGATAGATAGATACGACTACTCGTAGGTGCACGCGAAGCTATTAACAGCGTGTTAAAAAGTTACTCTTCTGTGCGTCCCACCGCGCGTCCTTTTCTGCCGCACAGATTACGTTCGCGGTGTCTGTTCTAGTACGTAGTACATATTACTTCAATGATCGAAAGCCATGATTGTCCATGACCTTACATCCGAAAAGTGCAAACAAGTTTGAACATATGTGCGCAGGTGTTTGCCGAACGTACTGCGGCGCTTCACACGAGTAGGTCGGCACTGCAAAAATGTCGTTAACATTTTGAGATTTTAGAATCTCTACTCTTTATACAAGTAAAAAAAGGTTTAGCTTAGATTATAGCAACTATGGCAAATATCCCCCCTATAAGGCAATCTGTGGGAGAGGCCTATGTTCAGCAGTGGACTTTTATAATAGACCGTAAACCTTTTAAAAAGTCTTTAAAGTAATATATATAGTATGTAGTATGAGTAGAAACCTATTATAAACAGAAATTATGACAAAGTGCTTCTAGACATTGCGGCGACGCACACGGCCCGCCTCCCGCCCTCCGCGAGTGTGCCAAGTAAACGAGTTTGCGCCCAGTTATATAGGTACACAACAATGCAAATTATCATTAGAATAGAATAGAATATAATTATTTTTATTCAATATTGATTATTACATAATACTTATTGAAAGACATTTTTTATTTACCACTGGTTCGGAAAATACCTCTGTCCTGGGAAGAACCAGCAAGACACCCAGCGGGAATTTTTTTTAAACATAATTTCACTTAACAATAATTTTGTTTATACAATTTTAAATGAATTTTCCTAGAACCAGCATGGTGCCGATCACCTTATTCCCAGGAGTTATTTTCATTCGTGCTTTTTGTACAGTTTTTCTTTAATAAAACTTTTAAACTTGTTTATTGATAAACTTTGAACATGTTCTGGGATTTTGTTGTAAAAGCGTATACATTGCCCCATAAATGAATTACTGATTCTATAGAGTTACATTACATCACGTCATGTTTCAATGCTGCCAGCTCATCCTTAGACTCGATATAAGGACCAAAGTATTTAGTCGAAAGTAATTTTGACCCCTAATTAGAGCAGACTGTAGGAAATTCTTAAGTTCATAAATCGAAAAGTAGAAATTAAGATGGATTGACTCCTTTTTAGAACTAATAAGAGACAACAAACACACGCTAGTGGATACCAGTTTCTAGACTCCACAGAGTCAGTAATTTATTCTTGGGGCAATGTATACGATATTACAATAAAATCCCAGAAAATATACAAGGTAGTCCTATTAGCAATCGTCAAATATTTGTTTAATTAAACATTTTATTAAGCAAAATCTATATAAAAAGGGTATAATACAAACGAATACACGGTTGATAACAGCCCCTGGAAATGATGTGGTCGCTTCCAAATTGTTACTTAAATATTTTTTGTAAATATGTAGTTGGTCCAATCTTTCTCATTGCATACTTAATTTACTTGGAAAAGTCCCGCTTGGTTTGTTGCTGGTTCTTCCTAGTGCAGAGATTTACTGTTGAACCACTTTGCTTATCTTCACGCACAATCCCTGACGGGGTAGCCAGAGAGAACAGATCGCCAAGTGTCACGATCCTTACAAACCTCTTTCGCTTCTTTCAGATTCATTATCTTCTTCATGCATGCACGTCTAGGTATCCGAGTACTTTTGACCCTACCCTCTTCGAGCAATTTGCTCACATGGTCTTCGAAAGTTAGTCTCGGTCTACCTCGACACCTTTTAATATTAACTTTCGCGCTATATATTTTCTTCACCATTCGGTCTTCACTCATTCGCTCAACGTGCCCAAACGTTTTAACAGTGGTAGAGCCAAGCGGTAGCTTTTGCTGTCGCACGGATGGGCCGGCTCGGGCCGGGGTGGTACCACGACCTCACAGAATACCAGCGTGAAGTAGAGGTTTACCTCTGCGTTGCGTTTGGTGGGTGCAGGTGGCCGGAGGCCCAATTCCCCCCCCCCCCCCCCCATCAACATGGTAGTGGAATTAAATACAAGACTACCCCAGGAGGGTACCAGCACCCCTGGAGAATCCCTCGCTGAGCATCCACGAACAAACTACTTCACTCTTGAGCGTGGGTGCTCAGGCTGCCCCGCGTATTCTGGGGGGGGCAAAATTCCGCTCATGACTAATGCTGCTCGGGGCAAGCGGAGCAATACAACCAAGGCGACCCCTGTCACGATATCCGTGAATTTTTGCAACATCAGGGGAATTCATTCCAACCTTAACGCTGTCCATTACCATCTAGAGACGGCGAAGCCGGCCTTGCTCTTTTTAACCGAGACTCAGGTGTCCTCTCCGGCTGATACTTCATATCTCTCCTACCCGGGATACAAATTGGAACACTCCTTTGTGCCCCGGGCTGGAGTTTGCGTATACGTCAGAGAGGACATCTGTTTTCGACGCCTCGGCAGCCTTGAAGGTACGGACCTGTCCATCCTATGGCTGCGCGTAGACAGCGACGACCATCCCCGCGTCTACGGGTGCCTCTATAGGTCCCATAGCGGTAATGCCGACACAGACCGACTCATCGACCACGTCCAAATGGCTGCAGACTCCGTGCTACAACAGGTCCCATCCGCAGAGATCGTGATACTCGGTGATTTCAACGCCCACCACGCTGAATGGCTTGGTTCTCGTTTAACCGATCATGCGGGTAGATCTGTCTACGACTTTGCTTTGGCATATGGTCTAACACAACTGGTTACTTCGCCTACGCGGATCCCAGATGTGGAAGACCATGTACCTTCCCTGTTGGACCTTCTGCTGACCTCTCATCCGGACGGATATCAGGTCTCCGTCGATGCCCCTCTGGGCTCTTCGGACCATTGTCTGATCCGGAGCACGGTGCCACTCACGCTCCAATCGCAGTTGCGATCTACAGCTTGCCGCCGTGTTTGGCACTATAGGTCAGCTGATTGGGATGGGATGCGGTCTTTTTTTGCATCCTACCCTTGGGGGCGGGTTTGCTTCTCGCCGGAAGATCCCAGCGTTGTTGCCGATTCTGTTGCTGATGTGGTGCTTCAGGGTATGGAACTTTTTATTCCATCCTCTGTGGTGCCCATTGGAGGCAGATCCCAGCCATGGTTTGATCGCTCCTGTAAAATAGCATCACGCTATAAGCAGGAGTGCTACCGGGCCTGGGCTGACGCATCAACGTCTCGGGATTTAAACACCAGCGCACTTAAAAAGAAGTATAATTCCGCCTCCAGGTCCTTCAAAAGCGTCATTGCCAAGGCAAGGTCTGAGCACATCGGCAGAATTGGCGAGAAGCTAGTTCGCCTTCCTTCGGGAACCCGTGCATTCTGGTCTCTCGCCAAGGCTGTCCAAGGGAATTTCTGTCAGCCATCCCTCCCATCTCTGCACAGAGAGGACGACTCACTGGCCCATGCCGCAAAAGAGAAAGCCGATCTGTTGTGCTCTCTTTTTGCGTCTAACTCGACTCTAGATGACGGGGGGAACACACCGCCGACCATCCCGCGATGTGAGTGCTCCATGCCGGATGTGCGATTTACACAGCGCTCGGTTCGCAAAGCACTCTTCTCCCTGGACGTCAGTAAGTCGAGTGGGCCCGATGGAGTCCCTCCCATTGTGCTGAAGACGTGTGCTCCAGAGTTGGCACCGGTTTTAACGCGTCTTTTCCGGTACTCCTACTCCCAAGGCGTAGTCCCGAATTCATGGAAGACAGCTTTGGTCCACCCGATCCCTAAAAAAGGCGACCGCTCAGACCCGTCCAACTACAGGCCTATCGCCATCACCTCCTTGTTCTCCAAAATAATGGAATCCATTATAAACTGCCAGCTCATGAGGTACCTTGAGGATCACCAGCTGATCAGTGACCGTCAGTACGGTTTTCGTCGGGGTCGATCAGCAGGTGATCTTCTAGTTTACTTAACTCATAGATGGGCGGAGGCAGTAGAGTCCAAGGGGGAGGCATTGGCCGTTAGTTTGGACATAGCGAAGGCCTTCGATCGGGTCTGGCACAAGGCGCTTCTTTCGAAGCTTCCTTCCTATGGGCTTCCCGAGAAATTGTGCAAATGGATCACCAGTTTCCTTGCTGATCGGAGCATCAAGGTCGTAGTAGACGGTGCATGCTCTGATTACAAGCCTATCAACGCTGGTGTTCCACAAGGCTGCGTGCTATCACCAACGCTGTTCCTCCTGCATATCAATGATATGTTGCTAACTGGTAGCATTCATTGCTATGCAGACGACAGCACTGGGGATGCCTTATATACCGGCCGTGCCAATATTTCTCGGGAAAACGTCGCCGAGTACCGGGACAAACTTGTGTCTGAAGTCGAGTCTTTGCTTAACAAAGTCTCGGATTGGGGCCGACTAAATCTAGTCCAGTTCAATCCCCAGAAGACACAAGTTTGCGCGTTTACCGCTAAAAAGAACCCCTTTGTCGTATCTCCTCAGTTTCAAGGCACTCCCCTTGCTGCCTCAGCCA
Organism: Parnassius mnemosyne; assembly: GCA_963668995.1. NCBI lineage: Eukaryota > Metazoa > Arthropoda > Insecta > Lepidoptera > Papilionidae > Parnassius > Parnassius mnemosyne. Next base: position 67,810,601 of record CAVLGL010000093.1, read on the forward strand.
GTATCGGAATCCTTGGCGTCGACATATCGAATAGCGTGCAGTTTCGTGGTCACTTGGAAGGGAAGGCCAAATTGGCCTCTAAAAAGCTTGGCGTGCTCAGCAGAGCGAGACAGTATTTCATGCCGGCACATCGCTTGCAACTTTACAAAGCTCAAGTTCGGCCCCACATGGAATACTGTTCTCATCTCTGGGCCGGGGCACCCCAGTGCCAGCTCCTTCCACTTGACCGCATCCAGCGCAGAGCGATTCGAATCGTCGACGACCGAGTTCTTTCCGATCGGCTCGATACACTGGCACTGCGTAGAGATGTTGCATCTCTTTGCGTATTTTATCGCATCTATCACGGGGAGTGCTCTGAGGAATTGTTCGGACTAATTCCAGCCGCTCAATTTCACCATCGCACGTCGCGACAAAACTCGCGTTACCATCCGTACCATCTGGATGATTGGCGGTCCACCACTGTGCGATTTAGAAGAAGTTTTCTCCCTCGCACAACTTCTTTGTGGAATCAATTACCACCAGCGAATTTTCCGAACCGATACGACTTAGGAACCTTCAAGAAAAGAGCTTACACCTTTCTAAAAGGCCGGCAACGCATCTGCAATCCCCCTGGTGTTGCGGTTGTTCATGGGCGGCGGTAGTCACTTACCATCAGGTGAGCCGCATGCTCGTTTGCCCCCTATTCTATAAAAAAAAAAAAAAAAAAACCACCGAAGCACGCCCTTATCAATTTTTGTGATAAGTTCATCTTTTAAACCTGCCATATTGCGAATCTCTTCGTTTCGCTTTCGGTCGGCCATGGTAACGCCGCACATTTTACGAAGAGATCACATCTCCACTGCATTCAACTTACTTTTATGCTTCTTCTGGCATACCCAGGTTTCGCTGCCATATAACAAAGTCGGTACCAACACTGCGTTATGTATTGCAAGGCGTGCACTCTTCGCTACGCCTTGCCTTTTGACTAACGCAGTCAGGGCACCATTGACTTTGTTCCCGGCAGCGACACGCCTGTCCACATCTAAATCACATCTTCCATCCCGGCTAAAAGCACTCCCCAAGTATACAATTTCATTTACCTGTTCTAGACATTCCTGATTTACCACTTGTTGAACCACTGATAAAAAAAAATACTTTCAATAAGAATTACTTGCATATATATAAAAAATATTGAATAAAAAATTAATCTATTATATTCAAGTGGCTTACTCAGGCTTTAAATTGCACTAGGCGGACATTGCCCTACTCTGACACCTGATAAGGTCAAATTTAATCCCATCATCATAGCTGGTTTCTGATTTATATTCTTCCACAACCCAAAAACACCGGGCTTGAGTATGGGATGATTGATGTTTAGCAAAAAAAGGGTTGCTGAAACAACAGATCCTAAGGAACCCAAACGTTAATGGCTTACCGATACAAGGCTGCCACTCGAGAATCTATCCTCGCCATCGATTTTCGATTCTATTAACTAACTGGCCGACCTGTTGCTACTTCAGCTTACTTACTCTTTAACTTGATAGAGCCACGCTGCATTTATATTAGTTGTAGCACGTCGGCTCAACGGGGTAGGACCACGCTCTCACAGAATACCAGCGTAAAATAGCAGCTCAATGTTGCTGTTGTCAGTATGGTGAGTGTAGAGAACCGAAGATCCTTTTCACTGTATCTGCCTCGTATCCTTGTACGAGGCATTTCATCTAAGTCCTGAGGGATGACACCGCATCTATTTCGATTCTATTTTGATTTTTAATGGAGGGTAAATGTAGATGTCTATGGGCAACAGCATCCATCCCTTTCTCTATAAAAAAGAACTTATCCGTTAGGATATACCCTTTTAGATATTCATTACGAGTACGTATTCTTATCGAGCAGAGAAACTGTGTCCTTGTCAAAGCTCGCTGATTGGCTTTAAGCTTCCTCCTACGACCAGCAGTAAAGGACCACGGCTTCGTTCCGTAGGTCTTCATCGATATCTTAGTAAGTCGAAATTGAATGTTTACCAGACAAGTATATGTAAGCGCCTAAGATATTTAGTTCTGGGTTTGCCAGTCTTTATAAGGAAAATCCTTGCAAATCGAGTTCATTGGAACTCCTAGGTTGCGAGGTTCTATTAAAGTTTTTCTGTCAATTAATTCTCAGTAGCAGCCCGGAGTCAGGAAGTTGGCGGTGTTGCCCCCCGTGCCTCGGGAAGCTCGTAAAGCCGTTGGTACTGCGCCTGATTATTCTCGGATTACCGTCCCATCGGACAATGAGAGTGAGGGAATAGAGAGTACACCTGTACTTGCGCATATGAGCACTATAGACTTGTCACGCGCAGATGGCTAGTCTCCGTTGAGACTGGCCGCCGTGACCGAAATTCGGTGCGGAGGACATTTGTTAATCACTTGGAATAAATTTATTTTTTGATTCGTCGTCGAAAATAGATGTTGATGTCTATGGGCCGCAACAACCACTTATCATCAGGTGGACTGTGTGCTCGTTTGTCACCCTTATCCTATAAAAAAATCGTTCTCTACTAAACAAACTTCTTGTATGCGCTGACGTAATTTTAACTACATTATTATCACACAAAACGGTAAAGAGTTGAAATGGATGGAATGGAATTTGTCAAAATTTTTCCCAATGACCAGTGCCACCTTCACAAAATACGTTCTATAGTTCGACGAACGACATTCTAGCGACTTTCTGATGATGTAGATTTCGTCCAAAAACGCTTAAATCGTATTTCACAAAGAGAGAAAGCTGAAATTAACAAACTAGTTATTAAATCTTCTATTACAAAATACTACTCAAGTAATATTTTAAATTTAAAAAAAAATGAGGAAAGAGTGACAAAGCAAATCTATGTTGCAGAGGTGAACGGCATAGTCGGGAAGGGTCGCCCTAGGCGAAAGTTTATCGACCAAATTGGCGATATATTAAAAATGGGCCATATCAAGAGTACCTTTAACCGACGAGCGTGTATGCGTAGGTATATGGATGTGGAGGAAGCGAGAGAGGTGTGTCAGGATCGTGCCAAATGGAAGTCCATAATCTCTGCCTACCCCTCTGGGTGACAGGCGTGAGTGTTTATGTTTTATGTAATATTTTAAAACGTTAGTATTTGGGTATTTGGACGCATTATCCTGACTGATTATTACTTTAAAGACTTTTCCACTAAGTTAAACTTACCGTTACCGTTACAGCCTATTAAAGTCCACTGCTGAACATAGGCCTCCCCCATAGATTGCCTCATAGGGGGGATATTTGCCATAGTTATTACAATCTGAGCTAAACTTTTTTTTTACTTGTATAAAGAGTAGAGATTCTAAAATCTCAAAATGTTAACGACATTTTTTGCAGTGCCGGCCTACTCGTGTGAAGCGCCGCAGTACGTTCGGCAAACACCTGCGCACACATGTTCAACTTGTTGTGTGTCTTGTACTTATCGTATGTAATGCGCCTTATACACGATCGGCCATGATGGACAACCACAGAATGAGCCATGATTGTCACAGTCATTGCGCGGCTGCCCACAGCATCCTACATATTTGTATTGTCATCTGTCCGAGATGGACGTTCAAATAGTTGCAGCTGCCGGTATTTATTTACTTAATTAGTTTATATGTATAAGCATTTTTTAAATGTATGTCTTAAAAGAATGGTGAAAAAAAAAGTAAGCAAAAAAGGTGGATGTTAACTATACACCGAAATAAAACAAGGTAAGTTTATAGAGCATCGGCGATCATGTACTTTCGACTAAATACTTTGGTCCTTATATCGAGTCTAAGGATGAGCTGGCATCATTGAAACTTGACGTGATGTAATGTAACTCTATAGAATCAGTAATTCATTTATGGGGCAATGTATACGCTTTTACAACAAAATCCCAGAACATGTTCAAAGTTTATCAATAAACAAGTTTAAAAGTTTTATTAAAGAAAAACTGTACTAAAAGGAGGAATGAAAATAACCCCTGGGAATAAGGTGATCGCCACCATGCTGGTTCTGGGAAAATTCATTTAAAATTGTATAAACAAAATTATTGTTAAGTGAAATTATGTTAGAAAAAAATTCCCGCTGGGTGTCTTGCTGATTCTTCCCAGGACAGAGGTATTTTCCGAACCAGTGGTAAATAAAAAATGTCTTTCAATAAGTATTATGTAATAATCAATATTGAATAAAAATTATAATATTCTATTCTATTGTAATGATAATTTGCATTGTACCTATGTAACTGGGCGCAAACTCGTTTACTTGGCACACTCGCGGGGGGCGGGAGGCGGGCCGTGTGCGTCGCCTCAATGTCTAGAAGCACTTTGTCATAATTTCTGTTTATAATAGGTTTCTACTCATACTACATACTATATATATATATATATATATATATATATATATATATTATATATACATACTAGCTGACCCAGCAAACGTTGTTTTGCCATAATATACATTATTTCTAAGAAATATTTTTTATTTTTAAAAGTGAGTGAGTGAGTGAGTCACCCTTATCATTTAAGGGTTTGAAAAATAGATGTTAGCCGATTCTCAGACCTACCCGATATGCATACAAAATTTCATACAAATCGGTTCAGCCGTTTCGGAGGAGTTTCGTAACAAACACCGCGACACGAGAATTTTATATATTAGATATATATTCACTTAAGTATTCATAGTAGGTATTCCGATTCCGTAAATTATTTTAAAATAAAAGAAGCTTAAAAAGTGTGCTTGTGCATTGAAGTCCAGTTGTCATGACGTTTATCTTGTCGCCTCTCAGAACACATGACGTACATCTGACGTTACTCGGGGAAATGCCTACGAATACCCGCCTCGAGAGGGCAAGGACGGGATATGTCGGACTCGCAACGACTAAAACTCCTTGGTGTTCCACCTTTGTCGTGCGAGGTCCTCCTCAGGTGAGGAGCACCAGAACATGGCACGCCTTCCTCCGCGGTCTCCAATTTCACTTGCGCAACGTGCAAACGTGTGCAAATGCGCAAAGGCCATGGGGCTAAGAAAATCGAGCACTCAGAAGTACTAGCCTTTCCAACCCCAGCGGCGGATCCGGTCCATGGCTCCGCCGCCAACCGAAATTCGGCTGCGGAGTGTAGGGAGAGCGGCACGGCGCCTCGCAATACCGACACTCCCCTTCCCCCGCAGCCCCACCACCACCGCATCATCGGTGCAACCCTCTTCCTCCGCGACTCCACCTCGGCTGCAGCGGTAGGGGGGGAGGACACCCCTCTCGCCGCAGCCCACCAACACACATCCGAAGTGAGCTCGTCAAGTCCACTCGGAGTAGCCACCGCGGGTCAGCCATGTGGGTTCCTCTTTGTTCACCGAAGGTGAGCAAACCACTGCCACAAAAATGAGGGAAGCCTTTCGGAGCGGGGAGGGAGTACATCTGATATCTGTTGATACCACAACAAAAGTCACAAGGCTTAAGCTAGCAAGACTATGTCCTCGATACAGTTTAAGCCGGTTGAGCAATAGTCTTACAAGAGAAAGAAGCCGGCTTTGTACTTTTCGTCCTACGTCTGCCAATTAACATGACCAAGAATTAAGTCTCCAAACTTGATGATCGATTTGCTGAATTGTTTTGGAAAAGTCAAACGTGGTCCACGCACTCTAAGAACACACCTAACCCTGCTGAAAGTAGCAGCAGTAGTAGTAAGTAGTATCGAGTACTGGTGGAAGTAAATTAATGGTTTGGCAATCGAGCCAATTGCGACTGATTTTAATAGAGTTTAATCGCCATTTTACTGACCATTTAATCGATTTCGTCACGGATATTTTTCTTTGAGTTTTTTCTTCTATAAATACAACAACACACATATCGTGGTAGAGCCATGCTGCAGCTATGTTATGTAGCACGAATGGGTCGGCTTAACCGGGGAAGGACCACGCTCTCACAGAATACCAGCGTAAAATATCAGCTTAATGCTACTGTGTGGTGATGGTGAGTGTAAAGAACCGGATACCTCTTTTACTGGATACGTCACACTCCGTCTTAGTCCTCAGGAGTGACAACGTATTTGCATTTTGATTCGTAATCGAGGATAGATGTAGATGTCTATGGGCCACAGTGTTCACTTGTCATCAGGTGGGCTGTGTACTCATAGACATCTATATCTATTTTAGATCAAGAATCAAAAAGCAGAAGAGTTTTAACATATGGAATGATTAAGAAGTAATGCCTCCTTACTAATAAAAAGGGTCTCTGGTTCCAACCTTATGCGCGGTTTTCCATTCATCGACACGGCACCGGCACGGCGCCGGCGCCGTTAACGACACGGCTGTCGGGGAAGCAAAAATGTACAAAATGTATGAGATTACCGGCGCCGGTGATGACTCCCACCGGTGCCGTCACCGGTTTCGAGACAGGAAGCTACGCGCTCGGTGCCGGCCGGTAAAACTGCTTGTGTATTGTGTACGTATTGTAGCCATGTGTGTGTGAGCGTGTGCGCGTGCCGAGGTAGATGGGACGCGTTGAGATTGAGACTCGAAATTGACTTGTGAACGGATGTAATGTCTCCTCGTCCATAGGGAATTTGTTGAAATATTTTTTGGAGTCAATTTTCTGCTTTTATATAGGGTATAATATGTTCCTTCTAAGAATTTTATTTTTAGAACGAGCCTACATTCATTCATAAAACTTACGCACTTATTGCGGAACGCGAAGAATGGGCCGTATAATTTTATTGCAGCGCTTATTGGTACATTTATCTCTTTTATAACGACACCGCTAATCGCTAATAGATTATCTTCGAGCGCGTCATATACTGCACCTCTAATGACGTCTAATACGCCTAATCTGTTCTTATAATCGTATCACTGTATTGTTAGAAAACTTTAATAATAAAGTTTCATAATAAACAACGTTGTCGAGTGGCAGCGTCGTACTAGCAAGCGTGTTATTATGCGACCCCCCCCCCCCCCCCCCCCGCTGAATGGAGTGACGACCTGATGAAGCACGCAGGTAGTCAATGTATGCATATGGCTCAAGACCGAGCTTTGTGAGAGGTCTATGTTTAGTAGTGGACGTGTGATGGGCTTTAGTGATATTTTTTTAAATTATAGGCTATATGAACCTTAACGGTACCGCAACAATTAAAATTGTAAAAATAAAAATATTTTTCGCATAATTTATTAGTGGTAGTAGTAGTAGTAGCATTTTTTTTTCTTTAGAAGACGTTATCTCCACACTAGGATTTTCTCCTGTATCATGGGGGCAGTTTGCATATAGAGATTTCACAAGGACAAACATTCGGACCCGGAACAATTGCTTGTAGACCATACAAATACTTGTTTCGTGCAGAATTCGAACCCGCGGCCCTCAGCGCTGCAACTCATTGCTAAGCCACTGCGCCACGGAGCTGCTAACATTTTATGAAATAATAAAAAAATATTACCAGTAGTAGAAGTTGTTACGAGTATAAGACAGTGTATCGAAGAATCAAAGCCTCGATATTAGAAGCTATTAAATAATGGGAAAATTACCGGAAGGAAGTTAGCATATAATATTTATTTAATTAAACTGTATAACAATTAATTGCTCTTTAAATGATCCCTTAGAATCCGTAATTCCTCCCTAAAAAAATAATTATAAAAACCGACCAAGTGCGAGTCGGACTCGCGCACCGAGGGTTCCAAACAAATCCGTAGGTATATAAATTTAAAATTTTTAAAAATATTTTTATTATCTGATGTAACTAAAAATTTTGCTTTTCGCAATTTTCCCTTTATATGTGCTATAATACGTAGCTTCGTACCAAATTTTAAGATTCTGAGTTCACGGGAAGTACCCCGTAGGTTTTGATTTCCTTGCGAATGTCGAAAATGTGCGGCATAAACGGCTGTTTCTTTTGATTGCGTTGGTTTAGAAGTTTGATTTTTTCACAGCTTCAAGGGACAGTAGACTTGAGTGTTTGATATGAATTTCAGCTTGATACCTCCACGTGTTCCTGAGAAAAAGGGCTTGACAGAGAGACAGATAGACAGACGGATAACAAATTGATCCTATAAGGGTTCCGTTTTTTCATTTTGAGGTACGGAATCCATGAGCACTTCCGACGTTTGGCTCCCAAACTGGAACGGACCGGGGCTGCCTTCAGGCGGCTCCTGCCGAACCTGGGGGGGCCAAACGCCTCCTGCCGGAGGCTCTACGCGGGGATCGTGAGGTCCATGGCCCTTTACGGGGCCCCGGTGTGGGCGCGTGGTTTGGCGCGGCTTGCCGTCCACCACCTAAACGCGCCCCAAAGGGTGGTTGCCGTAAAGATGGTTCGCGGCTACCGCACGATCTCCCGCGAGGCGGCGAGCCTCCTTGCCGGATTGCCGCCATGGGATCTGGAGGCGATAGTCCTCGCGCGCCTGCACGAATGGCGCGCGGCAGCACTATTCCGGGGGGAAACCCCGCTGCCGCGGCAAGTTGTCGCGCAGCGGACAGACTTCCGGCATGATCTCATGGCGACATGGAGAGAGCGACTGTCGCAACCCCGTGCTGGGCACGCCACTATAGCGGCGATAAGACCCCTCTTTGAGGAGTGGCTTGAGAGACGCCACGGCGTCCTCACCTTCCGCCTGACGCAGGTCCTCACCGGACACGGTGTGTTCGGTAGGTTCCTGCACCGAATCGGGCGGGAGGAAACGCCCGGGTGCTCCCACTGCGAGGATCGACCGGAGGACACGGTGGAGCACACCGTGGAGGTGTGCTCTGCTTGGGCGGAGCACCGCCGTGTCCTCGTAGCGGCGATAGGCGGCGGCGACCTCTCGCGTCCGGCTCTGGTCGAAGCCATGGTCCGGAGCGAGACGGAATGGGATGCCGTCACCACCTTCTGCGAAGCAGTGATGCTAGCGAAGGAGGTGGCGGAGCGGGAGAAGGAAAGAGCAACAGCTTTCCTTCCCGGCCGCCGCGGGAGACGCCCCGGGCGTCGGGGGCTACGTCGTGGCCCCCGACCACCGTAGGCGCGGGCCTGTGGACGGCGAGCAATGGGTAGCTCGCCGTCTGTCCGTCTAACGACGACAGGCCGTGTCGACGGCGCGTTTTGTTCCACGCGCGCCTCAAAGAGCTGTCAGCAGCGTGAAGGGGCCCGCAAGGGCCGACGCCTGCCGGGGCTGCGGGCTGTTCGAAAGAGATACCGCGGCTCCGGAACGTAAGGGCACTGAAGGAACACGGATGGTTTTTAGTCAGTAAAAGTCTGACACTCCCTTCCGCTCCACCCACAGCGAAAGGCGTCATTAGATGATTTTCCATCCGCAAAAAAAAAAAAAAAAAAAAGGTACGGAATCCTAAAAAACATAAAATATCTACTTTTTTAAAGTAAACTGTATGCCAATTAATTGCTCCTTAAAAGCTCTCTTAGAATCCGTAATTGCTCCATGTCTATTACTATTAGTTAAATTTATAATTAATTAAGAAAAATCAATTTTCAAAAAATGAATTTGCTATGAAGTATAAAATGTCTAAGTAAACTGTATGCCAATTATTTGCTTCTTAAATGTTCTTTTAGAATCCGTAATTGCTACATGTCTATTACTATTAGTTAATTTATAATTAAAATTTAAAAAATCAATTTTCAAACGTTTTATTTTGCTATAAAACATAAAATTCTACTTTTTTAAAGTAAACTTTATAACAAATAATTGCTCCTCAAATGCTCTCTCGGAATCCGTAATTGGTCCACGTCTGTTACTATTAGTTAATTTATAATTTAAGAAAAAACACAATTTTTGAAAATTTTATTTTGCTATAAAACATAAAGGATATAATATATACACTGCTAACTTCCTTCCGGTGGGAAAATTATATAACTTTTAATATTTATGAAATTGGCTTTTCCTTTTCTCCAAAGTTTGATTATTGATATTACGTTTTTGGTTAAGTTGCAAAGCTGTCAGACACATGTTTCAATCTATTAGTTTTCTTAATAACCTATATCATCACTGAGACTTTATATAAAATATTAAATCTCACAAGTGGTTCGTGTATAAAACACTTTTAAGATGATGTCACTATATTAGGCATACCGCATACACGCAGTGTTATTTAGAGTTCTTTGCATACTTAGTGAAAATATTGTACATGCATCCTGTGCAACTGATCAAATAATAATATTAAACATTACACTTCAGAGTTTCACGAGAGTTTCTTTGGTAACATTAGACATACATTATTATTTATTAGCTTAACATATATTATATTCTTGATGTCCTTCCACCTTGTCCAGTGTGTAAGCAACGCTTATTTTGAAAATATAACCTTGCAGAGCCATGCCGCAGCTATATTATAGTTGTAGCACGAATGGCCAGTTTTCCATTACGTTTTTAGACAGTACTAACACAGACTTCAGTTCTAACTTAAAAATGGTTCCATCAAGTCGTCGTATTTGTTTGTTATATCCAACTGTCGCCGAGTCATTACTCAAACAGAATGTTAATACCTGTTTAAAAGAATTTAGATTTCAAAAAGTATTACCGCAAGATATTGTAAAATACTTCAAAACCATTGATGTAATGATGATTTGTGGGGGATTTCCGTTACAGTTATTGCGTCTATAATAAATTTAATTGCACCTAATCTTGCTATTATTTTTAATACTTGTATCGATTCTGGTGTGTTTCCTGATTTAATGAAGTATAATAAAGTAATACCTTTATTTAAATCTGATAGTACATTGGACCCCGCTAATTTTAGACCTATTTCTGTACTACCAACTCTCAGTAAAATTTTTGAAAAAATAATTTTAGTACAATTTATACATTTTTACAAAAAAGTTTTTTTTTTAATATTAATAAATTACTTCATAAAAACCAATTTGGTTTTACAAGGGGTCGCTCGACGTCTGACGCCGGTGTTGAGCTTATGAAGTATATTTTTAATGCCTGGGAGAATTCACAAGATGCCTTAGGTATTTTCTGTGACCTTTCCAAGGCTTTCGATTGTGTTCATCATGAGACATTAATCAGGAAACTACAACATTACGGTGTAAAAAATTTGGCGCTTAGACTTATTACTTCATATTTAAGTAACACAACTCAAAAAGTCGTGATCAATGGTAAAGCTTCCTCCGGACCGGTAGTATCAATGGGCGTTCCTCAGGGCTCGATTCTTGGCCCATTCCTGTTTTTAATCTATATTAATGACTTACCTTATCTTGTAGGGGGCAATCACGATATAGTATTATTTGCTGACGATACCTCTTAAATTTTTAAACTCAAACGGCAGTTAATTAATTATGACGATGTTAATAATGCTCTATCGAAATTAGTACATTGGTGTAATGCCAACAAAATGTTCTTAAATGGTAAAAAGACAAAGTGTATTAAATTTATAATACCTAATGTAAAACATTCGAATACCAATGTGCTGTTAAATGGGGAGGAGTTGAGTCTTGTGGATACCACTGTTTTTCTCGGTATTACTATTGACGCGAAACTTCAATGGGGCCCCCCATATATCCAAATTAGCAAGCAGACTTAGTTCTGCAGCATATGCTGTAAGAAAGATTAGAAGTCACACAGATGTTGAGACAGCTAGATTAGTGTATTTTAGTTACTTTCATAGCGTAATGTCTTATGGAATTTTGCTATGGGGTAATGCGACTGATATTGAAGCTATATTTGTTTTGCAAAAGAGAGCCATTCGGGCGATTAATAACCTAAATTTTAAAGAGTCCCTCAGACAAAAATTTAAAGAAATAAACATATTAACTTTGGCATCGCAATATATTTATGAAAATGTTATGTATGTACATAAAAACATAAATAGCTTTAATAAGAATAAGGATGTGCATACTGTAAACACTAGGATCAAACATAAGCTTGTAATACCAGATATTAGACTCCACAGAATCAGTAATTCATATATTAAAATCCCATAACATATTCAAAGTTTGTCGATAAACAAGTTTAAATGTTTTATTAAAGAAAAACTGTACAAAAAGAGTTATTATAATATCAAGAAATACATGAATGAAAATAACCCCTGGGAATAAGGTAATCGCCACCATGCTGGTTGTATGAAAAATCATTTAAAATTGTATAAATGAAATTATTGTTAAGTGAAATATGTTTGAAAAAAAAGTCCCGCTGGGTTTCTTGCTGGTTCTTCCCAGGACAGAAATATTTTCGGAACCAGTGGTAAATAAAAGATGACTTTCAATTAGAAAAATTTCAGTCTGTGGGGCGGAGGCGGGAGGGCTACGAGACTCAACGGGATAAATAAAAGTAGTCAAGTGACTCGCTACCTCGCTAGTCACATGACTGTTCGCCTCCCGCCCGCTCCGCGTCCGCACCTCCCCCCGCGCAAGCCGCATCCCGCGCCCGGTGGCTACGCAGGCACTAGGACACTTTATAAGTGCGCGAAACCTTGCAGGTGCCACCACCCTCCCTCACTCATCCTCTTTTTGATGGCATAAAGGTCATAAACGAGCACACAGTCCACCTGACTGTAAGTGGGTCCTGTGGCTCATAGACATCTATATCTATCCGCGATTAAGAAGCAAAATGCAGATGCGTTGTCACCCCTGAGGACTAAGATGGTATGCCTCGTTTTTAGTAAAAGTGTCTCCGATACTCCACACGAAGCACAGCAGCATTAAGCTGCTATTTAACGCTGATATTCTGTGAGAGCGTGGTCCTTTCCCGGTCGAGCTGACCCATTTCGTGCCACACGTGCCACGAATAGTGCTGCAACTATAATATAGTTGCATCATGGTATAAAACTGTACGTCTATAACTTCTTAACTTCAAAAGGTATTTAGTACAAGTCGATACAACCGTATCTTTCCCGCTTCCTCTGGTTTGAAGGATGCAATATGGGAAGATAAGAGTTTATTACAGCAATGAGGCTACGCCCCGGACATATTCCATTATACAAATTTGCGTTTATTATGAGACAAGTCAATTCACCAAATTGTGTCAAAGAGCTGTGAAAGATACTATTCATATAACAATGAAATCTGGTAAGTAAGTTTTGACAAATACAGTGTTGGATTGTATAATAATAACTTAGCTTTTCTAATGTCGGATAAGGCTAGAAAATATAAACGAGTATTGTTAGGTAATTAAGAACAGATAACCTTTTTCTGATTATCTGTATTTGATTTGTACCTATGAGGGTAACATGATATTGTAGATCAAACCCTCTATAATCAATAGGAATTTAAAAAAAAACTCCTTTACTTACAAGAACAAACACATAAGTAGAAATGACATAACTGTATATATCCTGATGCATCCTCTTCACAACATTGTGGTATATTTTAATTTGAAAAACTTTGAAGTAGATAAAGATAATTTTTTGGAGGGTTGGTTCTTTTCACACTCAAAGGCTATATTATTATTTAAGCCTCGGTCACACACAGCGAATACTCACTGCGAGAACTCGTTGCGTGTGACAGGCTATTCGCTGTGTATACATTCATTTGCCGCGAGTTGAATTCGCCGCGATTTTCAGCTTCGGACACACACAGCGAATGAATCTAATCGCAGCGAATAGCCTGTCACACACAGCGAATTCTCGCTGTTATATGTAGTATCTTATCGCTGCGAGTATTTGCTATGTGTGACCGAGGCTGAACACTTTTCAATTTTACTCTCTGCGAATGTGCACTCACTGCGAGAATTCGCTGTGTGTGACAGAATACTCGCTACAAGTAGCCATTCTACTCTGCCGTTCCAGATTACACGCCCGTGCATAGCGTATCGCGCGCGTGTGTGAAAGTCAATCAAATGAGTTTTCATCAAATGAGATTCTCTAAAGTGGCAAAACCTCATTTTTTTTCTATACACACCCATGTAACGAATTATATCGTTTCTTGGGTGTGTATGAAAAAATAAGGGCAGTAGGTCACAAATAATATTAATTAAAAAAACGCAAAGACGCCTCCATTAAGTTAATTAATGAATTGATTGAGTTCGAAATAGCAACCCAAGAGCCTTAAAAAAATAAGAATCTAAAAGATACATATTACAGATAATTCTCGTGTAGAAGTCTCTGTGTGTGACCGAAGCTTTAGCGAGAAAACGCAGCCTTGGAACTATACCGTAGTACCTACTATTTATTTATTCTGTGACTATACCACGGGGAAGACTGTACATGATAATTTAAGTTTTAGTTTTAATAATATATAATATAATGAAACTAAAACTTAAATTATATATGGTAATTAAATAAAATATTATAATAGTAATAAATATTTGAAAAACTTGATTAAAGTTCAAAAAATTTATTAATTAAGTTTGTGTATAAATGATTATTACATTATTAAGGAATTTATGGATGATAATAACTCCTGTGAATGAGGTGATCACCACCAAGCTATTTCCAATTTGTTTTGTGTTCTTATTTATGTGTAATATTGGAGATTGTATGCTGATTTTAAAAAAATAAGTCCCGCTAGGTTTCTTGCTGGTTCTTTCCAGGGCAGAGGTAAGTTAAACAATTTAAAATAAAAAAAATTGTACAGCCGACTTCAATATAACTTATTAAGAATAACTCAAAAACTATTGGTCTGACCTTGATAAAATTCATCAGGGACCACACGAGAAGTACCAGCTTTCAAATAAAAAAGAATCATCGAAATCGGTTCACTCAGTAAAAAGTTATGAGGTAACACACATAAAAAAAACACAGTCGAATTGAGTACCGTCTCCTTTTTGGAAGTCGGCAGAAAAGAGTGACTTTCAATAAGTATTATTTATAATCAATATTGAAAAAGAGTTTCTGTTTCTATGGTTTATTTAAATGATATGTAAGTAAACATACAAATAAAAAACCTAAGTTAATTAAGTCAGTATGACAAATAAAAAAAAAACAAGTTATTTAGTAGCTCTCTGCGTGCGATACGAACGTTGTCGTAATCGCATAACGAAGAAACCTGTGCCAGACGCAAGCGGGACGCACGTGCTCGTGTTTATTTGCATACGTTATGGATCAAGTGATTAACACGCCATTATTCATAATGTCCAGACAGCACAGAACAATTATATATATATAAAGATAAAAAGGAAGGTTAAATAGTCAGATATTTCAAATACATAGTAAAGCAAAGTTACAGTTTATGCACGTCTTACTGTTGAGCCTTCTCTATTTCTGAGAGGGTTATGATGCAATTTGTCCGACGCGATACCCCACTGAGTATTGGCGGATTTCTTCTAAATCTTTTATTCTTCAGATATGCAGGTTTCCTTACGGCGTTTTCCTTCACCGCCGAGCAAGTGGTAAATCAGCACATAAAATTGCAACTAATAGTTTCTTTAGTGCCGGAGGCTAGCCCGGATTGCTCACGTACTGTGAAATTGCGGCGAGCCTATAGTCCTTGAGCTACAACGGCTCTGAAATTATGGACCAAGTAATTAATAGGGCATTATTCATAATAAGACTGGCCTGTTGGTCTAGTGGTTAGTAACCCTGACTGCTACGCCGGAGGTCGTGGGTTCGATTCCCACCCAGGACAAATGTTTGTGTGATGAGCACGATCATTTGTTCTGTGTCTGGGTGTAATTTATCTATAATATTTATGTATTTAGAAATATATAAGTATGTTTATCAGTTGTCTAGTACCCATAACACAAGCTCTGCTTAGCTTGGGACTAGATGGCGCTGTTTGATAGTTGTGGAATATTATTACTGGTTTCTTTCTTTATTACTGGTTTCTTTATTATTCATAATGTCCAGAGAGTTTGAAAAATGCCCATAATGAGTAGGCAATATAATAAAAACTATTGAAATATGTATTTTAATTGACCGACCTTTAAGAATAAAGTCGGTTACTTATTGGGCAAAGTAAAAAAAAGATAGGTTACATTAGGTTTTTTAATGTCACATATTCAACAATTAAACAATGGGAATGAAGTGGGAGGAGAAGTACTCTCCCGAGGAAGCGCTGCCATGTGGCGGCGGGTGCTGGTGGGCCTGCGGCCGCTTTGAAAGCGTTTTCGTGGCCCTGTCAATATGTGACGAAGGTGGAACACCATGGGGTCTTAGTCGGTGCGAGACCAGATGGTGCGTGAAAAAATAATTAAGTTTAAATCAGTATTAATTGCGTAGCGCGATTTGACTTGTCGTTAATCATATTGGCCAGGTGTAGCATATTGTGTCGGTAGATAATAATAACGGTTTCTACGGCTACCCTGTGTTGTGTGAATAAAGGATCGTTTACGGGTTCAGTGTGTTTAAATAAACGTTCCCCCGTATTCCTTGAATAGCAAGGACATTACAGTGGCGACGAGTTTATTTTGTGTATTAATAATCGATTAACCTACAGTAGAAGTCACGCGTTAAAATGTCTATCTATGGGAAAGTGCCAGTTTTCGATTGCAAAATAGATGAGTGGGTGGTACACGTAGCACAACTAAATAACTTCTTTATTGCAAATGGAATCGACGATATCACAGATGCTCAAAGAGTGAGAAGACGGGCAATTTTATTGAATAGCATGTCACAAGACTCATATCGTCTTACTCGTGATTTATTGTATCCAAATACGCCTGAATCAACCGATTACAAGGCGATTATTGCTGCGCTTGACGGCCACTTCGACCCAAAAAAGTGTATATACGCTGAAAGACAAAAGTTTTATTCGGCTAAAAAGGACCCTCACGAGTCAATGGTGGAGTATGCTGCTCGTCTTCGTGGACTAGCATCGGCATGTTGTTTTGGTACAGCTCTAGAGATGTGTTTGACGGATCGTTTTGTACTTGGTCTTGACACTGCGTCGGCCCGAGAGAAATTATTTAGAGAAGATCCCAATCAACTAAAACTAAATAAGGCACTTGAAGTAGCTTGTGCAGTTGAAAGTGCGCAGCGTATTGTTTCCGCTGGCGATTCAGCAGAGTTAATTAAGTCTGAACCTGTGCTATATACGGACTCGCGGCGAAAAGCTACTGCAAGCGGCGGTACACGAGGCGGTCGCGCCCGTGGTGGCGGCGACGGCGGAGCCCCCAGGTGTAGTGTGTGTGGTGCGAGGTCACACGATACCTCCGTATGTGGCTATCGTCATCTGTCGTGCAATTTGTGTGGTGCAAAAGGGCATTTAAAAAGAATGTGTTCTAAGAGATACTACGTACATAACGAGATTACAACCAAAAAGGACAAAATTGTGAAAAAGCAGCATAATGGTATGCAGAATAATTACATTTTGGAAGGTAGTGATAGGGACGAATGTAATGATTTTTCACCAATTAATAATGTTAGAGATATAAATAATGAATCACGTATTAATACTATTTTATGTAAGGAAGAAAAACCGATATCTCTTGAAGTTATGGTGCGAGGTGTTACTCTTAGTATGGAGGTTGATTCCGGTAGTGGGGTATCAGCGCTGCCCGCGCGCATATGGTATATGTATTTCTCGCGAAACTTGTCACTCGGTGAGTCCAATAAAACTTTATATACATACAGTGGTTCTGCTTTAAGGCTATTGGGCATGTGTTACTTACCAGTCACATATAATAATGTAACGCATAATATAAAATTTTATGTTGTTGAAAATGGCCCGGTTCCCTTACTCGGTAGGGACTTTATGACAAAATTTAATTTCGCTTTTATCTCATTAAATTATTGTTCAGTAGATAAAGAAAAATTTATTTTGTCGAAATATAAAACATTATTTTCTGGTGGGTTGGGCACGTTCAATAAATATAAGTTAACGCTACACTTAAAAGAAGGTGTCACACCAAAATTTTTTAAAGCTAGGCCGGTGCCTTTTGCGCTCAAAGATAAGGTAAGCGCAGAGTTGGACCGATTAGTGCGCGCTGGCATACTCAAACCGGTTTCTTATTCTAATTACGCGTCACCGATTGTTGCAGTATTAAAGAAAAATAATGACGTACGTATTTGCGGCGATTATTCTATGACGATCAATAAGGCCCTAATAATTGACTCTTATCCATTGCCCAAAATAAGTGAGTTATGTGCATCGTTACACGATTGTCGTTACTTTAGTAGGCTTGATTTATCAAATAGTTATAATCAGTTCCTTCTAGATGATGAGTCACAAAAATATACATGTATCAATACGCATAAAGGTCTTTTTGTTTATACAAGATTAGTGTTCGGTTTGTCAAATGCGCCAGCTTTGTTCCAGCGTGCTATGGTGCAACTGCTGCAGGGCATAGATGGCGTGGAGTGTTTCCTCGACGACTTGTTAATCGCGGCTCCGACCGCCGAATTACATTGGGAACGTGTCGATTTGGTACTAAATCGTCTAAGAGACGCCGGGCTAATGCTCCAGCGCTCGAAATGTTCATTCTTCGAAAATAAAATAGAATATTTGGGTTTTGTTATTGATCGTTTTGGCCTTCATAAAAATCCGGATAAAATAAAGGCTATTACACAGGCAAGGGTGCCAGGAAACGTCCGACAATTAAAATCATTTTTGGGTTTAGTTAACTTTTACCGTAGCTTTATACCGCAAGCGGCGGTCATTCTTGAACCATTACATAATTTACTGCGAAAAAATATGAAATGGGAATGGACGGCGGAACATCAGAAATCATTCGATGCTATCAAAGACGAGTTATGTTCAAGTCGCGTACTGGCGCACTTTGACCCGCGGCAGCAGCTGGTTCTGACAGTGGATGCGGCCCCCGGCGGGCTAGGCGCGGTGCTCGCGGTGCGCTACCCCGCGGGTGCCGAGCGCCCGATCAGTTACGCTTCGCGTGCTCTCACTAAAAGTGAGCGTGGCTATAGTCAAATTATGAAAGAAGCGACTGCCATTATTTTCATTAATAGTGAATCTAATGTAGCTGATTATTTGAGTCGGTTTCCCATTGATTGTGATTCGTCGCAGGATACGGCGCACGTAGATGACGTCACCAGTTATGTTAACGCGCTAGCGGCTGCTGGCGCGCCACTGCCCGCTTCATTAGACGAGCTGCGGGCCGCTTTTCATAAAGATAAAGTTCTGTCACTTGACATGCAATATGTGACCAAATCGTGGCCACGGAAAGTGTCATCAGAACTTTTGCCATATAATAGATGCCAGCATGAATTATATGTTGATAGCGGAGTTCTCATGAGAGGTCACAGAATTGTAGTGCCTACTGTTTATAGGGCTGCTGTGCTACAAGAACTGCATGCTGCGCACTTAGGAGTAATTAAAATGAAAATGATTGCTAGAGAACGCTGTTGGTACCCGGGTATCGACAGTGACATAGAAAACATGGCTTCTAACTGTGGTCGTTGCATATCCTTGCGACCGTCTCCTGCGAAAGCGCGCTTGGAGTCGTGGGGGTGGCCTGACTCTGTTTTCGAAAGAATCCATTTAGATTACCTCGGCCCAATTCATGGGAAGATTTTTCTTGTACTAGTCGATGCGCATAGTAAATGGATTGAATGCGAATTAATGTCAAATTTTTTATCAAAAGAACTTATCAATAAATTAAAAAAAATTTTTTCACGTTTCGGCATTCCCAATAAAATAGTCACAGACAATGCCAAAACCTTTGTTTCGTCTGAATTTTCTAAGTACTGTACTGATAATGGCATAACTCACATTTTATCTCCTGCGTACTCGCCACAGAGTAATGGACTCGCCGAGAACGCAGTAAAGACTTGTAAGCGGTTTATTGTGAATGCTATCAAGGATTGTGGTTTTAAAGACTTCGCTAATCACTTAGATAACTATTTGTTTCACTATCGGAATACACCGCATTGTACGACGGGAGTATCACCTGCATCGCTTATGTTCGGTCGGAATTTACGTTGTAAACTTGATTTAATCGCTGTTAAGCGTTCAAATTTAGATCGAAAACCTCTAATACATAAAAATGTGTTAGTGAACCAAAATCGTCAAAAATTATATTTTGGTGGTAAAATTAAAGCATTTTCGATTGGGGAGAAAGTTTGGGTACGAGACTATCGAGCCAATCCCAAAAGACCAACATGGATCCTTGGCCAGGTCGTTGCACGCTTAGGTAAAGTTCTATATGATGTGGCGATACAGAGATCCGATATCATTTGGAGACGTCATGTGAATCAGTTAATGTCAGCCAAATCATATAACAGCAGTCGTGGTGAAGCGGCGTGGACGTTTGAGGATATGGACGTTGGGAGCACGGCAGGTCCCAGTGCCTCTCATGATACACCTGCATCATTACCTCTCAATAGCCCAGGTGGTGCGCTAGCCGCACAACCACCGGGACCTGACGGCGGTGAGGCGGCACCGGTGCTGACTCACGCGGAGTCTGACATGGGAGACGTGTCCCCACCGCCTCAAACCTCCACGACCATGCGCACTCGATCTGGCCGCGCGATTAAACCACCTAAACGCTTAGTTCTATAATATTTATACTTACTAAATCTAATGTAAACATTGTTTTGTTTATAATTGTTTTTTTGTGTATTCTTAATAAACGTAGAGGAGAGGTGTTAAAGTCGAGTGATTAATGTCTTTTTTTATTATACATAAAACAATGTATGTATTGTAGTATATGTGTTTTTGATTTTTCTATGCTAAAATTGTGTAAGCGCAATATGTCCATCAATTATACATAAAGCATAGTTGTTTGCTTCCCAAATAAAAATGTGGTACTTAATCATTAATTAGGTATACTACTTAAGCATTTGTTCTAACTGCTTATATATTGTATATTACGTTGTAATCTAAGTGTGGAGGGATGTAGCATATTGTGTCGGTAGATAATAATAACGGTTTCTACGGCTACCCTGTGTTGTGTGAATAAAGGATCGTTTACGGGTTCAGTGTGTTTAAATAAACGTTCCCCCGTATTCCTTGAATAGCAAGGACATTACACCAGGCATTATAAATAGTGCTCTGATTAATCAACACTCTGCTCCGCAACACATACACCCTAGACCCGCAGTGCGCACGGTCCAGAGGTCAAGTCTTTCATTGAACCGCCCGAGCCCTTCCCACGTACTACAAACTCTGATTTATTATTTATATTTTAAGACGTCACAACCCAAGGCCGCTTTAAAGCCCACTCTGTAGAACTTTGAAAAGGGTTGAAAGTGGGGTTGTTTTATACGACGTAGGTTTAATGTATTCATAGGTCAGTTTGTCGTTGGGTAGGGTAGGCAGAAGTATTTGTATGACCTATAAGTAATTGTTGCAAGTCTGGATGTTTGTCTTTGTGAAATTCATGTATATAAACTGTCTCCATGGTACAGGAGAATTTAAAAAAATTCGCTATCGTAACCTATTAACATATCATAATCATTACAGAATTTAAGTTTACCTGTTTACGTCATACAAACTAAATTTTAAATTTTAATTTTTTTTCTTAAGTTGATTACTGATTTCCTCTAATTAATTACTCGCTTGACATACGGCTTAACTTAACGACATTAAGATTTTAAATTTTAATTACCATCATCAATGGCCTTCGCGTCTAATGCAATCGTACAATATTTTACACATTATACTGTGCCAAACTGTTAAACTGTTTCTTTTTAATTTTGATTGCCTCGTTGGTATAGTGGTCGCACACGCGACTGCTGGTCATGAGGGCCCGGGTTCGAATTCCGGGTCGGGCCAAAAATCAATTAATGGGTTTTGCTGTCAAGAAAAATATTCAGTAGTAGCCCGGAGTCTGGGAGTTGGCGGTGTCTTACCTCCGTGCCTCAGAAAGCACGTGAAGCCGTTGCGTCTGACCTCTCTCGGGTCGTGTCGGATTACCGTGCCATCGAACGATGAGAGTGAGCAAATAGAGAGTGCTTGCGCAAACACTTGGGCACTATAATCCTGTCCGGCGCCGTTGGCTAGTTTCCGTTGAGGCTGGCCGCCGAGACCGAAATTCGGTCTGGAGGACATTATTATTGTTGTGCATTTTTTTTAAGAATTATTATTATTTCTTAACAGTTACAAACAAAGCCACGCTTCACAGTGTTATGACTGCAGCACAGCGTATTAGCGTCAAATAGCATCATAATGATGACGTGTTTCGCTTGATGAGTCATGAGAACCAGAGACGCTTTTTACTGGTCACAAGGTATTTAATCTTAGTCCTCCCTCAGGGGTTTTAATACATCGGCATTGATCCATAATCGAGAATAGATATATGTTAGATGTATGTGTATTTGGGCCACTGGGCACTTTAATTACCATGAGTGGTCACCATTCATAGTATGTGGATGTTATAGAAAGTAATAATAGAGTAATTACAATTGCCGGTATAACGATGTAGTGGCGATGTAAGAATATCCACATCCCCATATCATGCCGTGGGTGTCGTAGGAGGCGACAGAGGGAAACTGGAACAGGATATGGGCAGCAGGATGTTCCTGATAACAGCTTAAAATAATTAAAAAAAACTGCGGTTGCCAACCCGCCTGCCAAACGTGGCAACTATGGTAAAATCTTACCTATGAAACACCCTATTCGGGAGGCCTATGTTCAGCAGTGGACTTATACAGGCTGTAATGTATGGATGAATGAATTGCCGGTAACATGAACTGCCCATCCAAAGTGTAAAATTTAAATTTAACATTTTGGATAGGCCTTTTTATTATGAAAGAACTTCAATTAAACATGAAATACAGTGACACAAAAAATGATATTAAAGAATTATAAAGAATAAATATTAATTTGTTATGGAATTAAGAATATTAAAGAAGCGCAGTGGTATTATTGAGCATTAAGCATTGACTCGCCGCTACAAAGCCGCGGGCTCGGTGTTTTTTTTGCTCGGTTTTTAGATCATAGCGATCTGCATCCACTAGAACACGCTAATAAAATAAATGAATATTCATAACTTATCTGAGAAGTTAATTAATTTAATTAACATTGTGAAATTGATCATATTATAATATATCGCGTCATGACACAAATACCTTGTGGAAATATTAAAAATCTCAGATATCCTTATTATCTCTATTTATAAAAATCAATTGCAATCCATTAGTCTTGCAAAACTTAAAAACGACTGGACCGATTTTAATGGAATTTATTGTGTGTTTAAATGTGTTTAGATTTACATATGGAGCAGGTATGTGGCGCTGTTGTCGAGATTCAGAATTCACCCGTGCGAAGCCGTGGGGAACGCTAGTCCGTGATAAAAAATAATCTATACATATAATTAAAGTGTCTGTCTGTAATATCGAACAACACACATCATTAAAAAATCTAAAAATTGACAAGTTAAATTGTCTTTAATTATCTTAAATACGTGGTATATGTAGTAGAGCCACTCTGCAGCTATGATATGGTCGTAGCACGAATGGGTCAGCTTGATCGGGGTAAGACCACGCTCTCACAAAATAGCAGCTTCATGCTGCTATGATTCGTATGGTGAGTGTAGAGAACCGGAAACCCTTTTTACTGGAAAGAAGGCATCCTGTCCGAGTCCTTAGTATGCTATAAAAATCCAAACAGTGCCCCATTAGTAGATCTTACCCAGGCGAAGCCGGCGCGGGTCGTAAGTATTAAATATAAACTGACGCTTCAACGTCCACGTCCTAATTTCACAACTTTGGAAAAAATAAAAACCTGATATGGGTGTAGTGGCCGTGTAAGTGTATTCACTACCCTATATCATCCCGTGGGTGCCGTAAGAGGCAACAGAGGGAAACGAATCAGGAGATGGGCAGCATCGTTTTCCTAATAACGTCCAAAAATAAAAATAAACTGCGTTTGCCAACCCACCGCTTGCCAAGCGTGCCAACTGTAGCAAATATCACCCTATGAGGCAATATATGTTTTATTCGAACGCCGTGTTGCTACCTGCCGACAGGTGGACGCCGCTGGACGCCATCAGCCCTTGCTCTATTGTTTCACTTGTTTCTACGATAAGCCGTTTAAATATGTTTTTATTTTTTTGCAATTTACTGTTTCTAAATTAACATAAACGCTATAATTATATATGAGCTAAATGTAGTTTTTTTTTCTATTAAAAAGTATATTGGCATTGGAATGATGCGTCATCAACCCATCACTATAACAAAATAAATTATCAATTCAAGAACATCGTGCTTAGAATTGGCGCGCAGAACGCGGCGCGGCGCGGCACCCGCACTGAAGACTTGAACGCGCGCACTAAATCACAGATTAACTAAATTAATAGAACTTCGTCTCGACTCTGTCACTGTGATTAGGTTAAAAAAATTGATATAAATTAATAATTTAAAGATTAATAATTTAATTATAAATTTTATTAAAAAGAGAAATGTTTGCTTTATTTATTAAACAACAGAGCAAAATATTACACATTACATTCTGCAAATACTAAAAACAAGAACAAACTAGTTAGTTACATCAGTTACTAGACTCCGAAGAGTCAGGAATTTCCTCATACACGCAACAATGAAATCCCAAAAATATGTAGGACTTATCAAAAATTTTAAATTTTTTATCAAACAAAAACCGTTTTGTTTATTATACTAATAAAGTATTATTATACTACAAAAGAGTACATGATTGAACGAATGAATGAATGAGGTAATCGCTACCATGCCGTTTCTAAATGTTTTTATATTTAATTCTGTTTGAAATGTTATATACGATATAATGTAAATTAATGTGTAAAAAAGTCACGCTGGGTTTCTTGCCGGTTCTTCCCAGGATTTTTCCGAACCAGTGATCACAATCAGTAAATAATGACTTTCAATAAGTATATTTGTAATCTATATTAAATAAAAAATATTCTATTCTATTATACTGTTGTAAAAACCATATAAATATGATGTATGTGTGATAATAAATATTAAGGTCTCCATTACCTGTTCATAATACATTCATAAATAAATTTACATTTACAAAAACTAAATTGAATCGAAAGAAGTGTCTCATCAAATACCTCACCTTCGACATTCGAAAATGTTAGTCTGTGCTTTATTCTGTGTATTTGCTTCAAATAAGTCAAAGATAAGGTCGTTATTTGTTATGCGTATAGAAAAAAAATTATCCATTCAAATGTGCAACATTTTTTTTGCTGTTTTAGCAGATACGAACTGTAACATTATGCACTTCGGTGTCATTGTCATTTTCTTTATAGTCCGCGCGCAAATAGTTGGCCGCGCCTTGGGTATGTAAGCGGCGGGATGGGAGTGCGGGGCTCTTGCTGTTATTACTTAGTACACCGTCGACCTTTGCGACGGTAACACGTGGTATTGATTTCGGCTAGTCGACATCAAACGCACATGAGATTGAAACAGATACACAAAATTTTTTATTCAATATAGATTATAAATAGTACTTATTGAAAGTCACTCTTTTGTATAATTACCACTGGTTCGAAAAAAAACCTCTGTCCTGGGAAGAACCAGCAAGAAACCCAGCGGGACTTTTTTTTTAAAATAACAGCTTACAATCATGTATGTTACACAAATTAACAACACAAGTTAGAAATAGCTTGGTAGCGATCACCTCATTTCCAGGGGTTATTATCATTTATAAATTCTTTAATATTATAATAACCCTTTTTATACAAACTTAGTTTAATAAAGTTTTTGAATTTTGAGCAGGTCAAATTTTGTATATTTTCTGGAATTTCATTGTAAAAGCGTATACATCGCCCCAAGAATGAATTACTGACTCGATGGAGTCGAGTAACTGGTACTACTAGCTTGTTTCTGTTACTAGTATTTACAGAATGAATATCACTTATTTTTGTAAAACTACTTTTATATTTGTGTACGTACATTACATTTTCATAAATGTATTGAGAGGTCAAAGTTAATATATTAATTTCCTTAAATTTTTGTCACAGCGACTCTTTAGGCTTTAAATCACAAATTGCTCTTATGGCCCTCTTCTGTAAAACAAATATAATTTCAGTGTCAGCTGCGTGTCCCCATAGCAAAATACCATACGACATTATGCTATGGAAATAGCTAAAGTAAACTAGTCTAGCTGTTTCAACAGTTCAGTTCTTATCTTTTTAAGCTGTTTCAACAGTTTGGTTCTTATCTTTTTAGACTTCTAATCTTTTTTACGATATATGCTGCAGAACTAAGTCTGCTTGCTAGTTTTGATATATGGGGGCTCCATTGAAGCTTCGCGTCTAGTGTGATTCCAAGAAAAATGGTGGTATCTACAAGACTCAGTTTCTCCCCATTTAAAATTACATTAGTATTTAATTGTTTGACATTTGGAGTCATAAATTTCATACATTTCGTTTTAGTGCCATTTAAACGCAAATTATTAACATTGAACCAATTTACTAATTTAGATATAGCATTATTTACTTCGTCATATTTTAGCAATTGTCGACTTAATTTGAAAATTAAAGAAGTGTCATCTGCAAATAATACTATATCATGGTTATCTCCTACTATGTAAGGTAAGTCATTAATGTATTGTATACAAGAAACAGAAAGGGGCCGAGAATTGAGCCTTGAGGCACGCCCATTTGTACCATCGACCCGGAAGAACTCATACTGTTAATGACAACTTTTTGCGTTCTGTCACTTAAATATGAAATAATTAATTTAGGAGCATCACTTCTTACACCGTAGTGTTGAAGTTTCCTGATTAATGTTTCATGGTGACACAATCGAAGGCTTTGGATAGGTCACAAAATATACCCAAGCATCCTGTGAATTCTCCCATGCATTAAAGATATATTTAATCAGCTCAACACCGTCATTAGTTGTCGAGCAACCCTTTGTGAAAACAAATTGATTTTTATGAAGTAAATTATTTATATTAAAGAAATTTAACATTTGATCAAGAATATTTTTTTTACTTCATTAAATCAGGAAACACACCAGATTCGATACTAGTATTAAAAATAATAGCTAAATGAGGCGCGATTGTATCTATTATAGACGCAATAACTTAAACGGAAATCCCTACCAGATCCGCAGTTTTCTTAACATCAATAGTTTTAAAATATTTTACAATATCTTTTGATGATACTTTATGAAATGTAAAATTCTTTGTACACACATCTACATTTTGTTTAAGTAATGATTCGGCGACGGCAGGAGAAGAATTCAGTGACTTAGTAGTTAATATCGGAATATCAGTAAAATATTTCTCAAAAACCATTGCAACGTTCTGATCTGATTCGGTTAATTTGTTATTAACACTTAACTGGTAGTTTGAATTCCGAGAGTTGATCTTACAAGTTTTGCTATGAATTATACTCCATGTCATTTTAATTTTATTAGAAGCCATCTTAATTTTGTTGCTCAAATGCAAAGACTTGGCTGTGGAGCACACTCTTTTAAATAGCAAGATGAGTCCGCCGATGAATCGCCAAGTTAAAGGAGTGATTTTTAAAGTGCATTTATTTTTTCAAAAACGTAAAGCAGATACTTAGAGTTATGAATATAAAATTGATGCAAATATAAATAAATTAGTAGCCGAAGCTACAGGAATATCGGAACGTAGTGTAAGGAGAGTGACTTCCAAAATTAAAAATTCATTACAAAATACTGGAGATGTCAAATTCACATCCCCACGCAGACCAAAAGAAATAAAAAAGAAAATAAAAGTTGATGATTTTGACTTAGGAGTGATTAGGCGAAAAATAAACCAATTTCATACTATTGACAAGAAAATTTCACGTATTCCAAAACTCAATGCTGAACTAAAATAAGATAACATTTTACAGAAAATTTTTTTGACTTTTGCACAAAATGGGATATTTATTCAAAATATGTAAATCTAAGCGATCAATTTTAATAGAGAGAGCAAATATTGTTGAATAGCGAGTGAAATACTTGAGGGCTATTAGAAAGTACAGATCAGACAACCGAAATATTTATTTTTTAGACGAAACCTACGTCAACCAATGGCACAATATTGAAACATGTTGGCAATCTGAATTGGAGCCTGGAATTTATACCGACATAGGTAAAGGAAAGCGCTTAATAATAGTGCACGCTGGTAGTCGAAATGGACTGGTCGACGTACGTTGCTGATTTTTAAATCGAATTCGAAAACGGGGGATTATCACGAAGATATGAACTCTACTAATTTTAATAATTGGGTAGATCAAAAACTTATTCCTAAACACCCAACAACCTCAGTCGTCATTATGCTTAACGCAGCCTAACATTGTATGCAAGTAGAAAAGAAACCAACTATACCAAGTTTGAAACTCCATATGCAAAACTGGTTGCAGAATCACGACGTGCCATATGCTCCCACCATGGTTAAAGCCGAACTTTTGAGATTGATTAATATCACGCAAACAGAAAAAAAAAACACTATGGATGAACTTCTGAAAGCTACAGGTCATACTGTTCTAAGGCTATCTCCGCACCATCCAGATCTAAACCCGATCGAACTCGTGTGGGCAGATATTAAAAATAACCTGGCTAGAAATCACATTAATGCACCATTAACCGAAAAAATTACTATACTCACAAGGTTATTTTCTGAATTCTCTGTCGCAAAATGTCAGAATTGTGATGACCATGTCCAAAAAATTGAATAACAATACTAGAATCATGATACGATGGTTGATAGTGTGATAGACGAAATCATTATAAACTTACATGATGATTAGACTCAGATCCAGAAAGTCAGAATCAAGTGATATTGAGGATATGTCGGAATAATAGGCTCGCCCTTATTACTTATTCTAGTGCTACATATACATAATACTTTGGTGCCTCAATCAAATTGTATATTATTAATATATTGTGTTAATAATACTAATTAAAACAAAAACTTTAAAAGTCATAATGGTTGGAATAAAAAGTTTCTTACCTTGAAGTACCACATCAGTAACAGAATCGGCAACAACGCTGGGATCTTCTGGCGAGAAGCAAACTCGCCCGCAAGGGTAGGATGCAAAAAAAGACCGCATCTTGTCTCAATCAGCCGAACTATAGTGCCAAATACGGTGGCAAGATGCAGATCGCAACTGCAATGGGAGCGTGAGTGGCACCGTACTCCGGATCAGACAATGGTCCGAAAAGCCCAGAGGGGCATCGACGGAGACCTGATATCCCTCCGGATGAGAGGTCAGCAGAAAGTCCAACAGGGAAGGTACATGACCTTCCACATCTGGGATCCGCGTAGGCGAAGTAACCAGTTGTGTTAGACCATATGCCAAGGCAAAGTCATAGACAGATCTACCCGCATGATCGGTTAAACGGGAACCAAGCCATTTAGCGTGGTGGGCGTTAAAATCACCGCGTATCACGATCTCTGCGGATGGGACCTGTTGTAGCACGGAGTCTGCAGCCATTTGGACGTAGTCGATGAGTCGGTCTGTTTCGGCATTACCGAATTGTATGGGACCTATAGAGGCACCCGTAGACGCGGGGGTGGTCGTCGTTGTCTACGCCCAGCCATAGGGTGGACAGGTCCGTACCTTCAAGACTACCGAGGCGTCGATAACAGATGTCCTCTCTGACGTATACGCAAACTCCAGCCCGGGGCACAAAGGAGTGGTCTAATTCATACCCCGGTTAGGAGTGAAGTATCAGCCGAAGAGGACACCTAAGTCTCGGTTAAAAAGAGCAAGGCTAGCTTCGTCGTCTCTAGATGGTAATGGAAAGCGTTAAGGTTGGAATGAAGTCCCCTGATGATGCAAAAATTCACGGATAGCGTGACAGGGGTCGCCTTGGTCTTATTGCTCCGCTTGCCCCGAGCAGTGTTAGTCGCGAGCGGAATTTCGTCCCCCCCCCCCCCAGAATACGCTCAGGAGTGGAGTAGTTTGGTCGTGAATGCTCAGCGAGGGATTCTCCAGGGGTGCTGGTACCCTCCTGAGTTAGTCTTTTCTTGCTCTGGCCACCTGTAGCGTTGCGCTTGGTAAGTGCAAACCTCTACTTCACGCTGGTATTCAGTAAGGTCGTGGTACCACCCCGGTTCGAGCCAGCCCATCCGTGCGACAGCAAAAGCTTCCGCGTGGCTCTACCACTGTGAATTTTTCGTTCGGACGTTCATGTACGTCCCGTTCATTAAGCAACCACCGCCGGACCCCTGTCGCCACCTAAGGCGCGGCCAACTAGTAGCGCTGGGACTATAGTGTATAACTATTTCAAGGAAAATTGTAATTAACAACTAACAAAAGTTAAGCAATTTTTGTAAATGAGTCGTTTACAACCTTGTCATCTTTAATACTAATAGTGACGAAATGTAACCTAATCACTGCATGTTTCGTCAACGATTTCACTGGTGATTTATTGAGATGCTTTACAAAATGATTTACAAATTTAAACTTATATACAATTTTATGGTAAAGCTTCGCTGAATCGTATTGTCTGTAGTACAAATAAGTTAGATTGACATGGGAAGGACAAAGCAGTATTTTGTTAGGTGAGCTTATAGAATCAAATACCATTTTTACTAATAACAAAACTTTACACTTTTATCCTTAAGGACAACGCATCTGCATTTTGATTCTTAAACGAGGATCAGTATGAAGTGGGTCGTAGCATCCAATTGCCATCTGGTTTTTTTTAATGGAAAAGCAAGCAAACGAGCATACGGCTCACTTAATGGTAAGTGATCACCGTCGCCCATGAACATCTGCAACACCAAGGGAATTGCAGGTGCGTTGTCGGTCTTATAGGTGAACTGAACATCTGTAAGATCAGAGGAATAGCGAGTGCGTTGCCGGCTTTACACGTGGACTGTTTTGTCGTTTGTGACCCTTATTCATGTAAGATTAATAAATCACACTACAAAAGCAGGTGATAAAATGTGCGAAATTAACAATGAATATTTAAATCGATCCATTGTTTTGATCTGATGGTTAATTTGAAATAGTTGTTTAATCTATATAATTTGAAATAGTTGTGTCTGTCTGTAATATCGAAATAACTGCTTTATATTGAGCTGAGTTGATATTTGCAGGCCATAAAGACATTTAAATAATCATTTTTAAAAAAATTGTCAGACTGTTTGTGCGGGTTTTTCTTGGGAATGGCTAAACCAATTGTAATGAACCTTCACGGACATACATGTAGAGAACAATGCAAGGAGCGATCTAGGATATATTTTATCCGAAAACCTTGACAATCGTTTTGTCTTTGTTTATTTTAAAATCTAAAAACGCCACATTAATAGATTGTACCCAGGCGGATCGAAGGCGGGTCGCTAGTTATAAATATTTCTCAAAATGTAAAGTACAGGGTAAAATTCATATTATTTCTCTCGATTTTTTAACGCTAAATCCCACGACAACGACCGATAGATCATTCGAGAGTCCAACAGTACAATGGATGCAACTAAGGTACAATAAGTGTGAGTAAACAAATGCAGTTGCGTAGCAATTGAAGTAGAAAGGTGCGGGGCAACAATGGCGCCGCGGCGCGCGTTGCACCGGGGCCCGGGGCGCACAGCTGCACTGCCGACTGCGCAGTCTCCTGACGCCAAACACTATTATGTTTTATTTCTATTAATGGTGTACTATTTCAATACATTGTTGTTGTCATGCTGCAGCAGTATTACAATTGTAGGGGGAATAGGTCGGCTCGACCGGGGAAGGAACAAGCTCTTACAGAATACCAGCTTAATACTGCTGTGTTTCATATGGTGAGCCCTTTTTACTGGAAACGATACCATTGTCCTCAGGGGTGACAACGCATCTGCATTTTGATTCTTGATCGCGAATAGATTTAGATGTCTATGGACCACAGCGTCCAGTTACCATCAGGTGAACTATATGCTCGTTTGTCACCCTTTTAAAAAAAGTACATTTTCAATGTGGGACTGCACTATAAATTTCATTATTTCACCGCAAGGGAAACATAGTACAATAAATATTTAATTACATTATAAAACAAATAAAAGTAATACTAAAACCAATAGTTTCCACAGATATCTAATACATAGTCAAAACTTTCCATCACAATATGTTGTATAGAAATTTTGAATATAAAGAAATAATAACTGAATCGTATTTGTAATTAAACATTAAGTACTTAAGCAGTTAAAAGTAACATTAGTCATACAGTTTGTATGTCTAACATTAGAAATACAGGTTGTTGCGAAACTACCGACTATAAATTAATTTAAAAAATATTTTTATAATTATTATATTTAAGGTGAAAGATATCTAATTCACAATATTTTAAATTTAAATTTTTACATGTACGAGATACAAAATTATTTGAAGCTTCGTTTTAACTTTACGTACGAGTAACGCAAAAAGAGGTTTATTTCATACACCTAACCTGTGACACGCAAGATTCACTTTGCTTAAAGTAGAGGAGAGTCCATTACCTATATTATGTAGCAATTTGTACAACAACATTTGATCTCTTATATCACGGCGTGTTTCAAGGTAAGTAATTAAATTAATTTTAGCAGCACCACTCCTGATATAAATTAACGATTAGGAGAAACAGTTGTTAAGGTAAACGGAATAAGAATTGTAGTTGTCAGCACATCTTCTTCATCTTATTTATCGGCCTACATTTACAATATAATAAATACAATTCCACAGCTGGATACGAGCCTCTCGTCATAGCAAACATTTATTGTAATAGTCACGCTGATCCTCCTGGGATTAAAATGTGTTGAATAAAATTAATTTATGTATTTTCGCCGTTTAATTTGACATATATTAATTACCACCGCTTCGGCTGCTTTAAAGCAACCATGGTCACGAGGCAGCTTTTGAATACAAAATTTGGTTCAATCTACACAGAACTAGTTTGTAGTATCTTGAAGTCTTGCTGACATGCTTAAGTTTTGACTTAATTGAACCAATTATATATAATCCTTGCGAATCTTTGCTTTTTTTGCAAGGATTCGTGAATCTTTGGGGGAATTAAAAATAAGTCAAATATGACGCGATAAAATTAGTTGAATTCAATGTGTAGAATTCGTGTAAATATCAAGGTGGAAGAAACCGTCAAGGTGGGTTGCTATGCAAGTTGGTGGTATGCAAGTGTCAGCTGACAGAACTTAAAATGCACTTATGCGATTTAGACAAAGACACGGGAACAGTCAGAACACACACAGTCCTGACAGATCATTAGTTTGTGGTAAATTTTAGGTACTCTGGGTAGTCTAACCGTCATTCCTTTGTTAAGTAGTTAGTTAGCTGTTAGTATTAAGCCTTAGCCAGCGAAATGAATGTAATTCAACAGACTCCATATTACTTCCCTATTTAATATTATTCCTGCTAGGCTCTCATAATACATACAGCTCCTTTTTAAAATGGGTGTTTTCTTACTTACAAAACCGCAAGCTAAAGGTTGTAAAAAATGGATTTCAATCTGAGGCATTTATAGCATATTCAGGTGCGCCACAGGGCTCACACTTGGGGCCAACTCTATTCAACATTTTTATAAATGATGTAGTAAATTGTTTCACTACGCATATGGATCAAGTTATAAAAAACCATTGATTTTTTTAGGATTAATTAAACGGGTAACTAAAACTTTTAAAAATAAAAAATCCAAAGTAATTCTTTTTAACTCATTTATTCTTAGTAATCTTGAATATTGTTCTTCTGTCTGGAATCTAAATTATCAAACACATATAAATAGGTTAGAACGAGTGCAAAATAAACTTCTTAAGTACCTTTATTTCAATAATAACAAAATACACAGGCAATTAACTTACATTGAAAGACTAGATAATTGTAATATGATTTCATTAAATGATCGAAGAGCGCTTATGGACTTGTGCGTTACACAAAATCGTTAAAAATAAAATTAGCTCGAATAATCTTTTAGGTAAAATATCATATGTTATTCCTAAACCTAATTCTAGAATAAGAAATGATAGTTTATTCAAAACTAGGTATTGTAGAACAAATGTCGGATTATCAGCTCCAATTAATAGAACCTTAAAAACTTATAATGTAATTTCTAAATTAGTCGATCTTGACATATTCAACGATTCTTATACCATTTTTAAAAATAAAATTAAAAGACATTTTTATAACAAAATTAAGATCACCTCATGAGTTATTGTAGAAAAAAAGTTTTTTTTTGTTTCATGCATTACAATAGGTTATCTTGTTATCCTTTCTTCTTTTTCAACAATAATGTGCGTTACTTATTATTTTACTTCAACATGTTAAGTTAGCCTATATATGTACTAAACTTTAGATTAATCTATAAAATTTGTAAACATTTTTTCATTGTACAATATCATGTTGGCTTCCTAATATATAAATAAAAAAAATACATTTACGACTGCTTCATTGGTCTAGTGGTCGTAAACGAGGTCCCGGGTTTGAATCCCGAGTCAGGCCAAAATCAGTTATTGGCTTTCTCTGTCAATAAATGCTTAATAGCAGTTGGCGGTATCTAACCCCTGTGCCTCGGAAAGCATGTAAAGCCGTCGGCGCTGCACCTGATTCTCTCTTCGGTCATGTTGGCTTGCCGTCTCATCGGACTATGAGAGAGAGTGAGGGAGTAGAGAGTGCACTTGTGTTTGCGCCAGGGCTCGGAACCGGTTTAAAAAGAGCGGTCAATTTCGATTAATTACCGGTAAATTTATCGCTTCTTTAATTATCGGATAAAAAATAACCGGTTTTTATTAAACCTAAACGATAAAGGTTACCGGTTACTTAATGGTTTTGACACCCAAATTAACCGGTTAATTCCGTAACAAGTAAAGGCAGTTATGAATAGGACAGGTAGATTCACGTTGTGAGGTACTTATGCGGCATCGCCGCATGCGGGCATACTTATCATCAATTATCTACCTTTAAGTGATACGTTTTTTTCAGTCGCGATCAGGGTGTGTAGTGGAAGTTTGGTGTTTACGAAAAACGTGAAAGTATTAGAGAAGTTTTGAAGAAAGAAAGGCAGTTGTTGTGTTTGGTTTATTCGTTAAGACTGGACTTGTCTTATAACGAAGAAAATAATTAAATAATTTATTCTTGTGTATCAGTTATTTATTTATAAAGTGCAGAAAAAAAATGAATAAAAAAAGTAAATAGACTGCTTGGGATCGCATAATTAATAAAATTAAATCCCAACCCAAGCATACAACTGCAAGATTTCATGATACTGTAAGTTCATACTGCGTAAATCGGAAGAAAAATTAATAATTTTTAATCTGGAGGTAGCCGTGGTTAACTATGACATTGGGACGTCATACACCTCAGTCCCCCCCTGAACATGGGTGCTGTAAAGTGCTTGAAATGTCGAGAATGTAAAATAAGTTAATATACGCGATAAAATCCGTAACATTAGTTTTATTTAAAAGTAAATAGAATTTATTCCGTATTTACGTTTTAACAGTAGTAGAGCCACGCGGCAGCTTTTCCTATCGCATGCATGGGCCAGCTGGAACCAGGGTAGTACCACGACCTCACAGAATACCAGCGTGAAGTAGAAGTTTACTTCTGCGTTTCGCTTGGTAAGTGTAGGTGGTCGGAGGCCCAGTTCACTCACACTATCTTCGCGGTTGCATTCTGCAGGCTCTCGCCGTGTTTGGCACTATAGGTCAGCCGATTGGGAAAGGATGCGATCTTTTTTTTTGCATTCTACCGTTGAGGGCGGATTTGCTTCTCGCTGGACAATCCCAGCAATGTTGCTGATTCTGTCGCCGATATGGTACTTCAGGATATGGAATTTTTTATTCCATCTTCTGTGGTGCCCATCGGAAGTAGATTCCAGCCATGGTTTGGTCGCTCGTGTAAAATAGCATCACACTATAAGCAGGAGTGCTACCAGGCCTGGGCTGACGACATCTTTACATCCCGAGACATCAACGTCGTTCAAAAGAAGTATAATTTTGCCTCCATCATCATTATTACAGCCTTTCATAAGTCCTCTGCTGAACGTAGGCCTCCCCTAAGGAATGCCACAAAGCACGGTCCTGAGGCACCTGCATCTATCGACTTCCTGCATGTCGTACCAGGTCGTCACTCCATCTCCGGCTTCCCGAGAAATTGTGCAATTGGATCACCAGTTTCCTTACTAATCGGAGCATCAAGGTCGTAGTAGACGGTGCATGCTCCGATTACAAGTCCATTAACGCTGGTGTTCCACAAGGCTGCGTGCTAACAACTTTTTAATCTTTACAACTAAAATTTTTTAATCTTTACAACTTTTTAAAGATTAAAAAAATCGAACAATTACTGTAAATTGCATCTTAGCATACCACGTACAAGTTAACACACACACACACACACACACACACACACACACACACACACACACACACACACACACACGATTCACTCATTTACGCGTATCTAAAAAAACTAAAAAAAATGTCACTGCAATATATAATAAAAAAAATCAAGTTGATCATCCTAAATAGGGAGCCGAGAGATCCGTAGCACAGGATATCATAGTTTGGACTCCCGTCTCCCACAAATTTATATACTCTTCGTTTTGTTTATAAGAAAAATATGTTTGTAAAAGATAATTATGCCATGTACTATTGTGGGAGAAAATAATAAAGGTTATTATTATTATTATTTTAGAACGTTTGCTTGACTCAAACATTCGCGATCACAGGTATCGCTACCACCAGACTGTTGTCGTTTACAGGGGTTGGTATGTATGCGCAATTTGAAATAATTTCCTGGGAGAGACATAAATATTTAGTTTTAGAGGTATTAAGAGACAATAGGTTGTGCTCTAGCCAAGCTGTTACCATGCTTAATTCGTTTTCAACTAGATTGCGTAGTCCCGTCCTTATAGATGTCACTGTGAAAAAGGAGTACAGTATCGTCTGCGAACATCATAAGATTGCAACCACTCAAATTCGATCTACAAAGAACGTCAATATAAATAACAAAAAAGAGTCGGCCTAAGTGTACTTCCTTGCGGAACACCGTAGGTATATGGCATTTCATTACTAAAGTATCCATCTACCCTCACTCTTTGTCCTCTGCCAGTCAAATATACTGAGTAATAGTGATTTTGACCAAATTACATCGGTTAAAAGTGGTTTTGACCAACAATGTTAGTCGAAACTTCTTTTGACTTATACTTTTAGAATTTTTGAAATTAAAAAGTTCAAGTTTTCTTCAATATTAAATTTTAATTCATTATAATGTACGCGGCTTTAGGCACAGCCGCTCCTTAACCTACTGTCACTGATATTGCGAGTTTTGACCGATAGTCTGAAGTTTAAATCAGACAACGCCACCTTTGACTAAGAACGTTGGTTAAACCACTTTTGACTACAAAAATCAGTCAAAACAGTTTTTGACTAAGGGCATTGGTCAAAACCATTATGCCGGATTTTCACAGTCAAAAGTGGTTTTGACCGGTTATGAGTTTGACTGTGACATATACATATATAGAAAGTGCTCATTGTTAAAAATACCACTCCATTATGAGAATGTGCCTCTGTTAATTGCAAACAAAACACAATGAACATTGTCATGTTATGTTGGCGTAAGAGGTTGCTCTTGACCCCATTTTGAGCGAAGATGTTTTCCTGCGTTGACTCACGCTGTCAAAGCTTTGTGTCCTGCGTCAGATTTCTAAGAACTATCAGTAAACGGAGTAGCGGTCAGCCACCGTAGACTATTTCAGTTGAGGATGCTTCGTGTAGAGGCGAAACACGTGTCATATTATCGACGGTGGTGTGTCTTTCCTAGTATAGTGATGTTGGGATTAGTGGTGACGGGGATAGCGCAGGCAATTGAGGGATCATAGCGTTGAGGGGGACTGCTATCTTTAAACAGAATACCATCTTATTGTAGGGTGTGATAAATGAGTGGACTGCTAAACGTTACAATAACGGCAATGTTCCAACTTTGGCAACGATCTTTTCGGAACTGGTTATATACCATGCGGTTGTATACAATAGCGTCATTGTAACGGCGCCTTATACATGAATTCAGATAATATGTACTGAAGTTCATATTTGTAAGGTTTACAGTCTGATCCGAAATCCGACACGACCTGAGAAGTCACGATCAAATGCGTTCGTGCTTTCTGAAACTTGAAACACTGCCAACGTCTTGACTACGGGCTGCCATTTAGAATTTCTTGACAAAAAAACCTAATACCTGGTTGTAAGCTCAAATCGGAAAATAAAATTGAAGTAGTGATTTCTTATATTTACGCGAACACTACACATTTAAATGAAACTAATTTTACGGATTTTATCGCGTATATTAACTTATTTTACATTCCCGACGTTTCAAGCACTTTACAGCACCCATGGTCACGGGGGGGACTGAGGTGTATGACGTCCCAATGTCATAGTTAACCACGGCTACCTCCAGATAAAAAAGACTTCCTTCTGCAGTCTGTGAACATGTACAGGATCGCCCCCGTCACTACATTAGATTTGATAGACCACAAATCCTCGCTAAAGAACACCGATTCCTTCCAAGGATGATTCGCGAGGCTATTGAAATCAAAAAACATCCTAATTTCAATAGAGAAGATGGCTGGGTGCTACCATCTGCTTGGGATCCCATAATTAATAAAATTAAATCCCAACCCAAGCATACAACTGCAAGACTTCACGATACTGTAAGTTCATACTGCGTAGATCGGAACAAAAATTAATAATTTTTAATCTGGAGGTAGCCGTGGTTAACTATGACATTGGGACGTCATACACCTCAGTCCCCCCTGTGACCATGGGTGCTGTAAAGTGCTTGAAACGTCGGGAATGTAAAATAAGTTAATATACGCGATAAAATCCGTAAAATTAGTTTCATTTAAAAAATTGAAGTATCTGTGTGAAGTGTAACACGGAATTTAAAATATATTCCGTGGTCTATAATATAGAAATAACTGACTTATTTAAAGCTCAGAGGGTTATTTACATGTTATTATGACACGAATGACCATCTGACCGGGCTAACCTTTGAAATGGCTGGACTGATTGCAATGAAACTTCACGAACAGATAGAGAGCAATACCAGAAGTAATTTAAGCCACGATTTTGCCGAAAATGATTGAGGGTTTCTGGGGATATCGAAACTGATGAAATAAATGAGTTTTGATGATTATCTTAAATCTAAATGGCGCCATTTTAATTGATCCCACCAGGCGAAGCAACGAGCGTACTCCAGTCAAGGTGTTACCATCATTCGTCATCACCACCAGCCTTTAAATACCATTGCTGAACAAAAACCATAGAATTGCGTCAACTAACATGCATTTCGTGTAATACTTACCTTTATTGGCCACACTCGGTAAGTAGCTAAGAAATGGTGGTAAAGGTGTTTTTTTCTTTTTTATTTAAAAACGCTACCTCCATGCTAGGATTTTTTTCCTGTATCGCGATGGCAGTTTATATACATAAATTTCACACGGACAAGCATGCAGACCCGGAACAATTATTTGTGCAGGATTCAAACAGCGCTGCAACTTATTGCTCAGTCACTGCGCCACGGGCCGTCGTCTTTCGTCGTCGCTCTCAGTCGATTGTGTTTGGATCTCCCCCAACAGTCAACAAGTACGAGGTGCGCTGTGTACAGCGCGTAATCTGCATTTTCATTTTTATGTGTATGGGCCACAGCATCAACTTACAATAAGGTAGACTGTGTGCTCGTTTGTCACCCTATTTCTATAAAAAAAAAACTCAACGGCTGACGCAGTGGCTAAGCGTTTGACTGCTGGTATGTTGCGGTCGCGGGTAATTCCGCGCGGCACAAATGTTGGTATGTACTGCAAATAATTGTTCCGGGTCTGGGTGTATGTCCTTGTGCAATTCATGGGTAAACACTTTCACGATACCTATATCTCCCTATATAAAAAAAGAAAAAATATAATTCTAAGTGAGAAATATACAGATGGTGATGAACCGTGACGTCAAAGGTGCAAGATTTATTTTACTGCACATGTCTTTATGCCAGTCTCGGTAGCGGTTAAGGGACATCCTTCCTAGAAAGGGAGAGTGTGAGAGTCTAGCAGTGGAGTTTTTTATTTGGTATGAAGTAGTTTCTTGTTATGACTCATCATTATCAGTACAGCCTTTCAAAGTCCACTGCTAAATATAAGTCTCTCCCATAGGCTACCACGCTTGGTAAGCAGGAAGACGCCGCTGGCCATCTCCTGTTCCATTTCCCTCTGCCGCCTCTTACGGCACCCCCGGGACGAATGGGGCTATGGGTATTCTTACACCGCCACTACCCGTTTAGTTAGATAATTTTAATTATTTATCATCATTATCATTACAAGTGCATTGCTGAACATAGGCGTCCAAGTCCCCCAAGGAACGCCACAAAACACGGTCCTGAGTCACCTGCATCCGTGGACTTCCTACATATCTTACTCGAGAAACTTTCTTTCCCATCGGTTGTTGATTCTTCGAGCCATGTGGCCGGCCTCTTGCCACTTCAGCTTACTAATCCGTAATGAGGTCATCCACGACTTCTATGCATAATTATAATATTTGACATTTCACTTGTCAAATATTATAATTCTGTAAGGAAGTTAAGATGTTATGAAAGTGTAAGGATTAATGTGTCGATTACTCTGAGTCTACTGCGGATATTCTCATTTCTTATATACAATTTTAAAAATTAGGTTTAAACCACAGAAACAAAGATGTAATTAATACTGGCATTTTTATAAGAAAGCGAAATAAGCCCTTGTCAAACTGTAATAATTCATTTGTTTAAAAAACTCTAACAAGCATGTGCTCTACTGTTGAATATTTCTTTTGTTATGTACCAGCCAATCATGGCAACTATGGCACATATCCCTCATATAAAACTGTCTATGGGGCGGGCCTATGTCCAGCCGTGGGCTTTTAATAGACTGTAACGGTAGCAGCAGCGTAGTACTTCCATTTTCAGGTGGCGGCACGAGAAAAGTAACACAATGCAGTAAAAATGCAAATGGCAAAAGAAACCGTCGGTTATGATGAACGGTTTCGTCCACTACTGTATCTCTACAGTTAACTGTATGATGTACGAGTTGTAAATATTATAACTATATATATTAGTCGCTATCAATGTTTTTTATTTAGCGTACCAACAGTAACCGGGCACAGCGTTGAAATTGACGCAGAACCGAGTCCATTACGCAAACGCGTCCAATAAAGCGGGAACATTGCGAAATAAAGAATTATAATATCAGACAACGAATCGATTCCAGTGCGTGCGATAATTGTACCCGTTCATTTTGACACTTCAATTAGGTGTTACCGAGGGATTGGCGATTAAACTGGATTGAACAGTTATGTTACACTAATACAGCCGACTGACGAGCGTGCCGCCCGCGCAATTTGTTTCAAGCGACCTCAATACGAATAGCTTAAAATAGGGTGATGAACTCGAAGTTCATCATCCTTCTGTACCATGTACGTTCCTTTTATTGTAATGCTTTGAACTTATATCAATAAAAGTGACGGTTCAACTTGTTAGTGAGAGACTCGAAAACAACTGAGAATTAAATATATTTGGTGTCAACACAAAAAATGAATGAAAACCTGTTTTATGAATTGCCAGTGTGCCTTAGACGATTATTGTCTATAAGTTAAATTTTAAAAATCAAATAAGGGTTTTGGAAAACTTATAACGATGACCGCCTTTAAGCCCTTTTCACATGACAGTGACTGACCGAGCAAACCCTTTTACATATAGACTATTTTAAAAGTGATCACCGCATCACTCATCTTGAGACGCCTTTCCTTGATATCAAAATGCACTTGGGTTTTTTCACTTAAAATATACTTCTACCCTTTGTATAGATGCTCTAAGAATATATACCAAAACAGGACCTAACAATTTTCTAAATGCTAATGGCATCAACGCAGATCTTGATCGGATATTTGAATGGAGTATGCCTATGGCTTTCACGTTAATCTTATAAAACACTAGTTATTATCGTCAACAGTCTGTAAATTACGGTCAAGTCTCGCTTTTGATAGTTAACAACAAATATTATTTGATATAACTGTTATTCCTTTTAGTGATACTGTAAAGAATTTGAAGATTATAGATGTAGACTTGTCCTTCCATTGCTTGTCGGGAAGGGATTGACATAGGTCAATGTGTAAAGGGCCTAAAGATTGGACGGCTGTGTTTCTAGCAACCAGTAGCGCATTTCACCGACATCGGTGTGGGGTTTTGGCGGTCGAGGCTAGGCGCGGGGCGAGACGCGGTGCGCAGCCTCCGTGGCGCATCTCACCGCCGTCTGCTCGGGTGCTCCGTGCTCGGCTCAGTCGCGCTCGGACCGTGTCGGCGCTCGCACGTCTTCTCGCGTACACGCCGCTCTTTACCCGTTCGTCCACCGCAGCCTCAACACGTCGCCGCCGCCACCGAGCACGCTCGAAACACAGCCCGGCATGCGCTCCTGACGACTAGCTAAGCCTCCAGCCACCTCCGCCACGCGCTCACGGCGCAAGTGAGTGCTTCTTACACGATCTAGACTGCTAGCCGGTATCATCGAGCAGTAGTTCCGTACGCTACCAAGTACTCTGCACCTATTCTGCGATAACCAGAGATTGTGTCATCGCGCTGCTGCAAAATTTACACTGATTATGAGTTCGCTCCTCGTGTTCGAAGTCAACCGCAGACGACTCGGATCCGCAACGGGTGTGCGCCCATGAATAAAAAGTTGTGAATGAGAGGCGCTATGTAAGGGTAGGGATAAGGTATGGAAATATGTGCATTAGTTATGCACTGTTAAAGTTTGATCGATCGAATCTCGATTGTTATGAAGTTGTGTTATAAAATGCTTAGTGCGTCAACCGGTCGAGCACGTACGGCAAGAGCGGTTGCGACGCCGACATGTCTGGTCTGATTGTAGTATACGCTCCATGCGAACTCAGATCCTGTCGCACTGTACTATTAGTGAAATAGAAAATGCCGCATGAACCTGGACTGGGTACACTCGCTTTATGTGGACCCTCATAGCCACGGCTCTTTTTGTTAAATTAATTTGATATGTAGACATTTCAAATATGTCATGGGCAGTCACAGTACTTACTGCATATGTCATAATACTATCGATGATAAACTAACTGATAAGATCGAAGTGGAAGCGTTTAGTTCATCTCAGTACTGAGCCTGCAGAGAGAACGCTATCTGTACTGTAACTGATCCTGTTGGTGATACGGTAAGAAGTCGATTTTATAGCTACTAACTAAAAATAATGCGTTTCTCAATCCATCATCCCATTTCGTCCCGTGCGTGTTGGATTGGCATATAATTCCTGTAACGGGAAGGGCCTACGTCCTGCTAGTAGTAGCTGTAAAATTTAGCGGGTTTATGAAGATGACAACATTATAAAGACACAAATGGAATTTCATTTTCGTGTGAACTTTGTGGTATTGCTTGACTTGAACCGCCCGTGTACTACCGACCTCTTGCGGTTACAAGCCTTAAGCGTTTGTAAAAACTACAAGTCGGTTAGTTCAGAAGATGCGAGAGGCAAAACTTCTTCAAAAAAACAAAAATATTAAAAAATATAGATAGGTACTATGAGAGCAGGTATTCGTTTTGTGATAAATTTTATGATTTCACTTTATTGTTAACACCTTAATGAATAAGATAACAGAGGTCGGACTAAATGCCTACCGGCATTCTCTGCCAGTCAACCAGATTTTGTGGCAGGTGCAACATATATATGTAACAATATAAAAAAACCTATACATATAGTGAATGTTAATATATAAAAATAACATGTTAAATATATTATATTTTATATATCATCGCACCTTCTGATCTTTTTAAATACGTTCTCGTGTCCGCTTAATTATTTTCATACGGGATATTAAAATGATCTCATCTACACAGCGGGGTTTTTTGTCAATATTTTAAGTGATGGCAATAATATTAATTATATTAGTCAACTATTAGAGAATCTTTAATCACTTACTATCGTAGATACAAAAATACAATACACATATAAAGAATAGGAAAAACTTGAATGATTGTTTACAATTATGCAAATCTTGTCTTTTCTAAATTCCCGAGTAGG
Organism: Parnassius mnemosyne; assembly: GCA_963668995.1. Taxonomy (NCBI): domain Eukaryota; kingdom Metazoa; phylum Arthropoda; class Insecta; order Lepidoptera; family Papilionidae; genus Parnassius; species Parnassius mnemosyne. Next base: position 67,854,279 of record CAVLGL010000093.1, read on the forward strand.
TGTTATTGAATTTCTCATCTCCAGTTTATTTGAGATGGCTTAACATTTAGTCTAGTTTTATCGATAAGCTAAGTTTTAACAGGAATTTATAATACGAGACAAAGTTTACCCCTTTATATACCAACTATCTCTGGTCCAAAAGTTAAATGGCTAAAAGTTAAAAGTTAAAAGTTTGACGGTTCCGTGGCGCAGTGGCTTAGTAATGAGTTGCAGGGATGGCGACCGCTGGTTCGAATCCCACACGGAACAAGTATTTGTATGGCCTACAAATAATTATTCCGGGTCCGTTGTTCTTGTGCAATGTATGTATATAAACTGCCTCCACGATACAGGAGAACATTCTAGTATAGGGGTAAAGTTTAAAAAAAATACCAGACGATCTTTTTGTTAAATTTCTTTTATATTCATATAGACTTAAAATAACACTTTCTAAAGATTAATTCCTTACAAAATTCTATTTTGATGATGCCACGCTTCGTTTTCATTACAAATGTTATTTCATTTTACCATAACTAACGAGATATAAATAATAATGTTCTGGATTTTACTGTATTAATATTACCTATATGTCATATTAAACATTTATGTATATCAGAGAAATGTACCTAATGCTTTTATTTGGAATATCCATTGATTTCATGAAATGGTTGCATGATATTGAACAATATTGAAATGAATGATAGAACATGAATGTATTCTTGGCTTATCTGTCAACTTAATACAGTATTTCTTTTTATTTTATTCTGTTTCTGTTCTATCACGTAGTTTTTGCATAATCCAGCTCGTGTAATAGACTTATTGATCCTGTTCCATAACTTACTGAAACTGTTTCTTTTAAAAGGTGTTTCCAATTCAAACTAATCTATTACATTTAACGTGACGTGACACAGCAGAATATTATCGTAACAAGTTCTTGCATTATTTATGACAATCAATAACAGTCGGCGCGGTGCCGCGGACTCACACCTTTTCTTCTGGTGTCGATACTTGCATACAAATACACACTGACCTGGCGTTAAATAGCCGTGTCTAATAGATTGCCGCATATTTTCAACCGACTTCATAAAAAGGAGGAGGTTCTTAATTCGACTGTATTTTTTTTAATTTGTCATCTCAAACTTTTTTCTAGGTGAACTGATTTTGATGATTCTTTTTTTTTACTTGAAAGCTGATGCTTCTCATGTGGTGTCATATAAATTTTATCAAGATCTGACTAGTAGTTTTTGAGCTATGCTTAATAATACGTATTTGACTTCGTCTACATTGATGATGTTCTCATTTTATTTATATTGAAGCCAGTTGTACAACACTTTTATGTTTACTATTACCTTTACGTCTATGCAACTCTCCGCACACGGCGTGAACTGCACAACCGGGTTGCTTACTTTAATATTGACTTTCTTTAACTTAATGAAACATTTCAATAGCTAATATAATTAATAATAATTCCCACGGTGTGCGACGATTGTGGCGATACAAGTCGGCAGATTGGGATGAGATGCGGGATTTCTTTGCATTTTATTCTTGGAGGCAGGTCTGCTTCTCGTCTGAAGACCCATCGAGCTAGACCAATGTGAAACGTCAAGCGATGGAGTATTTCATCCCCTTTACTGACGTGCCCATTGGTGTTAAAGCTCGCCCATGGTTCGACACCGAGTGTCGTGCTAAAAAGTACAAGCATAAGGCGTAAGTATCCTGGGTCGATGCTCGAGACCGCAACGCTGCGGATGGCCTTTAGAAGAGAGCTTTTAACCAAGCCGCCAAGTCCTGCAAAAAGGATTTACGCCAAGCCAGTTTCGACCGCATTAAACGCATCGGTACAAAGCTCTCTGACAAATCATCTGGCACTAGAGCTTTTTGGTTTCTCACCAAAGCGGTCGAGATAAATTTCTGTCGGTCTATACTGCCTCCGCTAGTAAAACCAGATGGCTCCTTAGGCGCATGCGCCTAACGAGAAAGCGGACTTATTTGCATCTCTTTTTGCGTCTGGATAGTTGCAACAGTGTACCATCTCAATTACTTCACTGCGGTACCTCTATGTCAGAGGTCCGTATCACCAACAAGGAGGTTCTTAAAACCCTGCGAAGTCTAGACGTGAACAAAGCTAGTGGTCCTGACGGTAAACCAGCTATAGTTCTAAAGGCCTGTGCATCTGAGTTGTCTCATGTGTTGACACGCTTGTTCCGCCTATCATTCAGGACTGGTATAGTGCCCAAATCTTGGAAGCTGTTCAATGTGCAGCCTGTGCCTAAAAAAGGTAGCCGTACCGCCCCGGCCAACTATCGGCCAATTTTAATTACTTCCATACTCGGCAAGATTATGGAGCGTATATTGAACGCCCACCTCATGACATACCTAGATAAAAATGATTTCCTCATTGATCGCCAGTACGGGTTTCGCCGAAATCGATCAACTGGGGACCTTCTAGCGTATGCCACTCACATATGGGGCGAAGCCCTCGAGAACAGTGGTGAAGCACTTGCTGTTTCCCTCGATGTTTCGAAGGCCTTTGACAGGGTTTGGCACGCTAGTCTATTGGGCAAGCTTTCAGCGTACGGCTTTTCCCCTGGCCTGGGATCGTCTGGGTGAAGGACTTTCTGAGTGAACGGTCTCTCCGAGTCGTCAGTGGCTGCTCAGGAAAAAATCCTAGTGAGTGGAAACTACAAAAAAAAGCTTTACGGCTGTATTTTTCAACGGTAGACAGGTGCACATTTTGACTAAAATGACAAGAAAATATCTTGCTTAGTGCTCAAAAAAATGTTAAGACAGTAACAATTTAAAAATCAGACTGAATCAAGCTTAGTTAAGGTGTTAGTTACAATCTGCGAATCGTACATAATTGAACAACTAAATTGTAATTATAGAACGTCCTGTCAAGTAGCAGTTTGTGCAGCGTAATGTAACAAGCCGTGAAATAAATTGCTCGTACTTACCACTTACCTAGTATTATCAAAGTTTTAAGAGAGGTATTATCGTGCATTGAACAAAAACAATAAGATGTTGAGCTATTTGGAGTAGAGTAGAGTGCCAGCTTTTTAGTCAGGAACATTTGCCAGGTCAGCTGCCGTTCAGCCGTTCGTTACTTAACGACGTTGTCACCACGCGGGTAATTTCCTGCTTATGGGTTTCAGGTGGCTCGTATTCCATTTAAAATAGTATTTGCGCAACGCTCAAGTTATTATTATAAGAACAAAATCTGCAGTTTGGTGGTAGTTATTTCTTGCATTTTTTGTAGAAGATGGGGACAAACGAGCATGCGGTTCACCTATAATAAGTGACACCACACGGAATATCAGGTGCGTCGCCAGCCTTTTAGAAACGAGTAAGCTTTTTTGTTGAAGGTCCATAAGTCGTATCGGCAAATTTAGATCATAATGACCAACTCACAAAGTATTGCCGCTAATTTTTGCACCCTCAGTGACTTAATACGTGCCAAAATAAAAATAAATAGCAAAAAGAGCTTGCAACTTATTTGTTTCTAGGACATAGCGTACTTTGACATAAAATATTACTTATTACTAAAGTAATTAGATTGCATTTTATTAAATACAATATTAAAAACTATAATTAAAAAAAAGCTAAAACTAGTAACTTAATTATCATACAGTCCTACTCCCCGCGGTATCGTGCCAAGAACACTGGCTGCGTTTCCCCGCTGAATGGCTATACTTAGCATTTGAGCGAGAAAAGAACCAGCCATCTTATCACCAGCAGCAACGAGTCACGGATGTAGTTCCTTTAGGAACTTCACCGCACCTGGACCCCACGGTCCGATAGTCCCTACAGCAAATGGCATAAATTGTAGTCATCTCTCAGACACTCATATTTATTTATTATTAAATTTAGCATACTATTCATTTCATTATAATATATTACATCGACGGCCTTTTTAAGTTCACTTCTGGGCGTAGAACTTGGTTAAGCTTTTTTTTATATAGGAGAGGGGGCAAACGAGCATGCGGCTCACCTGATGGTAAGTGACTACCGCCGCCCACGAACAACTGCAACACCAGGGAGGGAATTGCAGATGCGTTGCCGGCCTTTAAGCTGGCATGGTTTACTTGAAAGCTATACGCATACTGAGCACATTGTGTAGGCGCCAGTCCCCTCGCACTGTAGATGGCGCTCCTCGTCCCTGCAATTATGCCGAGCCTCCGGCGAGCGATTAACGTTTTTTATATAATATGGGTGACAAACAAGCACACAGTCCATCTGATGGTGAGTAGATGCTGTGGCCTATAGAAATCTACACTAGCCTTAATTAAGAAAGAAAATGCAAAATGAAAAACTCTTTTCTTGTCTTACATCGAGCATAATATTATTAATTTTATGAATATTCTTATTATATAACGTCGTTCGAACAAAATTTTTAATTGTTGCTTTGCTCTTTTTGTTTCCACTCAAGTTTGTTTGCTAACATAACAGATCGATACAACTAAATTTTCTAACAGAAATAACTACCGTGCTTCAGTTCATCAATCAGCGACGAGTGAACTTTGAACACAATGATTGGTGTTCGAGCTTCGATAAAATAAGATGCAATAAGATGCGCAAATCATTTTATTTTCCTATATCTGATGTCATCATCATCATTGCTGCCCATCACAAGTCTACTGCTAAACATAGGCCTCTAACATAGATTTTTATTATTATAAGCTAGTGCTAGACTACGGTCCCAGTTAACAAAAACCTGTTAATTTTTGGCTTGAAGACACCCACACTGTGATCAAATGGAAACAGAGATGCTATGAAATTATTGAACTGTATTCTATGAACTTGGCGCAGACCGCACACTTTATGGGTTATTGAAAAATAATTAATCAAATACGCTACGCAATTCGAAAGAACATTAAAATATACTTTACTGAACTTTAGATGTGGCCTCTTTTAAAAATATATATTTTAAATCGTTAAATCACAAACAAAAGTGAAATTAGTTTCTTAAAAGTCGGGTTAGTGTTGTACTCGTAGCGGATAAATATTTTGATATCGCGAGCTTCCTACGCAAAACGCATGCAGCTTGCAGTGGTTTGCATTAATATCAGAGTTGTCATCATTTTTACGAGCAAATAACCTATATCATTTTTCTTTTCTAACCTGAAAGTGTAAATATGAAATATTTTACGACTAGCTATTTTTTTTTCAAATAATATATAGTTTCTGTTGCTTTAAGCAACGTTAAGATATACTCGTTCCTATAAATTAATTCATTTTGGGGACACTTTCTTGTTTTCACACTTTCACTTGTTTCTATTGTCCCGTTTTTTCTTAACATAACAAGTTCTATTTATAACTCGTTCATTTAGTAAAGAATAAAGTAAAGCCTTAAAAATTGTCAAAGTAGGTAAAGTAAATTATTTTTACGTACTTCGTTTTCCCTATAAAGTACAAAGAAATAATATTATATGTCGGGGCAATGGGGCATGTTACTTCGTGGCAAATGGGAAATAATTTAAGTTTTGCTTTTTTGTGGCAGTGGAGAATAAGCCAATACAATACCTTAATATAAATACGTGTGATAAACCCTTAGATTCAAACTAAAGCCATATACGTATATACCTAGTTATTTTTAAATGGTCGCATTTAGTTTTTTTTTCGAGGTATAATCTAGCTTTTTCTGAACAAGTAGTACATAATAGCTACAAATAAAAAATAGAAAACGTCGGGAAAACGTCGTCGAGCACCGGAACAAACTTGTGTCTTAAGTAGAGTCTTTGTTGAACAAAGTCTCGGATTGGGGGCGACTAAATCTAGTCCATTTCAATCCCCAGAAGACATGAGTTTGCGCGTTTACCGCTAAAACGAACCCCTTTGTCGTATCACTTCAGTCTCAAGGCACTCCCCTTGTTGCTTCAGCCAGTATCAGAATCCTCAGTGTCGACATACCGAGTGAAGTGCAGTTTCATGCTCACTTGGAAGAGAAAATTGGCCTCTAAAAAGCTTGGCGTGCTCAGCAGAGTGGGAGAGTATTTCATGCCGGCACACCGCTTGCAATTTTACAGGCCGCAGGTACGGCCCCACGTGGAGTACTGTTCTAATCTCTAGGCAGTGGCTCCCCAGTGCTCCTTCCACTTGACCGCATCCAACGCAGAGCGGCTCAAATCGTCGACGACCGTTTCTTCCCGATTGGCACTGCGAAGAGATGTTGCATCTCTTTGCGTATTTTATCGCATCTATCACGGGGAGCGCTCTGAGTAATTGTTCGGACTAATTCGCGAAAACCTTGCGATACCATCCAATCACCAGAGATTTTTTTTGACCGATTCGACTTAGGAATCTTCAAGAAAAGAGCCTACTCTTTTTGTCGGCAACTCTCCTGGTGTTGCAGTTGTTCATGGGCGGCGGTAGTCACTTACCATCAAGTGAGCCGCATGCTCGTTTGCGCCCTCTCCTATAAATAAAGACGTGTTATAACTTGTGCGCGATAAAATTAAGAATAATCACAGGGAGGTGCTCAAAGAAATGTAAAAATTAATTTATCCTCTGTAAATTGAAAGGCATTCACTGTACTTTAGTAGTGATTTAAACATTTAGTATTAGGCTGTAAGAATTTTTTTTTATAGGATAAGGTTGACAAACGAGCACACAGTTCACCTGATGGTAAGTGGTTGCTTTGGTCGATAGACATCTACAGCTATCCCCAATTAAAATATAAAGAATAAAGTTATGTTTTAATAATAACGTTATATTTTCATTGTTTATGTTGATCCACTTTAATAAGCCCAAGTGAAGAGATCGCCTGCTCGCGCTCTCGGCTTGTTATATGTTTATGTCACACACGTGTTCTGCTTAGGCTGAATCATAGATTAGTATACCTACTAAAGAATGAAGAATGAACAAACGTCGTTTCGAAGCAGTAGTAGATAGTATTATTTCCTCGATGCGATTTGTTCCGTTATAAATTATGGTAATTCTTAGATGAGCATAAATATTAATATCAATGATTATTATCATTGATTAATGTTATGTTCCGGAGTGTGTCTGGCAGGCTGCGAGCCACGACCTGTAATATAAGCAATTTCCGCGTCTGTCCGTAGAAAGATATTTGCAATGGACATAGAAATATGTAATTTACTTATTTTATTAATAGAATAAGGCAGGTATTTTTCTTAGTTAATTTTTTGTGCCAGCAGCCTAATAAGACCAATATCACTGCAACCAGAAAGATCTATTGTGATCGCCGTTATTGCTATAGTTCATTGCTTGACGGATGGGAGTAGTAGGCATTAGCAGTGAGAATCCCGCACGGAACAAGTGTATGGCCTGCAAATAATTGTTCCGGGTCTGGATGTTTGCCCTTGTGAAATTTATATTTATAAACTGCCTCCATGATACAGGAGAAAATCCTTGTGTGTAGGTTATGTTTAGGGTAACATTTTAAACAAGATAAAAAAAATAACTGCTAATGGCGTAGCAGTTAATTAATTATCTTCAATGATTTGAAAGAGTTGCTTAGTTGTGAGGATTTACACTTCTTCTGTCTTACTGTCTTCGCAGTTTCACCGACGAGTTTGCGCATTAAGGACCAGCAATCAGTTAAGATGTGCAGAGGTGTTTCTTCCGATAAAGAACAGAATCGAATAGACTCAGTATTGAGTTGCCTAATCCCTAGATGTATCATGTGCTTTTTTAAGGAACAATGTCCATAGCACGTTAAGTGTTGCCTCTTTATTATTTAAGAACACAAAAATGTCTGTCCGTCAAATAGTCCGAATTGATGAATGTGATACAAAAAACATTACTAATAGTTACTTGTTAGTAAAATAAAGATTTATTTCTAAAGCTCGATAGTAAAATGGGTCGTTTTCCTTGCGATGTGTATCTTATATGTTCTTTTTTATTAGTGTGGAATTTATTGCGGATGTTTTATAATGATTAAAATAGCAAATTAATGTCATATATGTTCACCACAACGTTTTCCTGATCCTATCTACGTCACAAGCAATATATATAAAAGCAATATATATATATAATAATGTTCTTAGTTATTTTAACTTCTATTCATAAGGTCATATCCATCGATCCTGTGTTCAGAAGTGGACCTTAATATGCTTTAACCGTAACGGTGGTTGTAAACATTATCAAACAAGTAGCAAGTGCAAATTAATTACATATTCTTATCTGGGGTGTTACAGGATGATCCCGCGGCGGAAGCACAACGCGTCGTCCGGCTCGCTGCCACCGCCAGACGACAAGCACGCCAGCAATGATTACATATGTGAGTACAGAATTAATAGTATTATTCCTTACCGGACAAAATCGGTTACTGGGTTTTTATGTCAAAAATTTTGAGTAGCAGCCCGGAGTCCAGGAAGCTGGCGGTGTCTCACCCCCGTGCCTCGGAAAGCACAAGCCTTGGTCCTGCGTCTGATCTCTCTCCAGTCGTGTCAGCTTGCCGTTCCATCGGACTATGAGAGTGAGGAAGTAGAGAGTGCACCTGTGCTTGCGCATACGCTCGTGCACTATGATCCCGTCGTGCGCCGATGGCTAGTTTCCACTGAGACCGGCCGCCCTCGAGGAGGAGGATCATTATTATTGTCTTTTACCTGTCTCCGCTTCCCATTCGGAAACATTCGCTTCGCCCATTAGTTTCGCGATTGCAGTCGTTCTCGGTAAAATTTCGCGCGATGACTTTGATATTCAAACGCCTATCAAATGTGAAATCGATTTAGTCGCAAAGAATCAACGTGTATTTACGATACCGGGCTAATAATAGAATCAGGCGTTACTTTGCGGAAATCTAATATATAAGATGTTAAAATTAACTAAGATCCGCGGTAATAAGAAAAATGATGTGTCTTACCTAGTTTGAGTTGGAGAGCCCCTCCCTCAATTGCGTCCATCAAACCCTGCAGTGGTGCTGGGTATTTTATTATTGTATGTCGTTGTATTTTATTACGCGGACCTTAGCTAGTTAATTTTTATCATCGATCCCGGGGAAGGTAATTGGAGAGCGAGCCGGCGGGCGGCGAGCGTCCGGCCGTGAGCTTGACTGCAAGCCCCGCGCCCCCTCTCCCTCCCCCCCCTCACCAACCCCACCATCATCCCACCAACCCGCCGCCAGTATGTACCCGCCAGCGCCTGCGCAGCCACGCTTTATTAATTGAAAATATATTCGTCCTCGAGTGCCGATTGTAAACACACAGTGACCGTGTGACCAGTGTGGTTCAGACGCGTTCAGAAATGATTATTCGGGAATCATTCGGTACCAGCAGATTGAAATTTCTCATCATATTTTGTCTATTTTGTATTAGATTGCGTTATTATTAACTCGTGTTGGTTCTGTGCAGTGTCGGATGGCGTTCAGCGTGAGGGATGCTGCGCGGCGCTGCGTCGTCGACTCAACCGCAAGACCTTGCATAAGAGGGTGCCCATCACGGCCTGGTTACCACAGTATGTACTTTCCTTTTTTATTTACTACTTCTCCCCTTTTTCTAGCTGTTACCCGGCATACTAGCGTGAATTAAAGTTTTGTAGTAATTGTTATTAATGTTAATATACATTACAAAGTATTTGTTTACTGTTTTTTCTATGATAAATATTCTTTTGTTATTATAAGCCAGCGCTAACTACCAACCCACGTGATGGTAAGTGGTGATGAAACCGCAGATGGTGAAGCGCACTGACTTAACCACAGCCTATTCACTCTTGCCTTGAAGACACCCACACTGTAATCGGATGGAAAGACAGATGCTGGTAACTTACTTATTCCACTCTTTTGCATTGCATGATAAACGACGCAGCAAACTATATATATTATGATAATTGTTATCCCTTCAACCGCTCAAGCGTTATTGAATGGCCAAACAGCCAAAACTTTCATATTTATACTATTTACAAGGATAAAGATAAATAAACAAATAATTATTTACATCTCGAAAGTTCGATGGTATTTTAAGTCATGCCACAGAATAAATAATATGCCAAGCTCCAGTGTGGAGTACGTATAAAGAAACTATCGTCGATAATAAGTCCCGCAATGTGCGCTATTAGAACGATAAGCAAGCTGACTGGTGAAGCACCAGCTAAATAAGTGTAGGTACGTTGCAAACTTCCACAACGTCATGTTCTATGGTAGACTACGGGAATCTTCAGCTGGATTGGAAACAATATTCATAAGGCAATCTACAACTTGGCGTCTCTCGAGTCACTATGCGGACTTTTGAAGGTTACCAATATTTTTACACTTCGTTGTTTATTTTTACGGAAAAAACAAAAAGAATTTAATAAAATACGAATTTTAAGAAGAAACGGAGGTGCTACGCTAAAGGATCCTAATTTCTACAAAAAAATCTCTTAAAACATAGTGAAACAATCTGATATAACCTTAGGATATTATACTCTAAAGATATTACCTATGTACAACAAAAATTCAATGTGTGCAAATAACACTTTAGTGTGCACTTGCAAGGCGCCCTGGCTACTGATTTCTGTTAAATAAAAATATTATTCAAATGTTTTGACATTGTATTGATTTTATTGAATGAAAGTCCTAAATAAAATTATGACATAGCATTAAAAAACAATCTCAAAATTTCTAGCCGGTTTTTCTCTTAAGACTTGTTTTATCGAACCGGTGCACATTTCGAGGTCCATTGGAGCTTCAAATAAGCCTAAATTGAATAAAAAGTTTTGACTTTGATAATGACTTTGAAAACATGTTCTTACAATTGACTGATTCCATTCAAAAATTGCAACGCATGTGAACATAATACAATTTTTATGTAGGTAGGTAAGTATTATGGTTGTAGCTCGAATGGGTTGGCTCAAACGGAGAAGGATCACGCTCTCGCATCACGCAGAATGCCAGCGTAAAATGGTATCTTAATACTGCTGTGTTTCGTATGATGAGTGAGGAGAACTGGAGACCCTTTTTTACTGGAAACGAGGACATTCCATATTAGTCCTCAGGAGTAACAACGCATCTGCATTTTGATTTTTAATTGAGGATAGATGTAGATACCTAGAGGCCACAGCATACACCTACCATCAGGTGAGCTGTGTACTCATTTGTTAACCTTATTCTATTAAAAATAATCACAGAACCTTACAGTGTCCACAGCTATAATTTATCGGTAATGTAATTACTCCAATTAGTTCTCAGTTACCTGTATCAAATTGTAAGCCTGGAACGTTGGTTTTATTGGGACGGAAAAGCATCTATTTTTGTTTTTTTTTTTACCTTAAGTACTATAAAAATTGCCCAATATCTTTTATAATGATTTATTATAATCATGATCATAAACTCTCACGCCTGTTACCTAGTGGGGTAGACAGAGAGAACGGACTTTCATTAACTTCCGTATAAATTTCGAAAATACATTTTTTTAAACTTCCGCTTAATAAATCCTTAAAATTCGTTCCCGTTTCCAAATATGTCGCAGTTTCAAAACTTCAAATTTTGTACGTTTTCTCTGAATTAAATAAAAAAATTAGGAGCATATTTCTACGGTACCTATTTATTAAAAGTTATAAACATAATATGTAAATGTGTGGGTGTACAGCCGTTACAAGTCATCAGTGTTACCAACTCGAATTTTCCAAATCCGTAGATTGGTATGAAAAATTCCGTAGCATTTCGTAGATGCTATTTAAAAATATCCGTAGATCTGCAGACAAAAACAAAAATTTTTGTTTTTGTCATAGAATTGATCTATTTTTTGGAGAAATTCTTTCTGTCATGTAAAATTCTTGTTGTATGTTCAGTTGTAGTATAACATCGAATCAATCTGCACATTTAATAAAAGTACCATAAAAAATATTAAAAATTAATTGTGCTTTTAATTAAATTTTTTTTAGTAAAAAACAAATAAAATAATTACCACTTAAATATTATGATGAAATAAACAATGAAATAAGAAATATAAGGAATAAAAAAGTATATACAATTTTACAACAAAAATTGCAAATCCCAACAACTATCAGTACACCATAGTAACGATCCCATTGCCATGACCGCATCAGCGACGTTTCAGTATTGTAATTAATTCCGAACTCACATGGCAGAACACGTTGACTCTGTATGCCAGAGGGTTAACAAGTTCGCTCTATATTGTCTGTCAAAATTAGATACCCTTAAGATAGCTTTGATGGCATACCATGGATACGTTGGTTCTATACTGAGGTATGGACTGATTCTGTGGGGAAATTCGACACACATTTCTCGTGTCTTCATACTACAGAAGAGACGTATATAGATCATATACGTCTGCGGTGTCGGTCAAAGGAATCATGTAGACCTCTCTTTAAAAAGTTAAAAATTCTTACATTACCTTCCTTATATATATATGAAATTTTAATATTGACCAAAAAAAATGCTAACCTTTTCACAAAACAACATAATGATCGTGGTGGTTGTGTGCGTTCGACTAATTAATTTACTTCCGAACCATATTCAAAACTTGACAATTAATCTGTTAAAAAATATTTTCGGGATTCTAATTGAAAACTTTTTATGACGTAAATGAATATATCAAATTCTGCCATGACTGTCATCTCAAGCGAATTGTTGTTGTTGTTTGAAATTTTAAATTGACAAATGAATAAGAATTTGTAAGGTTGATATTATACATTATGTATAAGTTTGACATTATGCATTATGACATGGACATGCCTGTATATTTTTAATATTTTTTCTCTTTTTTAATCCTAAATATATTGACATTATACTGTTTTATTAATATTTGATATGAAATGTTTATAAAAATCTAATTATTCAGAAAGGACTGTGACGTACGAAAATGTTTTAATTAACAAAGAAATCAAATTCCATAGATTTCAACTAAAAATCCTGTAGTTCCGTAGGCGATGAAAAAAATCCGTAGATCTACGGAAAAATCTGTAGAGTTGGAAATGATGCAAGTCGCCAGGAAATGCAAGTCACTAAAGCCGGGTTTCTTTATTTAAAAACGCTTCGTTTTCTTTTACGACCCGTCTGCATTAAATGAAGAATAGAATAGAATATAATCATTTTTATTCAATATTGATTACATATAATTCTAATTGAAAGTAGAGACGTGGCCAAGAGATTTGTGTCAATCAATATACGATGACATCGCCACCAATTTTACATCCAAATCATCCTATGTCAATAAAACAGCTCTCCATATTTACGAGAACAGTCTGACCATCAACTCACTCACTGTCAGCGAATACGAGGTAGAAAGAGCATTGATGGGATTGGATGGGAGCAAAAGTTCTGGAATGGATGGCTTGCCCCCTGTCGTTCTAAAGAAGTGTGCAAAAACTATGTCAAAACCTCTTACGTATATATTTAACCACTCTCTTCGAAGCGGCATTTTCCCCCTAGTATGAAAAAAGGCGCGCATTATCCCTATCCATAAAAAGGGAGATCTTGCCGATGCATCTAATGTAATTTTCAGCCGGCCTGGTTCCATATTTCCAGCACCCGGGAAGGTTCTAGAGTCATTTGTTCATAAAAAATATATTGGCACGTTAAAGAGCACCTGCACCCAGACCAACATGGGTTTCAGCCTAAAAAGTCAACAACATCTAACTTAGTCGGTTTTGTTAATGATATTGCATGTGCACTGGATATGAATAAAGAGGTACACAGTATTTACACTGATTTTAGCAAGACCTTCGATCTCATTAACCACGACCTGCTTATAAAGAAGATCATGCTAATGGGGGTCCATGGTTCACTGCTGCGCTGGTGCGATTCCTATCTTAGGAATCGGTCACAGTTAGTTTCATTACGTGGTTATTCATCCTCAGCTAGAGAGATTCCTTCAGGCGTACCCCAGGGCTCTCATGTCGGTCCATTGTTCTTTTTAATTTTCATAAACGACCTAGTCAATATAATAGAATGTAATTTTAAAATGTACGCAGACGACCTAAAACTGTACAAAATCATTGACTCTAAACTAATCACTCTACAGTACGAGTTGGATAGATTATACGACTGGTGTTGTCAAAACCATATGATCCTCAACACTGGTAAATGTTTTCATCTAAAGTTTACTAGAAGGAAAAATAAAACCGAGGCAACATACAAGCTAAACAATGAGCCACTGGGTGAGATCACGGAAATCTGGGACTTAGGCGTTTTAATTGATAGCACGCTCAGCTTTAGAAACCATTTTGACGCAATAACAAAAAAAGCTTCTAAGTTATCCGGGCTTATATCCAGGCAAATAAAATCTTTCAAAGATCCTGATTTAATCATTCCGGTCTATAACTGTTGGGTGAGAAGTATTGTGGAATACTCTAGCCCAGTCTGGAATCCGGGGTACAAGTGTCACTCAAACCGACTGGAAAAGATTCAGAAAAGGTTTATGTACCAGTTATCGCACGCAAATAACCAATGCAGGACACTTATTTTATATGAGAGTAGATTGGCATACTACAAATTAGAATTGCTATCCAAGCGGCGGGAATCATCTGATGTCATGTTCCTCTATAAAATTATCCATGGTCTCATCAACTGTCCGGACATTTTAAATCATTTAGATGTGTCGGTCCCAAGAGCCGGCAGTCGCTTGGGCCGCAAAAAGACTTTTGTCACGCCTTACTGTAAAACAGTGGCGGGTCATCACTCGCCATTGTACAGAATGACTAATAGTTATAATAATATTCGTGATTTGTTCGACATATTTCATGGTCTAAGGCCTCAGTAAGGACTAACATTAGATTAGCCATTAATTAATTAATATTTATTATTTAAGAGTTTTTTCATTTCTTAATTTTTGTTTGTTATCATGTCCACTTGTTGCATGCTGTGTTCACTGTTATTAGAATGAACGTTTGTTTGTTACTTTTTTATGTTACCTGAATCATGTAAACGTTACATTCCATTTGTGAACCAAATAAAAAAAAGAAAGTAATTTTTAAATGTTACCACTGGTTCGCAAAAAACCTCTGTCCTGGCAAGAACCAGCAAGAAATGCAGCGGGAGCTTTTTTTTTTTTCAAATCATAACTTACAATATAATATTTTTACAATTTCATGAAATCCTTTTAAAAATAAAATGCAAGTTCAACTACGTATAAACTGTTTAAAGTTTTTTTCATAAATGAATCATAAATTAAACTATATAGAATAATTTGTACCTACTTAATATAAACTGTAAAAACATGCATCCCGTACTCGTATGTAATAAACGGATCATTACGAAGAACGAAACATTTCTTGAATATTGGAATCGGATATATAAACGCATTGGATATTCTTCTAATATTTCTTCAAAAAATCTTAAAATTCTATTTTTTCTGTACCATCCCGATAAAATATATCCTCTGCTTGATATGGCTCTTCTAGGTAAAAATATCAAGCATATCCGTTATCCGTTGTTCGCATTTTGTTGTCAAAATAGTTTTGTTGACTGTCGTGTTTAGTAATAAATTGATCTTATACAACTCCAGGAAGGTTTTAACCAGTGATCCCTTATAGTATACGTAAGCAAGCTATATCCTTCTTAGTTCTTTAGGGGTGACAAAGCATCTGCATTTTAATGATTAATCCAAGATAATTGTATGTCTATGGGCCACATCAACCACTTACCGTCAGGACGAAAACAGAGTCCACCTGTTTTCGTTTGTCATCCTTATTCTGTAAAAAAATCCTCACAGCTGATTTATCCCATGTATTGTCGCAGGTATAATGCGGAGAAGGCCGTAGGCGATCTGATCGCCGGTATCACCGTGGGGCTGACCGTGATCCCGCAGTCGCTGGCGTACTCTAACATCGCTGGACTGCCCCCGCAGTATGGATTGTACGGCTCATTCTTGGGCTGCTTCATCTACATCGTTCTGGGTGGTTGCCGTGCCGTGCCAGCAGGACCCACCGCCATCGCGTCACTCCTCACGTTCCAAGTTGCCGGCGGCGTAGTCGAGAAGGCCATCCTTCTAAACTTTCTCACTGGACTTGTAGAACTATTAATGGGTGTCCTCGGACTCGGCTTCCTTGTAAACTTTGTGTCAGGTCCGGTGTCCTCGGGCTTCACGTCAGCAGTGGCCCTTATGATCGCCACGTCGCAGGTCAAGGATCTGTTTGCCATTCCTGTCACCGGTGGCACATTCTTGCAGCAGTGGATTTCTATATTCCGCAACTTGCACAACGCTTCACTTTGGGACCCGGTGCTCGGGTTTATATGCATCGCCTTACTGCTGCTTATGAGGGTGAGTTCACAACAATTCATTTATATTTTAAGAAATTGATTAACGATTAGTTGACGCTAAACTAACTGAGAATGTTATGGTATGTTTTAGAAAATTGGTATGATCAAATTGGGATCTAAAGAGGAGTGTGGGCCAAGTACGCGCCAGAAGGTGCTCAGCAAGTGTTTGTGGATGGTGGGCACATGTCGCAATGCCATCGTGGTGGTGGTCACCGGGTCGCTCGGATTCTGGTTCGTGTCAATGCACGGCTCCTCTCCGGTACGACTCATGGGTTAGTATCGTTGTATATCAAACTTATTCGTTGTTCACTGTGTACGCTTTGTGATGTGTTACTTGATAAACGCTTTTCTTTTTAATGCTCACGTCAGCCGATAACGTAAGAGGCGGTTAGTAACGGTGCTCAATCGTTTGTAATCTAGCACAAGTAGAAGTAGCAGTAGTGGATTGCACGTGCTTGCTTCGATTTTTTTATAGAATAAGGGTGCCCAACGAGCAAAAGTCTACCTGATCGTAAGTGGATACTGTGGATACATCTACATCTATATTTGATTAAGAATTAAAATACAGATCATGCCATCCCTGAGGACTAAGGACTAAGACGGAATGCTTCATTTCCAATATTAAGGGTTCTCTACACTCTCAAGGAAACACAGCAGCATTAAGCTGCTATTTTACTCTGGTATTCTGTAAAAGCATGGTCTATAGCTATATAGCTGCAGCAAATGAAACTTCGATATCCGTTTCTAAGCGTAAGTTCCTGTGCGAAGTGTAACGAATTAATGAAACGCAGGTGCTATTCCGTCGGGAGTACCGATGCCGCAGCTGCCGCCCTTCAGTTATGTACGCGCGGACAACAGCACGGCTGACTTCTTGGAGATGGTGTCGGAGCTGGGCTCCGGTGTGCTAGTAATCCCCCTAATCGTGCTGTTGGAGGACATCGCGATCTGCAAGGCGTTCTCGGACGGGCGCACCATCGACGCCACCCAGGAGATGATCGCGCTGGGTGTAATGAACGTGTTTAATTCCTTCGTGCAGGCGTATCCCAGCGGCGGTTCGCTGGCGCGCTCTGTCGTCTCCAATGGTTCCGGAGTGAAGACTACTTTCAACGGGATCTACACGGGTCAGTTGCCCTTTCTTATTGTTTTTATTTATGGTTTACTCATACTTACGCAATTGCTACCCAATACCTATATGGATTTTAATAGTGTTAGATTTACCTTTCGAGTGTTGAATAAAACTATTTTTACGGATTTTATCGCGTTTAATTTACTTATTTTATATTCCCGACGTTTCGGTTGCTTTCCAGCAACCGTGGTCACGGGGGACTGAGGTGATTGACGTCCCGATGTCAAAGTTAACCCGGAGTACCTTCAGCTTTTTAATTATTAATTTTGGTCCGATCTACGCAGAATGAACTAACTGTGTCTTGAAGTCTTACAGTGGTATGCTTGGGTTTAGTTTTATACATACATACATACATAAACACTCACGCCTGTCACCCAGAGGGGTAGGCAGAGATTATGGACTTCCATTTGGCACGATCCTGACACACCTCTCTCGCTTCCTCCACATCCATATACCTACGCATACACGCTCGTCGGTTAAAGGTACTCTTGATTTGGCCCATTTTTAATATATCGCCAATTTGGTCGATAAACTTTCGCCTAGGGCGACCCTTCCCGACTATGCCGTTCACCTCTGCAACATAAATTTGCTTTGTCACTCTTTCCTCATTCATTCTTTCTACATGGCCAAACCACCGAAGCATTCCTTTCTTAATCCTGGTCACAACATCATCTTGCAAACCACACTCTTCTCTTATTAAACAATTTCTCACTCTGTCATTCAGCTTCATCCCTAACATACTCCTTAATGACCGCATTTCTACAGCATTTATTCTACTCTCATGCTTCTTCTGCCACACCCAACTTTCACTACCATACATTAAAATAGGTACTAACACAGCATTGTGAATTGCCATACGTGCCTTTTTGGACACATTCTGACTTTTCACAATAGAGTGTAGAGCCCCATTCACTCTATTTCCTGCATTCACTCGTCGTTCTATATCCTTATCATATCTACCATCCCTGCTAAACACACATCCCAAATATACAAACTCATCTACTTGCTCTACCAACTCCCCTTCTATTCTTATTTCACATATCGTTTTACTTTCTTCTCTTTCAAAAACCATAACTTTCGTCTTACTTGCGTTCACTTTCATTCCCTTTTCTTTTAATGTCCTGTTCATTAATGTAACCATCATTTGCAACTCGGCTGCCGACGACGCAAGTATGACTTGATCATCGGCGTACAAAAGGCATTTGACGGTTAACTCACCCATTCTTAACCCGCATTCTTCTACTTTCAAATTTTCCAAACAACTGTCCATAAACAGGTTGAACAACCACGGGGAAGCCACACAGCCCTGTCTGACACCTTTATGGATGTCAAACCAGTCCGAGTAGGCCCCGTTGATCCTGACACAAGCACTAGAGTCCCTATATAGAGACTTCAATGCCTGTATCAGACCAGCGCTCAACCCAAATGAGTTCAGTGTTTGCCATAACACATCCCTGTCCACTCTGTCATAAGCCTTCTCCAAGTCCATGAACGCACAAAAAACTTTTTGGTTTTTGGCCAAAAACTTCTCGGCGATCATGCGCATGGAAAAGACCTGATCCGTACATCCCATTCCCTTTCTAAATCCCGCTTGCACATCCCAAATTTTTCCGTCAGTTTCTTTCATAACTCTTTCAATTAGTACCTTAGCATACAGTTTTCCCACAATGCTAAGAAGGCTGATACCACGGTAGTTTTTACAGTCCTGCTGTGATCCTTTTCCCTTATATATTGGGACTATCACGGCTTTGCACCAGTCTCCCGGTACCCGCTTAAGTTCCCAACATAAATTAAACAAGGTGCACAGCAGGTCTGCCACCACTCCTTCTCCAGCCCTTAGCATTTCGAGAGATACTCTATCATAACCAGCTGCCTTACCTACTTTCATACTTTTCATTGCTTTCATTATTTCATCTATACTTATATCTCTATCTATTTCCTCTTCTTTCGGAATTTCTATTTCATTTAATTCAAACGTCTCATCACTCATAAACACGCTTTCAAAGTATTCCTTCCATCTCCTTAAACTCAAAACTTCGTCATTCAGAATACAGCCATTCTGGTCTCGTATAGCATTCATTCTAGGCTGTTGTGAATGTCCCCTGGTAGTTCTTACGAGTTTCCAGAACATTTTAATGTTTTCCTGGAAGTTATCCGATATTCTTCTATCATTCTTATCCGTTCTTTCTTGCTTTTTCCTTTCAACTACTTCTTTTACTCTCTTATTTAGGTGTCTAAAAACCGCCTTTTTCCTTTCAATATCATCATTCATACTGCTAGAATTACTAGCCTTGGTTGCTAGTAAATCTAGCCATGCTTTCTTCTTTGCTTCAACTTCCATCCGTACCTCATCATCCCACCATAACGTGTTATTTTTCCTTTCATTTGTTCTCTTGCTTACACCACATACTTCGGTAGCTGCATCCACTAAACCTTTCTTGACATTATACCACACAGTCTCCAAGTCTAAATCATTCATACACAATTCAGCCATACCACTTATATTTTCTCTCAATCTACATTTGAACTTCTCTTTCACACCTTCATCTTGTAGCCTCTCTGTTTTTATACGCTGTAACGCTGTGGTAGACACAGATGTCCGATGCCTCCAACGTCTGAAAAGACCATTAATTCGGCATAAGACCAAGTAATGATCCGTCCCTACGTTAGAGCCCCGGTAAACCCTTGTATCTACCACCGCGCTCCTCATTCTTTCATCAACAATTATGAAATCTATCATACTTCTATCATCACCTCTTTCCCATGTATACGTGTGAATCTTCTTATGACGAAACAAAGTGTTCGTCACAACAAGATCCTTTTCCACGCATACGGCGAGAAGGCTTTCACCATTCTCATTTATACTTTCATCACCAAACGTTCCCAATATCCTTTCATAACCAAGCCTCCTCACCCCAACCCTTCCATTAAAATCGCCTAATATCACAATATTTTCATTAACCTTGCATTTCATTAGCACCATCCTTACCAACTCCCAAAACTGCTCTCGGATATAAGTGGGCTTAGACATGTCTGGGGCGTAGACCCCTAAAACAAACAACTTCTTTAAGCCCACTTTCATTCGTATCCATAGCAGTCTCGGGCTTACACATTCATACTCTTTTACACAATGACCCATTCTTTCTGAAAGGATGATACCGACTCCCTGGCATGCCCGCTCGGTCTCGTCTACACCAGACCAGTACGCGGTATACATGCCATGTGTAGTGGCATCCTTTCCCTTCCGTTTCGTCTCATTCACACATAACACGTCTATTCCTCTATCATACATCATATCGCATACTTCATCCATCTTATCATTCATTCCTCCACATACGTTCAATGTAGCCAGACGGGCTTCCGCAATCCACTTTTCGCCCCTCCGGGGGACAGAACGTGACGGGTGGCGAACCTCGTCGCCGGTTTTCCTCCCGGAGATTCTTCGCACCCCTGCCCCATTAAAGGGGCGCCGGGAACTCGGGGCCATTTCTTTAATATTTTGCCTCATGGTGCGAAAGTAAGTTGTGGTATTTTTTTTTCTTTTTTACGCCGCTACCACACGGCGAGGAGCCGAGTCAGTTCTTTCGGCTTTGTCGCTCGTTTAGCACCACCCGGGGGACACGTGTAGGGTGGGCCTAGGATTAGGTGGTCGAAGCCTACGGACGCGAGCGACTCATCATTTAGTTTTAATTTTATGAATTACAGGATCCCAAGCAGGTGGTAGTACCCAGCCTCCCTCTCTATTGAAATTAGGATGTTTTTTAATTTCAATAGCCTCACGTATCATCCTTGGCAGGAATCGATGTTCTTTCGCGAGTACTTGTGGTTTATCAAATCTAATGTAATGACGTCTAGGATATGATCACAAACTGCAGACTTCCCGGAACGTTGGTGCTTCACGTCAGCTATGTGTTCTTTTACGCGGGTTTTTATTGATCGTTTTGTTTGCCCTATATATGAGAGACCACACTCACAATCAAGCTTGTATACTCCTGCATCTTGTAGAGGAATATTGCACTTGACGGATGGTAAGAACTGACTAATCTTCTTCGGCGGCTTGAAGAATGTTCTAATAGAAGCTCGCTTCAAGATGTAGCCAATCTTGTCTGTGACACCTCTGACATATGGTAGTACAGCAGGCACACGCTCGACTGTGGCCGGCTTCACTCGGTCACTGTGACGTAGGCGCGGAACCCGAAGCTTGTTGTCGTGCAGAACCTGCTTGACGTGCTGAAGCTCGGCGGCCAGGTGTTTGCTGTCACAGATCCCTCGTGCTCTCTGCAACAAAGATTTGCCCACGGTAGCTAACTGTGAAGGGTGATGGTGGGATTCACCGTTTAAGTATCGGTTTGTATGGGTCTTTTTTCTATACACAGTGTGACCTACGGTGTTATTAGGATTTCGAATGACTAACACATCTAGGAAAGCTAAAGAATTATTTGCCTCTAACTCCATAGTAAATTGAATTTTAGAGTTTATGGAATTAAGATGTTCTAAAAATGCAGTTACTTTGTCTGATGGTAAAATTGTGAAAGTATCGTCTACGTACCGCTTGTAGAAACTTGGAGTTACTGGTGCAGTAAGCAGGGCTTTCTCCTCAAAGTCCTCCATGAAAATATCGGCGACAATGGGAGATACCGGTGAGCCCATCGCAACACCATCTACTTGCTTGTAAAACTGTTCCTTCCACAATAGGTAGCCAGATGTAAGGCAATGTCTGAGTAATACTGCATATTCTGCTGGCATGTTGTTTTCCTCTAGTTTCCTAGTTATAATTGAGATGCAGTCTTCAACAGGTAGGCATGTAAATAGAGACTGAACATCAAAACTGACCATAGTTTCATTGTCAGTAAGACATAGGTCTTTTATCTCACTGACAAAATGGTATGAATCCTTAGTGTGTGCTCTTATATGTCCTCTGAGTGGTGATAGTACTTTTGCTAAGTGTTGAGCCAATCTGTAAGTTGGCGAATCGATCTGACTCACTATTGGACGTAATGGAGCGTTCGGTTTGTGTATTTTTGGTAACCCATACAACTTCGGCGGTAAATGTGTATTTTTTTTACCACAGATTGGCTCAACACTTAGCAAAAGTACTATCACCACTCAGAGGACATATAAGAGCACACACTAAGGATTCATACCATTTTGTCAGTGAGATAAAAGACCTATGTCTTACTGACAATGAAACTATGGTCAGTTTTGATGTTCAGTCTCTATTTACATGCCTACCTGTTGAAGACTGCATCTCAATTATAACTAGGAAACTAGAGGAAAACAACATGCCAGCAGAATATGCAGTATTACTCAGACATTGCCTTACATCTGGCTACCTATTGTGGAAGGAACAGTTTTACAAGCAAGTAGATGGTGTTGCGATGGGCTCACCGGTATCTCCCATTGTCGCCGATATTTTCATGGAGGACTTTGAGGAGAAAGCCCTGCTTACTGCACCAGTAACTCCAAGTTTCTACAAGCGGTACGTAGACGATACTTTCACAATTTTACCATCAGACAAAGTAACTGCATTTTTAGAACATCTTAATTCCATAAACTCTAAAATTCTATTTACTATGGAGTTAGAGGCAAATAATTCTTTAGCTTTCCTAGATGTGTTAGTCATTCGAAATCCTAATAACACCGTAGGTCACACTGTGTATAGAAAAAAGACCCATACAAACCGATACTTAAACGGTGAATCCCACCATCACCCTTCACAGTTAGCTACCGTGGGCAAATCTTTGTTGCAGAGAGCACGAGGGATCTGTGACAGCAAACACCTGGCCGCCGAGCTTCAGCACGTCAAGCAGGTTCTGCACGACAACAAGCTTCGGGTTCCGCGCCTACGTCACAGTGACCGAGTGAAGCCGGCCACAGTCGAGCGTGTGCCTGCTGTACTACCATATGTCAGAGGTGTCACAGACAAGATTGGCTACATCTTGAAGCGAGCTTCTATTAGAACATTCTTCAAGCCGCCGAAGAAGATTAGTCAGTTCTTACCATCCGTCAAGTGCAATATTCCTCTACAAGATGCAGGAGTATACAAGCTTGATTGTGAGTGTGGTCTCTCATATATAGGGCAAACAAAACGATCAATAAAAACCCGCGTAAAAGAACACATAGCTGACGTGAAGAACCAACGTTCCGGGAAGTCTGCAGTTTGTGATCATATCCTAGACGGCCCCCGTCATTACATTAGATTTGATAAACCACAAGTACTCGCGAAAGAACATCGATTCCTGCCAAGGATGATACGTGAGGCTATTGAAATTAAAAAACATCCTAGTTTCAATAGAGAGGGAGGCTGGGTACTACCACCTGCTTGGGATCCTGTAATTCATAAAATTAAAACTAAACCCAAGCATACCACTGTAAGACTTCAAGACACAGTTAGTTCATTCTGCGTAGATCGGACCAAAATTAATAATTAAAAAGCTGAAGGTACTCCGGGTTAACTTTGACATCGGGACGTCAATCACCTCAGTCCCCCGTGACCACGGTTGCTGGAAAGCAACCGAAACGTCGGGAATATAAAATAAGTAAATTAAACGCGATAAAATCCGTAAAAATAGTTTTATTCAATGTGTAGTGTTCGCGTAAATATAAGAAATCATTACCTTTCGAGTGCTTTGCAATAATATTAACGGTATGGAATGTGTCGAATATGTCGGCATATGCACGTGAATCAGAGGCATCATAGTTGTAACCCAATATAACTCAATCCAAGGTATTAAGCATACCATGCCATGGATGCGTGGCTGGGGGGGGGGGAGGAGGAGGGAGTCCATTCCAGTGCCTACCCAAGACCAGGGCAATTCTGGTGGTATTTTAGCCCTTCCCACGGCATGCGTGGTTCTGCTCGTTTCCCTAGCTACTCGTCAGACCAAAATGGACGAAGATCGACATTTTGAAAATATTAACTCTCCTTTAATAGAACTGACTGTAGGTCTGGAAAAAGCTCTTTTAGCCTTACCATCACCCTGCAACCCTACGCCTCAACCTGGGATGAGCCGAGAAGTGGAGGGCACGTCTGCAGCCGAACCACAGTCGAAAACGAACCAGAGAGGGGAAAAGAAAAAGTTCACTAGGCCTTCTAAGCTTAGTGGGGCAGCACGGAAGAGGTACCAAAGGCCCTTTCTCTCTACCAGAAGCTCTGGGACGAAATTCCTCTGCCCAAACCTCCCCCAGTTCCGAAGGCTAAAAAACGCAGTTGGTCTGAGGAAGGAGTCCCCCAAAGACCAGCCTAGGAAATCTGAGAAGCTGGCAACGGGGGAGAAGAAGCTCAGCTTTAGTGCCGTAGCTGGTTACGCGTGTGTAGGAATTCGCCATTCGAATCCTATGAGCATGGAGCAGATGTGGCTGGTCCAACGGGCACTAACGCGGGTTATTGCTAAGACGGCCTGTGAAGCGCAGCCGGGAATGGGACCAACATTTTTGGGTTTCACTCACAAGACAGGTTGGATTCTGGTAACGTGACTGAATAAGGCAAGCCAGGACTGGATTGTGGGTGACATCGGAAAACTGAAACCCTGGCCGGAGGCAGAGATCTCGATAGTACCCGAGAGCGAACTACCTAAGCCTCAACTGGGCATTAACTTTCTGCTCCGCAGCGCAGCTGACTCTCTAGAGGAGGCGGCTGTGCTGTTGAGGGTACAAAATGAAGGACTCCATACCAAGCTCTAGAAAATCCTCCATCGCATAGACGAGGAGAATGGGTTCCTAGTAACCTTTTCTCTGAATGACCCATCGGCGGAGGCTTTCCGAGCGGCAGGCGGCAGAGTCGACCTTGGCTTTAAAATGATAACTTTTAATGTCAGAGGAGTTTTGGACGTGGCAATGGAGCCTGAACTATCCCCACTCCAATCCTCCCAGCCCTCCACCTCGAGGAGTAAGATTGGAACGACATCAGTGAACGTGACTGTGACCCAAGGCGCTGACCTCGCCTCGGTCCGAGGGCCTCTGCTGTCGGCCATGGGTAAGGGGAAGGGAGGTGGGAGCGGTAGACCAAAAGGTACGGGGGGGGGGGGGGTCAAGAGCGCCTGTAAAGGACGTCTTCGTCCTAAGCAGGAGAAAACGACCCCTGTCGCCCTACGTCTATAAATGGCTAAACCCAAAGGTAAGACGAGGGTCCAACTAGCAAATCTTCACCATGCCGTGGTGGAGGTTTGCTTCGCAGAGGACAACATCGACCTCCGACCCGTGAAGACTTTGAAGACAGTGGTACCATCAAAACCAAGACCACGAAAAGTTCCTTTGTGGAACACTGAGCTAAAGCAGCTTAGGGAGAAGACCATAAAACTATTCAATAGGGCTAAAAAAACCAAAGAATGGGATGTTTGTAGTGCAGCCCTAACCGATTATAATAAAGAAATTAGAAAAGCTAAGAGAGCATCGTGGAGGAAGCTATGCGAGGAAGTTGAGTCTTTGTCTCGCAGTGCAAGACTACACAAAATGCTATAGAAAGCTAAACCTAATCAGATCGGGCTTCTTAAAAAGCGTGATGGTAACTTCACTAATAGTGAAACGGAAACACTAGAGCTACTAGCGTCTACCCATTTCCAGGGTCACATATGACTATGGCCTCTAACTCTTTCAGAGTCCTACGAAGGCCTTGTAATGAGGACTGGTAGGGCTACAAAGATAATAAGTCCAAACTTGGTGCAGTGGGATGTTGACTCCTTTAAAGCATATAAGGCAAATGGGAAGGATGGAATAATGTCCATCCATCTATAGAAGGGTATCGATAGCCTTCTTCCTTATCTGGTAAAAATCTTCAGAGCAAGTTTTGCATGGGGATATATTCCAGAACGATGGACAATTGTCAAAGTTCTATTTATACCTAAGGCTGGTAGAAAGGACTACGCTTTATCAAAAACCTTTAGACCTATAAGCCTTTCTTCCTTTCTTCTTAAGACATTGGAAAAGGTTATAGATAGATATATTAGGAATGTAGCTCTAGCTACGAGACCTATACACTACAACCAGCATGCTCATGATCAGTGTTATTGACGTTGTTGACAGGGTCGAAAAAGCGCTGGAGGATAACGAAATAGCTCTTTGTGCCTTTCTAGACATTGAGGGTGCCTTCGACAGTAGCCTTACATCACTGCTGGTTTGGGGCCTGACATCTAAAAATGTTGACCCCACAACCATCAGGTGTGAAGTAGTCGATGCTCTCAAACAGAAAGGCAAAAATAGAGCTGTTTCAAACTGCGATTGAGATTGCAACTGCAAGAGGCTGTCTACAAGGTGGTGTTTTGTCACACCTCCTTTGGACCATTGAACTTTGACCAATTATCATACAAGGCCTTCGCATTGACACACTGGGTTATGCTGATGACCTTGTGATCAAGGGGCTTTTCCCAAAGTACTTTATCATTAATCATACAAAGAGCCCTAAACACGATAAACAACTGGTGCAGGGATAACAGTTTATCTATTAATGCTGATAAAACTGTTATAATATATACTTTACCAAAAAGAGACGGTTGGACAAATTAGTCACACCAAAACTTAATGGTAAAAAAGTACCATTCGCCACTGAAGTTAAGTACTTGGGCGTAACAATCGATAAAAACTAACGTGGAACTCTCACCTTACCAATGAATGTCATAAGGATAAAATTGCTTTAGATTCGTGCAGTCGCATGGTCGAGAACAACTGGGGCTTACGTCCCAGTATGATCCTATGGCCGTACAGCAGTATAGTGAGGCCGATTCTTACCTACGCCTTCACTGTCTGGTGTAATAAGGCTAAACAAAAGTGACCCTGGAAACTCTTTACAACAATAAATCACTTAAGATCTGGTCTAAAGAGAATAAAACCCAATATATTTAAATACAATGTAATGTTTATATACCCGACTGCGAGACGCAAAGTAGGGTCATTTATTTATCAGCCTCTATATGTATGTAGTTTTGCTCGTTTGTGGCGCTCTAGAGATTTTAATGATACTTACGTCAATCAACTTGTCTTAATCTTGTGAGTGCTCGCTAAAAACATGACAGTAATCAAAATTCTCGTCGTCTCGTGGTCGCCATATTGCTTAGAGTAATTACATACTTTTTTATAGAATAAGGGTGGCAAAAGACCAAACAGTCCACCTGATGATGAGTGGGTGCTGTGACCCATAGACGTATACATTTGTACTCAATTAAGAATCAAAATATAGGTGTGTTCCCCCACTTTATCCCTGACGACTAAGATGGAATGCCTGGTTTCCAGTAAAAAGGGTCTCAGGATCTCTACAATCACTATACGAAACGAACTAATATAACTGCAGTGTGGCTCTACCACGTTAGAATACATACATATTGTGAAAAAGAAAAAAATTAAAGTCAACGAACCATGTCAAGTTCAATAGTTCTATATAGATTATCTTTAGGCTTCTCTAATCATTATCATTTTTCATTAACTATAAATTTTAGATAATATCATAACGAACGAACGACGAGTAGGTTAGAGTATCAAACATTCTTATTTCTCATACTATCATATAATTTAGTATACCATCTCGTAGGTATACCACATATAAAATAGCTAGAGAGGCGATATGTGAACTGCAATTCCTAATCAACCAAGTGTGACGATTTCCGTAGACTGGAAGATGATGCTAACCGTGCAGTGGCGGTGTAAGAATATCCACTGCTCCATAGCGTGCCCTGGGTGTCGTAAAAGGCGACAAAGGGAATCTGAACCAGGAAATAGGCAGCAGCATCTTTCTGACGACAGCAGAACAAAATTAAAAAATGGCTTCTGCCAACCCGCTTGCAAAGCGTGGCAACTATGGCAAATATCCCTGGATAATCTGTGGAGGAGGCCTATGTTCAGAGGCATGATAGACTATTATTTGCCGATGTAGACCTATTAGATTTCTCATGTGCCCGATTTCATCCACATTGTTAAGTTACAGATACTTTGTATTAGATATAATGTACATGTATACGTAAGTAAATGAATGTATCTACTATGTATATATATATATATATATATAAATTAATTATAATGTTAACATATTATGAGTATTTATATAATGTGTTTATTTATGTTTTATATTTATTTGTATTATATATTTGGTAACTTAAATTAATTTGTATATTTCTCATTGGTTTGTTTTTAGTTTTTATAATATATCTGCACGTAATGTGCACAAACACAACTAATGCACGGACATGCGCATTTCCTCACTATCTGATCTGACTTACTGCGTTCCAGCGTTTTTAAATAAATAAATTGTGTAATTGTATTGTATTGTACTATTGCAGGTGTGATCGTGATACTAGCGCTGCAGTTCTTCACGCAGTACTTCGAGTTCATCCCGAAGGCGGCGCTCGCTGCCGTTATTATCTCCGCCATCCTGTTCATGGTGGAATACGATGTGGTGAAGCCAATGTGGCGCGCCAAAAGTAAGTCGTTTGCTATCTCTGGTATCTCTTAACTGTTAGCCACCAAACATTCCAGAGGTGGAACAAAGCGTTTTCGGTCATCTACACTCACCATACGCGACACAGCAGCATTTATCTGCTATTTTATTATGGTATTCTGTGAGAGCGTGGTCCTTCCTCGGTCGAACTGACCAATTCGTGGTACAAATATAATATAGATGCAGCATGTCTCTAACACGTAAACGCGTTTACCGTCATTATTTTTAATGATGGTAAAGGTTTAGATGATGGTGAAGAAGGTGACGAAGTTGAAGCTAAAAGATGAGCACATCGTCCCACTTGGTAAGTGGATGCTGGGGCTCATTGATACGAGTATCCATATCTGTGGATCATCAATTAAGGATCAAAATGTTGTGGCTCATCTTCGTAGATATTACATTTCCTTTCATATTCATTGTTGAAAAGCTTCATATTATCATATTTACATTACTATTTACAATCTTGATACTGGGTTCTAAATTCGAATATCAATCGAAGCCAATATGTTGCATTCATGTGGGTTTAGAAACTAATGTTTTAATCTACATCTTCTTCTCCTTATTTAAAAAAAAAAGTTACCCCCACACTAGGATTTTCACACTAGGAGGCAGTTTGCAAACATAAATTGCACGAGGAGAAATATCCAGACCCGGAACAATTATTCGTAGGCCATACAAATACTTGTTCTGTGCGGGATTCGAACCCGCGGCCCCCAGCGTTGCAACTCATTGATAAGCCACTGCAATATAGATTGACGTGCTTTTTTGCGACTGCCTCGTTGATCTAGTTGTCGTTCGCAACTGCTACTGATCATGAGGTCTCGGGTTTGAATTCAGAGTCGGGCCAAAAAAATCAGTTATTGAGTTTTTCTGTCATGAAATTATCAGTAGCTGCCCGGAGTCAGGAAGTTGGCTGTATTTCACTTCTTTGCCCGGAAAGGACGTTTTAAAGCCGTTGGTCTTGCGCCTGATCTCTCTCCGGTCGTGTCGGATTACTGTCCCATCGGACCATGAGAGCTCACTCTCAGGAATAGAGTGTACCTGTGCTTGCTTATAATCCTGTCCTCTGTTGAGGCTGACCGCCATG
Source organism: Parnassius mnemosyne (assembly GCA_963668995.1). Taxonomy (NCBI): domain Eukaryota; kingdom Metazoa; phylum Arthropoda; class Insecta; order Lepidoptera; family Papilionidae; genus Parnassius; species Parnassius mnemosyne. The sequence goes on from CAVLGL010000093.1 coordinate 67,884,052, forward strand.
ACCGAAGTTCGTGCTGGAGGAAGAATATTATTATTATTGTGCATATTTTGGCTTTGCCGAACTACTTCTGCAACTTCTATTGAACTTATGGCATATAATGTGTGTGTTAGTGATAAATAGAAATAAGTTTTTTAAACATTTTAACGTATATAACATTGGTTGTACTCGTTGTCAGAGTTGGACCTGGTGCCGGGTGTGGGTACGTTCGTGCTGTGCCTGACGCTCCCCATCGAGCTCGGCATCCTCACCGGGGTTGTTGTTAACATCATCTTCATCTTGTATCACGCCGCGAGGCCCAAACTCTCCGTCGAGATGCTCAAGGTAAGCACTGTCGCTTCCACAGTGATCTAGACACACAATTGTGTGTATTTAAACGAGCCATTTCAAGTCACTCTCGAACCTCCTATAATTCAAAAAGACTTATACTTTTACACTTATTATTTTACATAACTATCAAAATATTTAAAAAAATTAAGCAAAAATTTTTCAATTAGAATTATTATACTATATTTAAGAGTACATATTTGATAATAACCCCTGGTAATAAGGTGATCATACTGTTACTAAATGTTTTCATGTTTAATTGTACTTAAACATATTATATTTTAAATTATTGCAAAAAATAGTTGCACTGGGTTTCTTTTCCGATCTTCCTAGAACATGTTTTTTTTCTACCCAGTGGCAAAAGCACAAATGACTTTCAGTAAGTATTCTTGTTATCTATATTGAATAAAATCTAAATGAACCTGTTGTAGTTCTTGAATTATTAAGCTCTGAAAAGTGTAATTTTTATCACTCACTGATTCGCTCATACAAAATCTACGCCATTTATAGCTTACTTAGCTAACTTTACCAAGGCCAAAGGTTAAGATTTAAAATCTGCAAGTTAGAAATTATTGTTATTTCGTGTCGAAAAACTATCGACAAAGTTATTGGTGCAATGAGTTCATGGTACTGTATTTGAAACTATCCGCATCAATATTTTTTTCTACATTTAATTCTTACAGTTTGGACTAGAAAAGTAAATGGCAAAACGCAAATGCAAGAAAAAGTTGAAGGTCGACTATTTATTTAGATTTTTAAAATAATTAATTTTTATTTGATATTTAAAAAAAATATATAAATTTGAAAAGGGAGCTAATGTCGGTACAAACGACATAAACGACATATGTCGGGGTTGTCATCTCCGCCTCCTAAAAAAGAGTAGAGATCTATTCGAGCACCAAGCTCCACAGCTTTTACTTAAATCTATAGGAATGTACAACTTAGTTGTATGTACAGTTTTGGCCACCTTTTCACATTAGTGTTTTTGGTGTGATATAGATATACCGTACATGTTGAGAAATTGTATGGCGTAACTACTGTACTGAGTGTTATGTTTTTAATATATTTTTAATTAGGCAGCTAAATGGTCAGATTACTTGGCGTGCCCTGGATTCAAATCTCTTTGGGTTTTCCCCTCGGTTTCTGTTGTTCTCGTGCCTATGGTAATGGAAATAGGCCTGTAATCGATAATTTTTTATATCCCCCACACTGTAGAAAATAAATGACGTTTGAAAAACACTCAGAACCGAAATTGTAATAATAGCAGGTAAAAAATCTAATGTATGTTATTCTAGGTATTCAAATTGAAATCAAGGTTACTAATGCTGAATTGATAAGCAACAATATTCATTTTGCAAAGCAGGTGATACGGGTAACCTAAGATTTGGGATCTCGCGCGTCGCTACGTGACGCGACCCTTTCAAGGATAGTAATGTTTTGAGACTCCATCGTAGTTTCTTTTTGAGAACATCATGTAGGTACGTACGGCAAAATATACTCTTTAATACAAATGACTCGCTCTGGCTTCACATGGATAGGAGCCATTAATGTGACGTTAATTTAGATTTACGAGTACGTTAGTCAAATACCATTTATTTTATCAATTTCTCGTTTTACGAAGAAAATCTTTAAAGGTTTGGATAAAATTTTGTCCAGATCGCTCGTGTCAGTACGTAAAGTTTTATCACAATCGGTGCTGCCATTCCGAAGCTAATCCCGGACAGACAGACCAACATTTAGAAAATTGAATAAAAATTATTTTATGTTTTAATGGCTTGCAAATAACCCTTTCAGTTTTCTTAAATGACCGTTGTTTAGATATAACAGACAGCCTATTCAATTTAATTTACATGTTTAAAAAAAAAACGTACTGTCTCCTGTAGAACGGTTCGCAGTGATACGTTAGACGTTCCTAAATTTAAATTAGGTAGCTAAACACCACTCACCACCAGGTGGGAATATAGTTAAGCACTGGATGGAAATAAGTTAAAAAAATATAAACTAGTGATTGCTATAATATTAGACTAAAACGAAACAAAATGAATGAATAGAACTAAATAAAACAGTTACTCTAGTTTAAACTAATGAGTCATAGAAAAGTAAACAAGTTAAAAAGATGAAAGTCCTTTAAAAGGAATTAGGTCATGTGAGTTTTGAAACTGATAGCGATATGAATTGCTGTGAGTAATAACATAAAAATATATACAACTCGTAAAACTGATCTCGACGATCACAAGTCCTATTTAGGCTGTAACTAGCCTTGACATTTGAATACGGAAAATGTAAATGTATTTATAACAAAAACATACCTAATCTTTCTTTTGCCGTAAGCGATAAATCAAGTTAGTCAAGGAACATGGATAGACAGATAAGAAATTTTTTATTGCACTCAAAATAATTGGTACAAAGGCGAACTTGACGCCAACAAATGTAGACCTGCCCCATACGTAGATTGCTTCATGAGAATATTTGTCACAGTTGCCGAATTAGCAGGCGGGTTGGATGCTGCGGTATTTTTTAATTATTTGAGCTCTTAACAGGAAGATGCTGCTTTCCATGTCATGTTTAATTTTTCCTCTGTCGCCTGACCCCTTTTACCCACCGCAAGCCGATACTACTACACAATAAAAAATCCGCAAAATGATATAATTTAGTAACACAGAAATAAATCTTATTAGGAAAAACGACAAGACAGGCGTTTTTATCGACGTAAGTGATCTCTGATACTAAGAGTTGTATAGTCATATTCGGTATTGGACCTATTAAAAAAAGGAGGTTTACAATTCGACTATTAACTCGGCTGTATATTTTTCTTATGTCGGTATATTATGCTACGTCGATTACGAATATTTTTCTTTTTTTAATAAAACGTCATACTTCAGGAGTGGTCCTATATAAACTTGGAGAAAAAAACTAGACCGCTGAAGGTGGCAGAATAAGAAGAAAAAAAACATTTAATGGAACTACTGAGTTGATTTCTATTGACTATCTTTTTTCACACACAGAATGTGGACTTATTCTAATATTTTTAGTTTTTGAAATAATTAATAGACATAATATTATTATTGTAGCAAAAGGGAGAGAGTGACAAAATTTAACTGTGTAGTGGTGGTATAACAGAAAGAGAAACAGAATCTTTTTTATTAAATTAGAAGAAGATTGTATATAATTCTTACTAAAAGTTTCTTTTATATAGTTTAATTTACCACTGGTTCGGAAAATGCCTCTATCCAAGGAAGAACCAGCAGGAATCTCAGCGCGACATGGTTTTTGAAAAAAAAAACAGTTTATAATAATATATTTTATACAATTAACAACACAAAACAAATTAGAAATAGGTAGGTAGCGATACCATCATTCCCAAGGTTATTATCATTTATAAATCCCTACTAATTATGTATTAGTATGTAAGTTTACTATAAAACACGAAGTATATAAGCTCAATTAATAAGTTCAACCATATTTTAGTACTTTTCTTCCATTAGCATTAAATATTTTAGATTATTTAAATTTAGTTATTTTTTGACAATTACTCGCATGTTATTTCTACCGACTTCAAAAAGGAGGAGGTACTCAATTCGTCTGTATATATTTTATGTGTGTTATAACTTTTTACTGGTTGAACCAATTTCGATGATTATTTTTTTATTTGAAAGCTGGTGCTTCTCATGTGGTCCCATATAAATTTGATCAATGTCTGACTAATAGTTTTTGAGTTATCCTTAATAATTATGTTGAAGTCGGTGTACAACATTTTTAATTTTAAATTATATTATTACAATATCGTTTCAAGGACTAAAATAAAAGTTTATGTGCGAAAATTTTAAAACAGAAGAAAAGGACTTAGGGCCTTCTTGAGCTGGGCCATTCAATTTTCTCCTAATCTAAAGGTTGTCTGGAAGAGATCACCTTTTAGCGATAATACTGCCTTATTGTACCTACCTCCTGAGTTTCTCTCTCTCCCTTAATCTGTTTTTTATCGTTTTTGTGGTGTACAATAAAATATATATAATAATTATTATTATTACTATCCTTTTAGTCCATTACAGCCTATAAGAGTCCACAGCTGAACATAGGCCTCCCCCATAGATTGCCTCTGATTGGGGAGATTTTGCTTTAGTTGCCACGCTTTGTTGGCAATCGTAGTTTTTTTAATTATTTTCAGTTATCATCAGGAAGACGCTGCTGTTCATGTCTTACCTCTGTCGCCTCTTACGTCACTCATGGGAAGATATGGACTAGTGGATATTCTAATACCTTCATGTACACGGTGAATAATATTATAATAACCCTTTTTAAACAAATATAATTAGTGGAGTAATGCGGTGTTGCGTTGTGTGTGTGTGCGCAGACGGAGGCTGGCGTGGAGTACCTGATGATCACGCCGGACCGCTGCCTGATGTTCCCGTCGGTGGAGTACGTACGGCGGCTGGTGACCAAGTGCGCGGCGGGCGGCGATGTGCCCGTGGTGATCGAGTGCACGCACATCTACAGCGCCGACTACACCGCCGCCAAGAGCATCGAGCAGCTCACGGCTGACTTCCACGAACGCCACCAGCCGCTCTACTTCTACAACGTGAAGCCGTCCGTGTGCTCCATCTTCGAGGCGGTGGCCAAGCCAGAGCACTTCGTGGTGTTCTACGAGGACGACGAGCTGGACCGCCTGCTGGCCGCCGACGGACGCGTGCCCCCCGTGAAGCCGCCGCCGCTACCCTGAGCGCATAACACATACCCGCTATGCGCTCAGGGCGCATATATCCTGGTAGAGCCATGCTGCAGTTATATTATAGTTGTAGCATGAATGAGTCGGCTCGACTGGGGAAGGATCACGTTCTCACAGACCAGCGTAACATAGCAGCTTGATGCTGCTGTGTTTCGTATGGTGAATGTAGAGAACCGAAGACCCTTTTTAACCGGATAGCATTCCATCTTAGTTCCCAGGGATGAAAACGTTCTGTATTTTGATTCTTAATCGTGGATAAATATAGATGTCTAGGGGCCACAGCATCCACTTATCATCGTGTGGACTGTGCGCTCACAGGTCAACATTATTCAATAATAAAAGATTCATTCCTTTGTAAATATCATGCGTTAGTTTGAACGAGCTTTTCGGCGATCGGTGCCCGGGGCGTCGATGTAAAACTAAGAAAGTGCTATATTTTGGTAGGAGTTTTGGGAGGTCGAAGGCTGTACGGCTGTGATGGGGCGCCGAGCGAAGCTTAAGCCCGATGTTACTTAAGGTTATGTACTTACTGTCGACTTCGCGGAGCTTTATTTTTGTATAAAACTATATTAATTTTAGGAGAAGGCGTCCGCGCGCCTCTCGCTGTTGTGATTTTAGATGTTAACTATATTTATATTATGTCTATGAATTGATCAGTTTCTATCGCACGTTCTTCGCAGTTTGAACAATAAAAATATTTTGACTAAATCGCTAAACTAAATGGTCGTGATAGTTGTAGACTTTATAAGTGAGTTTATTTATTTTTAGGTCACTAAAGTACAACTTAGGTTATTCTAACTGTATATGAAAGTATGCACGAGGGGTAGCATCCTGCTCGCTGCAGTGCCGTAAGTGTGTATGTGTGTGTATGGGCGGGTGCGTATGTGTATGTGTGATTTTGACGATTAGAAGGCACACAAGTAAATGGGGCCATGCGGCCCTCACTGTCATATTCCTGTAGATATCAGTTATTTTGTGATTCAAAACTACAGTACCTTCATATAATATAAATAAAAATATATTTTAAAGAAAAGCTTAAAGCAGTAAATTAATATACATTTAAATTGTAAACCTTAAGGTGCCAATGTACATGACGACCGTTTCCTGAGTTCCAAGAACAAAATAAATTAAACTCTTTAAGAGTGTTATGAAATTGTTTCGTTTTATTTACTGCGCTCTTCGCTTGACACAAATAGCTTATCACCTTACGTCCTCGTCACCCGCAGGTGAATTGACATTGACCTGCATACAGTACGGGAGGTCTTATGTATTTCCTTAAACTAAAACAGAGAGCCCACCGAAAAGCTGACTTGTGTGTGTAAGTATGCTTCTCTTCAGCCATGAAAACCTAACTAAATTGTTAATTTGGCGGATGTTAATTTTCAGAAATGCATTATTTATAATAATGAGAAATATGACATATTATTCGTTACTTAATAGAATTGTAAAGAACACCTTATGTATATGGTACAACATGTAACAAAAACCCTGTGGTTCCCGTTAAGTACGTTATCAGGATCAGTATTCAAACCTATAGAAATAACTTTTTTTTAAAACTCGACCATATTTTTTTTATTAAATAAAGTAGTTTTTTTTTTTAATTTTATGTGGTTTTATTACCTCTTACTGACACTAGCCGATGCTAAAGCTAAGTAAAGCATTATTCAAACATATAGAAATAACTTTTTTTTTTAAAGTTATTTCTATATGTTTGAGTAATGACACAAGGTTTTTCATTATTCAAACGCATAGAAATAACATTTTTTTTAAAAGTCGAACAATATTTATTTTTATATTATTTAAAAAAATTATTGTATGCAAATTGTATGTGGTATTATTACCTCTGCATTGTCTGGGGAGAAAGAGGATTGTCAAAGACCCCGCTTTACTTAGCTTTAGCATCGGCTAGTGTCAGTAAGAGGTATATATATATATATATATATATATATAAACAAGTTAATACAAACAATTAATTAACAGAACGTTATTTCAATATAATTTAAGAAGTCCGATACTGACTAATACTCGTAGCATCTTTCCAATAACAAACAAGTAAAACTCCTTTCTATCGACTTCAAACAGGTAGTCAATATGATTGTATGTTTGTGTGTGACCCCATAACTTCAGTCTTTCAGTCTAGGTTCGGTTCACCTATCGATGATTCTTTTTTTTTTTGTAAGCTGGTGCATTTTTGATTAAGGTCTGACTTATAGTTTTTAAGTTATTCTTAATAACTTAAATTGCATCGGTTGTACAAAAATTTTAATTTTAATTTATTAATTATTCTAATGGGTTGTTATTTACCACATTTGCAATTTTATTATAAACTAGCTGTGCCCGCGGCGTAGCTCGCGTATATAGGTTTTACTTGGAGAATTTGACATTCAGGTAAGAAAATATTAAACGATTTATATCATTACTGTATCAATATCACTTATTAGACGTCAGTGTAACAGACGTCTCTGGTTAGTGCGTATATACACTAAGCGCTCCGTCTCTATTTTCGCATACATGTCCACTATAAATTAGTAAAACAACCCCCGAAATCTTTGCAGATACGCAAGAAGATATATGCCTTACATGTAACAGGTGCGAATAAAATTGCAGAGTAAATATTTTTTTATTAAAATTGGTCTCTCTGGTATTAGGATTAACTTGATAAATTCCGAAATTGTACCCATTTGCACCGTGACAATATATTAATTGATATTGTAGAGCATCATAATATCGATACGTTTCGTTTCAATAATCCCAGGCAGTCGATCGTCATGTGTGTGCAACATGATGTCACGTCTATCGCACTCTTGGTCAACTAATACCACTTCCACTTCATCAGTGACAAGAACGTTGCTACCGCGGTGTTCAGTAACTTTTTTTTTTAGTAACAAGACGTCTGTCAGCGTTAATAACTATTTTATAATTGTTTATTAAATCTTGACGGATCGATTGCAATGCAACCCTAAAACTATGAACGTATGGATTTATTTCATGTAGCATCCTTTGAAGTTAGGATATGAATTCGCTATTGACTTGTGGGAAGTTGTGATTTCAGATATTAGTATGTTCATTATAATCTGATACAAAATAAATTGACTATTTTACTTATATATACATATATATATATATATATATATATATATATATATATATTTATAACTCATAATAAAGTCATAATATACATCATTTAATTTAATTTATTAAGTTGAAATTGAAATGAAAATATATAATATCTACATTGGTTCTGGGTAATGTATGGTTATATGTGAGACTGTGACTGCACGCCAGTGAGTCTCAATACGATACGGAGTATCTTAACGCCGCAATTCAGAAAAGAATGTAATTTGTGCAATGCCATCTATTACGTTCGTTGTGAGAAAACTTTTTTAATTTAAGGAAAACATCTTCTTTATTGTTTACTTTGTTTTAAGTATAAATATATTATTATAGAACGTTTTTGTACACACAAATCTTTTTATTACCATTGAACAAATTAGAACCTACATTTTAAACTAATAATCATAACTTTCGATAGAATTAACCAAATTTAATAAAACAAAAATTAAATGTAACTTGAAGATACGCTTTATGATTTTCTTAACGATTTCTTTTTAAAAAAATGTTTACTTTAGATGTGATGCGTTTATAAACAAACAGACAGACAGACAGACAATTCTAAAAATTATAAAAATGTGTTTACTTAATTATTTTCATTTCCCTATAATGATTTTAGTGACAAATATTCTATACAATGTACAAAAACAGACACAACATGTTATCACCATTTTTATTATAAGTATATATTTAAAGAGAGATGGCGCTGCTAACAGCAATCGATTCTAAAAATAAAAGAGATTAATTGACGCGATTGTTACATTATTATATATATAAAACATAAAATAACTTATAAACCAGTGTCTGCATAGTAAGCAAAACGCCTTTTTATATTACATTTGGACCATACCGCCATCTATCGATGAAATTGATTAACTATTTCACTTTAGATTTAGTTAATAAGGTTATAATATATTTTTGTATATTATTTTATTTAATACGTTCTTTAATACTTTTGTTTACTGCGTTTTAGATATAATTATATCATTATAGAACATTATTTTACCCAATTTAATTATTATGATTTATGATATAGTATTAGTTTAAAATGCACTTGATGACTCAACCAACGCCACCGTTGAACAAATTCGTACCTATACTTCGTATTCATACTTCAGAATATTTATCATAACTTTTGATTGAATGAACTGATTTTAATAAAATAAAGACTAAATGTAACACAAAGATACACTTTATATTTTCCTTAATGATTCTTATGATATAAATTAGTACTTTATACGTGATACGTTAACAAACAAACAGACAGACAGACAGAAAATTCTAAAAATGGTAGAAATGTATTTAGTTACTTATTTTTAGTACCTCTCAATCACTTTTATTACAAAAATATAAAATGTACAGACGTCTGCTTTTTACATTTTTATTATATGTATAGATGACAGGTGCCATGCCCATAACATTTTTTTTTAATAAAGCTGTTTGAAATCTCCCTGTGTACCTACAATAAGTCTATATTGCATTCTCGTAGATACCGTACTTACTCTAGTTTATAATTTATGGCCTTTGAAAATAGGGACACAACTATCTGTAATCTTTAAATTGAAGATTGCTCTTATGGAGCGCTTTTGGGCTTTGAAAATGCTTTCTCTATCGCCACAGTTGCTCCAAAATATAATACCGTATCTTAAAATGGAAACTACCAGGCCATGGTAAGCTACTAGCACCGTTTTGACACTGGCTTTTTTGTCAGGTTATAGCGTGTCAGATTTTCTATTATATTACTTTCTTCAGTATACTATTATCATCACCATTACAGCCCTTCACAAGTCCACTGCTGAACATAGGCCTCCCCCAAGGAATGCCACAAAGCACGGTCCTGAGCTACCTGCATATATCGACTTCCTGCATGTCCTACTAGGTCGTTAGTCCATCTAGTGGGTGTTCACTCTACACTTCGTCCGCCGGTACGAGGCCGCCACTCGATAACCTTTTTTCGACCGGCCCATTGCCACTTCAGCTTACTAATCCGTTTGACTATGTCGATCACTCTGGTTCTACTTCGGATATTCTCATTTCTAAGTTTATCACGCAGAGAAACTCCGAGCATAGCCCTCTCCATAGTTTTCTGAGTGACCATGAGCTTCCTCATACGGCAAGCAGTGAAAGACCACGTCTCAGATCCATAAGACATTACCCACAATTGGAACGGAGAAGAAGCGCGATTGTGTTTGGAGATATTAATATTGATCTACTTAGTACAGATAGCAACGTCACAAAATGCCTAACTGAAATAAAAGAAAGTGGATATGAAATCTATACAAATAAATAAAATTGAAGTGTATAATGTCAAAATAACAGGTTTTTACTAAATGCATATGAAAGTATATACGGTACCTATAACAAAAACACAATTTTTAAAATTTTTGTCTGACTGTCTGTCTGTTTGTCCCGGCTAATCTCCGAAACGGCAGGACCGATTTCAACGGGACTTTCACTGAACGATAGCTGGTGTTATAAGGAGTAACTTAGGCTACTTATATTTTAGAAAAAGATTTAGGGTTCCGCACGAAATAATTAAAAGCCTCAATTACACGCGGGCGAAGTTTTGGGGAACAGCTAGTATTGAATAAAATTAATAGACTATACAGTGCTCGTGAAACCAGCACCACAAGTACTATGCTGGAGGTACATACATACTCTAACATAACTACTCTACATAATATAAACAATCATTCATTTAGCCTCTCAATAATCAAATCATGCGTATCTGATCACAAGCAGATATTTCTCGAAATAGGCAACTTGGCAACAAGAACACACAAAATAATTCAATATATAGCAATTGATTATGAAAAATTATACAATTCTACTTTAATAGCCCAATATAATAATGAAGATAACGACTTTTACTACTTAAAGAGATTTATGTTAGTACAAATAAACAAAAAATAAAGTAAAAAAGACAAGAACTCTAAACCCACGTCAAGGAGACTGGATAACCCGAGACTGGAACGGACCGGGGCTGCCTTCAGGCGGCTCCTGCCGAACCTGGAGGGGCCAAACGCCTCCTGCCGGAGGCTCTACGCGGGGATTGTGCGGTCCATGGCCCTTTACGGGGCCCCGGTGTGGGCGCGTGGTTTGGCGCGGCTTGCCGTCCACCACCTGAAAGCGCCCCAAAAGGTGGTTGCCGTAAGAATGGTTCGCGGCTACCGCACGATCTCCCGTGAGGCAGCGTGCCTCCTTGCCGGATTGCCGCCATGGGATCTGGAGGCGATAGTCCTCGCGCGCCTGCACGAATGGCGCGCGGAGGCACTATGCCGGGGAGAAACCCCTCTGCCGCGGCAAGTTGTCGTGCAGCGGACAGACTTCCGGCATGATCTCATAGCGACATGGAGAGAGCGACTGTCGCAACCCCGTGCTGGGCACGCCACTATAGCGGCGATAAGACCCCTCTTTGAGGAGTGGCTTGAGAGACGCCACGGCGTCCTCACCTTCCGCCTGACGCAGGTCCTCACCGGACATGGTGTGTTCGGGAGGTTCCTGCACCGAATCGGGCGGGAGGAAACGCCCGGGTGCTCCCACTGCGAGGATCGACCGGAGGACACGGTGGAGCACACCGTGGAGGTGTGCCCTGCCTGGGCGGAGCACCGCCGTGTCCTCGTAGCGGCGATAGGCGGCGGCGACCTCTCGCGTCCGGCCCTGGTCGAAGCCATGGTCCGGAGCGAGACGGAATGGGATGCCGTCACCACCTTCTGCGAAGCAGTGATGCTAGCGAAGGAGGTGGCGGAGCGGGAGAAGGAGAGAGCAGCAGCTTTCCTTCCCGGCCGCCGCGGGAGACGCCCCGGGCGTCGGGGGCTACGTCGTGGCCCCCGGCCACCGTAGGCGCGGGCCTGTGGACGGCGAGCAATGGGTAGCTCGCCGTCCGTCCGTCTAACGACGACAGGCCGTGTCGACGGCGCGTTTTGTTCCACGCGCGCCTCAAAGAGCTGTCAGCAGCGTGAAGGGGCCAGCAAGGGCCGACGCCTGCCGGGGCTGCGGGCTGTTCGAAAGAGATACCGCGGCTCCAGAACGTAAGGGCACTGAAGGAACACGGATGGTTTTTAGTCAGTAAAAGTCTGACACTCCCTTCCGCTCCACCCAGAGCGAAAGGCGTCATTTGATGATTTTCCATCCGCAAAAAAATAAAATAAAAGGCTACTTATATTTTAGAAAAAGATTTAGGGTTCCGCACGAAATAATTAAAAGCCTAAATTACACGCGGGCGAAGTTGCGGGGAACAGCTAGTATTGTCTTGTCGTTAAATAAAATTAAAGATAGCAGCGCTCCTCCCAAACTAACGTTGAACGCTTAGGAATTTTATTAGCCAAGTCCAAGCTTATTGAGGAGAAAAATAAGTTAAATACATAAACACCGGTAGCACCCTTATGTACGACATGACTATACACACGAAACTACACTAAGTGAACTTATACCTTGTACTACTAATGAAATATCAAAAATAATCGATGATATCGATAGAAACACTAGTACTGGTCTACTTGTGCCTTGTACTTATACCATATAAGCACCAAAGCGATTAAATGCCTAAAAAGTATAATTGTAGAAAGGTTAACGAACTGTATAAATATGTGTTTAAAACGCGGTGTTTTTCAGGTGTTGCTAAGGTTAGTCCTATCTTCAAATCCGGAAATAGGACTGACCCAAGTAACTACAGGCCAGTGTCTGTCTTGCCTGTTGTATCTAAAATATTTGAACGAGTCATGTATAGCCGCCTAAACTATTACTTAATAAAAAAGAAGTTTCAATTGACCAACAATATGGCTTTTTTTCGAAATCGAGTACACTTACAGCTGCAGTAGGCTTAATCACAAATATAAAAACTCGTATCGATCAAACGAATTTTGCTTTAGGGATTTTCATTGACATAAAAATAAGCATTTGAGGCCATCATAAGCTGCTTCAGAAACTAAACAACATAGGCTTTCAGGCAAGGCCCTCGAAATATTCACATCATATCTACAAAATAGGCAACAAGCTGTTCAAATAGATAATTTTACTACGATTAAAAGTGTGTCGTACGGCGGTCCTCAAGGCTCAATTATCAGTCTATTACTTTTTAATTTATGTAAATAATTTAAACAAAATAGGGCTGACAGAACATCTAACCTTGTAAGCGGATGACACATGTCTTTTCTATTTCGATAAATTTTTCACAACCAAAATTATTCACAACATTTTTTTTTATAGGAGAGGGGGCAAACGAGCATGCGGCTCACCTGATGGTAAGTGACTAACGCCGCCCATGAACAACCGCAACACCAGGGGAATTGCAGATGCGTTGCCGGCCTTTTAAAAAGGAGTAGGCTCTTTTCTTGAAGGTCCTTAAGTCGTATCGGTCCGGAAAAATCGCTGGTGGTAAACTATTCCACAAGGAAGTTGTGTGAGGAAGAAAACATCTTCTAAATCGCACAGTGGTGGACCGCCAATCATCCAGATGGTGTGGATGGTATCGGGAGTTCTGCCGCGATGTGCGTTCGTGAAATTTGGAGGCTGGGATTAATCCGAACAATTCCTCAGAGCACTCCCCATGGTAAATGCGAAAGAAAATGCAAAGAGATGCAACATCTCTTCGCAGTGCCAATGAGTCGAGCCGATCGGAAAGGACTCGGTTGTCGACGTTTCGAGCCGCTCTGCGCTGGATGCGGTCAAGTGGAAGGAGCTGGCACTGGGGAGCCCCAGCCCAGAGATGGGAACAGTATTCCATGTGAGGCCGAACCTGCGCCTTGTAAAGTTGCAGGCGTTGAGCTGGCATGAAATACTGTCCCGCTCTCCTGAGCATGCCAAACTTTTTAGAGGCCAATTTGGTCTTCTCTTCCAAGTGACCACGAAACTGCACGTCACTCGATATGTCGACGCCGAGGATTCCGATACTGGCTGAGGCAACAAGGGGAGTACCTTGAAACTAAGGAGATACGACAAAGAGGTTCTTTTTAACGGTAAACGCGCAAACTTGTGTCTTCTGAGGATTAAACTGGACTAGAGTTAGTCGCCCCCAATCCGAGACTTTGTCCAGCAAAGACTCGACTTCAGACACAACTTTGTTCCGGTACTCGGTGACGTATTCCCGAGCAATATTGGCACGGTCGGTGTATAGAGCATCACCAGTGCTGTCATCCGCATAGCAATGAATGCTACCGGCTTGAAACATATTATTGATATGCAGAAGAAACAGCTTTGGTGATAGCACGCAGCCTTGTGGAACACCAGCGTTAATAGGCTTGTAGTCGGAGCATGTACCGTCTACAACGACCTTGATGCTCCGATCTGCAAGAAAGCTGGTGATCCAATTGCATAATTTCTCGGGAAGCCCATAGGAAGGGAGCTTCGAAAGAAGCGCTTTGTGCCAAACCCGATCGAAGGCCTCCGCAATGTCCAAACTAACGGCAAATGCCTCCCCCTTGGACTCTACTGCCTCAGCCCATCTATGAGTTAAGTAGACCAGAAGATCATCAGCTGATCGACCCTGACGAAAACCGTACTGGCGGTCACTAATCAGCTTGTGATCCTCCAGGTACCGCATGAGGTGGCAGTTTATAACGGGTTCCATTATTTTGGAGAACAAGGGGGTGATGGCGATAGGCCTGTAGTTGGCCGGGTCTGAGCGGTCGCCTTTTTTAGGGATCGGGTGGACAAAAGTTGTCTTTCATGATTTCGGGACTACGCCTAGGGAGTAGGAGTACTGGAAAAGACGCGTTAGAACTCCGGAGGACACGTCCTCAGCACAATTGGGGGGATTCCGTCAAGCCCACTCGACTTGTGAATGTCAAGGGAGAGGAGTGCTCTGCGAACCGAGCGCTGTGAGAACCGCACATCCGGCATGGAGCACTCACACCGCGGGATGGTCGGCGGTTTGTTCCCCCCGTCATCAAAAGTCGAGTTGGACGCAAAAAGGGAGCCTAAAAGGTCGGCTTTCTCTTTTGCGGCATGGGCCAGTGAGTCGTCCTCCCTGTGCAGAGATGGTAATGATGGCTTACAGAAATTCCCTTGGACAGCCTTGGCGAGAGACCAGAATGCACGGGTTCCCGAAGGAAGGCGAACTAGTTTCTCGCCAATTCTGCCTATGTGCTCTGACTTTGCCTTGGTAATAACTCTTTTGAAGGACCTGGAGGCGAAGTTATACTTCTTTTTAAGTGTGTTGGTGTTTACATCCCGAGTCGCCGAAGCCGCAGCCCAAGCTTGATAACACTCCTGCTTACTGCGTAATGCAGTCTTACAGGAGCGACCAAACCAAGGCTGAGATCTGCCTCCGATAGATACCACAGATGATGGAATAAATAGTTCCATTCCCTGTAGCACCACATCAGTGACAGAGTCAGCAACAGCGCTGGGATCATCCGGCGAGAAGCAAATCCGCCCCCATGGGTAGGAAGCAAAGAAAGACCGCATTCCGTCCCAATCCACCGACCTGTAATGCCGAACACGGCGGCAACCTGCAGAACGCAACTGCGAGGGGAGCGTGAGATTAGTGATTGGGCTACACCTGGAATTTATAAGAGTAGAAAGAAATTGTACGAATTATACGAGACAAAGGCATGTACAAATGATCCACAAATCATTGAACATACTAAAAAGTACTCAAAAATGTTTAAGAAAGTCTGTTCAATGGCCAAATCTAATTATATCCGGGCCAAAATACAAAAATCTGATAACAAAATTAAGGCAACATGGAATGTTATCAACAAAGAAACCTGTAAAACAAGGTCACGTGATCGATCCTTCGAATTAGAAATAGATGATAAACACATCAATACTGATGCTGAAGTGGCCATTGCATTTGAATCTTTTTTCACAAATGCTCCAATTACCACTACTAGTAAACTAAAATCTTCAAAAACCGAAGCTGCTTCTCTTCTTGAATCTTGCGTTGATAAATGTAGTGTTAATTTTGATTTTCAGTATATTGACACCGCAACCGTACTTAAAACTTTTAAGCAACTTAATATAAAAAAGACTGAGGATCTTTGGGGCATTTCAACCAATATAATAAAATCAGTAATGCCCGCTATTGCCCCTTATCTTGCATTCATATTTAACCAATGTATCGATGATAAACAGTTTCCCACACTCATGAAGTACAGTAAAATCATTCCATTATTCAAAGCAGGGGACAAAAGTGATCCATCAAATTTTCGGCCCATCTCTATACTCCCAGCACTCAGCAAAATTTTTGAAAAAATTATATTTAATCAACTGCTTTCACATTTCACTTATAATAAGTTACTTCATGAGAAACAGTTCGGTTTCACTAAAGGCAGAAACACGACGGATGCAGGAGTTGAACTCGTTAAACATATATTTGATGCATGGGACAAGAAGCGGGATGCCATCGGTATTTTTTGTGATCTATCAAAAGCTTTTGATTGTGTTGATCATGAGACTTTGTTATTAAAATTAGGTTATTACGGTGTTTCTAACAGCTCACTTAGCTTACTTAAATCTTACCTCACTGGTAGAGTACAAAAAGTCAATATTAATGACACTAACTCATCTGGCGCCCCATTAGTCATGGGAGTACCCCAGGGCTCGATATTAGGACCCCTTTTATTCTTGATATATGTAAATGATCTTCCTCACTTCACTAAAAATCTTTGTGAAATAGTGTTATTTGCTGATGACACATCATTAATTTTTAAAACTGATAGACATAAAGAATTACTTGACGATGTGAATAACACCCTTTCTAAAATAGTGCATTGGTTCACAAGTAACAACTTGCTGCTCAATGCGAAGAAAACGAAATGTGTAAAGTTTACTATGCCTAATGTAAGACAGATAGATACTCATATTACAATGAACGATGAATCTGTTCAAATAGTCGATACCACAGTTTTTCTTGGAATGACTCTAGATAGTAAACTGCAATGGGGTTCTCATATCTCAGCCTTGGCAGGAAGACTTAGCTCAGCTGCCTATGCGGTTAGAAAAATAAGGTCACTGACTGATGAGAAAACGGCACGATTAGTTTATTTTAGCTACTTTCATAGCGTTATGTCGTATGGTCTGATGCTGTGGGTCTCAGCTGCCGATATTGAGACTATTTTCATATCACAGAAACGAGCGATACGAGCTATATATAGCCTCAGACCCCGCGACTCGCTGAGAGAACTATTTAAAGAAATTAATATTTTAACAGTTGCTTGCCAATACATTTACGATAATGTCTTATATGTACGCAAGAACCTAGATCTCTTCAAAAAAAACTCTGACGTACACAATTATAATACGAGAAATAAAAATAAACTTGTAGTGCCAAAACTCAGACTTCATAAGGTTGGTAATTCGTTTGTAGGTAACAGTATAAAAATGTTTAATAAAATTCCTCAGGACCTGGTTGACATGCCACTAAATAAGTTTAAAATAGAAGTAAAAAAGTGTTTAATGAAAAAAGGATATTATAAAGTAGACGAATACCTCAAAGATAAAAATCCATGGTCTTCCTAATCTTTTTGCTTGCTCGCACAATATAAATCAGTTAAAAAAAACACATTGTTTAAAAAAAGAAAGAAACGATATATAAAACTGTTCACTGAGTTTATTTAATAGTAATTTTAAACCAACTTACCGAACCAGCGAAAGAATCATTTTCAAATGATTTATTTACTTTATTTAATATTATATTAATTGTTTCTTGACATGATTTTAAATTTTGACGTTCATATGTGCTCTTTATGTGCCTAAACTGAATAAACGAAATTGATTGATTGATTGATTGATTGAGTGGCACCACACTCCGGATCAGACAATGGTCCGAAGAGCTAAGAGGGGCATCGACGGAAACCTGATATCCGTCCGTATGACAGGTCAGCAGAAAGTCCAACAGGGAAGGTGTATAATCCTTAACATCTGAAATATAATTTTTTCCACAAGAATAAACCTTTGCCAGAGTTTGCAGAGCTTACTAATGATAATAAAATAACAAAAAAGTTAAATTCAGGAAAAATATATAGGTCTATTGGTAGACTAGTAACCTAACCTAACCTAACCTAACATTTTTTTTTACGGGGGGAAATCCTCATGGACTACCTCCGCCTGGGGAAAGGCGGAGGGGCGTGCCGGACTCTTACCGGCTAAAACCACCCCGGTGTCTCCTCACACGTGCGCGTGGGGCCGCGGGAATCCAAATTCTTCCGCAGCCCCACACTAGTGCTGGCCCGGTCTGTCCGGGCCTCGTCTCCTGCACGGGGTAGTGAGGTCTTCAACTACCCCGTGTATCGCCTCAGGGCCGTGCGCCGACACCCGCGCACGCCTCCGCCTCGGGTCCATCGAGTAGGCGTGGCGGGGGCTTTCCCAAGTCCCTCGCCCCTGGACCCATTCATGGGGGCCGGAAAAGGGCACTGACCGCCCTTCTTCTGCGCCCAGTGCGCCTTCTGCGGCCAGGGAAGGGAGTCGAGATCTCCCTTTCCCGTTCCGCAGTTTCCTTCTGTGACATCACGTCCTCGCAGAAGGACACCCCCCGCATCCCACGGCTCTGCGCTACCGACCATCTTCCGCACTAAGGCCGGCAGCGACAGATCGCCTCCTACTTTATTTGTGAGGACACGGCGCTGCTCCTCCCAAGCTACACACTCGGCGAGCATGTGTTGCGCCGTGTCCTCCCCGCAATGGACGCAGTGGTGGCACCGAAACCTAACCTAACCTTTTTTTTTTTTACGGGGGGAAATCCTCATGGACTACCTCCGCCTGGGGAAAGGCGGAGGGGCGTGCCGGACTCTTACCGGCTAAAACCACTCCGGTGTCTCCTCACACGTGCGCGTGGGGCCGCGGGAATCCAAATTCTTCCGCAGCCCCACACTAGTGCTGGCCCGGTCCGTCCGGGCCTCATCTCCTGCACGGGGTAGTATCGCCTCAGGGGCGCGCACCGACACCTGCGCGCGCCTCCGCCTCGGGTCCATCGAGTAGGGGTGGCGGGGGCTTCCCCAAAACCCTCGCCCCTGGACCCATTTATGGGGGCCGGAAAAGGGCGTTGTCCGCCCTTCTCCTGCGCCCGGTGCGCCTTCTGCGGCCAGGGAAGGGAGTCAAGATCTCCCTTTCCCGTTCCGCAGTTTCCTTCTGCGACATCACGTCCTCGCAGAAGGACACCACCGCATCCCACGACTCTGCGCTACCGACCATCTTCCGCACTAAGGCCGGCAGCGACAGATCGCCTCCTACTTTATTTGTGAGGACACGGCGCTGCTCCTCCCAAGCTACACACTCGGCGAGCGTGTGTTGCGCCGTGTCCTCCCCGCAATGGACGCAGTGGTGGCACCGAGCGTCCGGCTCCCTGTCTATGCGGCGCAGGTACTTGCCGAAGCAGCCATGCCCCGACAGCACTTGCGTCACCCTAAACGACAGGGAGCCGTGCCTTCTCCCGAGCCAGTCGTCGAGCCAAGACCTGACGGAGCTCCTCTCGGCGCAGCGCAATCTGCCGCTGCACCGGCCTCGAGCCCCGTGCCCGCTCTTCCTCGCGCCATCGAAATAATGACGCGAGTACTTTCGCCTCTAGGTCCCAGGGCGGGGATCCGGCCAGGACGCAAGCCGCCTCGTAGGAAATCGTGCGATACCCGCGGACGACTCTGACGGCCATCGCCCTCTGCGGTTTACGCAGAATGGCGAAAGTGCTGGCCGTCAGGTCCATCGCCCACACAGGGGCCCCATACAGGGCCATGGACCGCACGATTCCCACGTACAACCGCCTACAGGCGGCGCTCGGGCCCCCCAAGTTGGGAAGCAACGTTGATAGCGCGCCCGCTGCACCCATCAGCTTGGGCGCCAGCCGCCGGAAGTGGGGTCCGAATTCCCATCGGCTGTCGAGCACCAATCCCAGATACTTCATGGTGGACTCGACAGCTATCCGGGCCCCGCTGACCACGATGTGTGAACCCGGCGGCGGCGCGCGTCGAGGGCCATGGAACACCATGGCCTCCGACTTACTTAGGGCCACCTCCAGGCCCAGGCACCGGATGCGGTTCACCACTTGTGACACCGCAGCCGTGGCAACCAACGCTGCTTCCCTGTACGAACTCCCCCGGGCAGTGACGAGTGTGTCGTCCGCATAACACGTCAAGTCGGCGCCCGACGGGAGTTCACCTCTCAGCACCCAGTCGTAGCCGATGTTCCACAGGAGCGGTACCAAGACCGATCCCTGCGGAACACCGCACGACATGACGCGCCGACCAGCGCCGTCACGTCCCCAATAGGTAACGCATCTCTCCTCAAGGTAAGCCCCTATTGTGCGGCGGAGGTAGGGAGGCACGCGATGGTAATTCAGCGCCTCCCGAATGCAACTCCAGGGTAGGGTGTTGAAAGCGTTGGAGATGTCTAAGGACACCGCCAGCACCACCCCACCCCGGGATACTGTCTCCTCCGCCAGGGCCCTCACGCGCGTAATAGCGTCTATGGTGGAGCGCCCGCGACGAAAACCAAACTGGTTGTCATCCAGGTCCGGCCCCTCTCTGCACAAGTGGCTGACGAGGCGATCTGCGATGATACGCTCAAAAAGTTTGACCGCCTCGTCGAGCAGCACTATGGGCCGGTACGCGGACGGTGAGTCCGCGGGGCGCCCCTCCTTCCTGAGCAGGACCAGCCTCCCCTCCTTCCACACACTGGGAAACTGACCCTGCTCGAGACATGCCGTGAAGAGCCCTCTCAGCTGGGGCTCTAGCTCCTTTAGAGCCAGGACGAGAGCTCGACCAGGAACTCCGTCGGGTCCGGGCGCTGTGTTCTTAGCCCGGAGTCGCGACACGGCCACTCTCGTCTCTGCTTGCGTCACCTCGGGGACATCGGTGCTCTCCTCTTCTGGAGAGTCTGTGGCTGAGGGCGAAGCCATCGCCGGGGGAACGTGTCCCACTCGCTCAGGGAAGAGAGTCGATAACACCGACTCTAGCAACTGGGGTTGCATCCTTTGTGTTAGTGGAGGCGCCCAGGGACGCAACTTGCCCCGAATCCAACGGTAGGGGCGCCCCCACGGATCCCGATCTAGGGACCCCAGCAGCTCCTCCCTGGCACGCGACTTTGAGTCGCCGATGGCCAGCCACAGAGTCTCCTTAGACGCGCGGTACACCTCATACAGCGCGTCCTCCTCGGCGGAATCCCGTCGACGCCGCCTCCGGTATCGGGTGTACCGGCGACGAGCCGCAACGCACGCTATGCGCAATTGCGCGATCTCGGCGGTCCACCAGTACACCTGGCGCTTTGCGGACCGTTGGCGGACACGGGGCATTGACGCGTCGCAGATCTGCGTCATCGCCCCGCGAAACCATAACGCCACCGCTTCGACGTCGACGGGGCCGTCCGTCGTCGACTCCCAGATCCAGGACTGAACTAGGGCAGCTTCCTCGAGTAGTTCCCTGTCGATGCGCTTAAGCGCCCAACGCGGGCCGTCGTTAATCGGGGTTGTTGGATGGCGGCCGCTCGCAGTCTGGGCAGAGACGTCGAACCGGATATATCGATGGTCCGACAGTGTCTCCACCTCTACGGCGACACGCCAGTCGCGGACTCGGCTGGCGACAGAGGGGCTAGCAAACGAGACGTCCACTATCGACCCACCCCGCTGCCGCACGCACGTGTATTCCGAACCCCGATTCAGGACGACCAGACCAGTCGTCACCGTCCACTCTTCTAGCACCTCACCCCGAGGGTCAGTGACCGGAGATCCCCACGCCGATGACTTGGCGTTGAGATCCCCGAGCACCAGAACGGGACGAGGGTGATAACGGCCTACGACGGCGCCCAACTCGACAAGGAAACCCTCAAAGTCGGCGAGACTCTTGTTGGGGGAGAAATACGCCCCTACAATAACGATGCCGCCCGAGACCGCAGCAACCCAGCCGCGGCCCCGAGACGGGTCGATCAGAGTCTCGCCAATAATGGCCACCAAACCGTCAGCGCATCCCAACCAGTTGTCACGGGCTGGAATGAAGTACGGTTCGGCGACCACAGCCACGTGAATCGACCACTCTGCCATGCTCTGGAGTAGGAGATCCTGAGCTCTGGCACAGTGGTTGATGTTGCCCTGGAGAAAATGGAGAGAATGGAATTGTGCCATTATTGACATTCCATCCCCTCGGCAACGGTCCTGGGCCGGGAGTCGGCCGCGGAGCTGCTAGCCTGCGGGGGCAGCGAGGTTAACCCGGCAGGCTTAGTGCTCCTCTTCTTTTGCTTTTTCTTTTTGGCCTTGCTGGCAGGCGCCCCACAGGCCCCTCCGCCTACTCTGTGCTCTGCAGGCCTTCCCGCAGCAGAACAAATGCTGCAGTTGAACGCCGCGGTGCACAGGGCCGCCTTGTGGCCAGGCTGGCCGCAGCGAAAACAGAGGTCACTACGGTCAACCTCAGCGGTGCACTTCGCCCGGACGTGCCCTTTTTCCAGGCACCGGAAGCACTGCAAAGCCCGGGGCTGTAGAAGCTTGGTCCTTGCCGCCACCCAGCCTACCAGCAATCTGCCGCTATCAGCGATCTTCTTCGCCGACGCCACAGGGCACCGAACCCAGACCATGCCGAGTCCGGAGGCGTCGATGCGTATATCGCCAGCCCGCACCTTGTCCGGTGGACACTCTCCGCTTCTGGCAACGGCCGCCACTACCTCCTCAGAGGTCACGGAGTCATCCAGGCCAGCAATCCGCACCTCTGCGGTTTTCATTGGTCTGGAGACCCGGACGTCCTCAGGGTTGAGGACCTCCCTCATTTTGGCGGCCAGTGCGTCCGCCTTTTCGGCACTGCTGCTCACAGTGCCAGCCACCTCGAACAGCCGTGAACCCGTGGCAGCCTGCCTGAGGGTGACGGACTGAAGGCCAAGATCTGATAATTTGATCTTTGCCTTGGCCTCAGCGATGACCGACTGGTACGTCACGCCACGCTCCACAGCTCCGGGCTGCAACGTAAGCGTCACGGCATTGGACCGCGGAACGTGCACAGCCGGTCTCTTGCGACCGCCTTTGGCAGTCCGCCGCGCAGGTTGAGGAGCCGTATTTGCGGTTCCACCTGGGGCGCATGCAGCTGCTGCGGCCTTCTTGGCGGCTTTGCGGGCCTTTTTGCGGCCCACGACTTTTGCCCAGGTCTCACCATTAGACCCGACAGTCGCGGGCTGCTCGCTCGAAGGAGCTCCCTCCGCGGGCTTTTTGTTACCCTCCGCGGGCTTCCCCTTTTGAGGCGCAAGTCTCGGCGGCTCCTCAGTTCTCCGAGTGTCCGCCGCCAAAGGCGGACGGAGGATTTCCGCCGGGAGACGCCGTGAAATCGCCTCCAGCCGAGCATTAACCATGCTCCCGCACTGGAGCATGCAGATCCGGACAATGCGCTCGACCTCTTCGTCGGTACGAGGGCTTGCCGGTTGCGGTGCGGGAGTCGGGGCCACTACGGGTGCGGCATCGGTGGACGTGCGTCGCTGCTGCTCTTCGCTCAGCGCAGCGACTTGCCGTCGGAGGTCCTCCATGTCATTTCTGAGGCGGCTGTTTTCCTCCTGCAACTTTGCGACCTCGTCAGAGGCCGTCCTGTTGAGGAGGATGCCAACCGCCTCCCTAATATCCGCGGCAGCCTCCTTTAAGCCACGGGTGAACGTGCCCTTCAGGCTGCCAGACTTGGTGGCAACCTTCAGGACTAAGTCCACACCATCCAGAGCCAGCTGGCTTAAGGCCACCGCAGATGGTTCTCCCCCTTCTGCCGCAAGAGCAGCTCGTCGCTCGCGAGCACGTCGGGCCATTTCCGACACTTCGTCGGCCGCGACGGCTTTACGCTGCTCCCTCTTGGCGGCGTTGAGCTCCGCCTTTGAGCTCCCCAGCGAGGCACAGCTTTCACCGCCATCGCCAGGGTCCTCCGTAGTGAACCCCATGTCGCTCTCTGCTTCACTAGCCGCCGAGGTATTGGAGCACACGAACCGACCGTGCTTATCCCTCCGCGGCTGCGAAGCACTCGCCCCTCTCGATGCCTGCCGACCCCTCCCCGAAGTCGGCAACTTGGGAGCCGGCAGGCCTTCCTCTTCTGAAGACCGGCACACTGGACGTTTCCTAGCGGAAGACGTCCCACGCGACCGATTTCCACCGCTTCCAGTATCTGATACTGCCTCCTTTTCAATCTCTACGTTTTTAAAGTTTTTATATTTTTCCATGTTTTATCCCACGAGTGTGGAGGAAATAGCAGTCCATCCGAGCAGTGCCTCCTGTGCCCGGATAAGCCTTTGCGTAACCCGTCAAGGGTGTCGGCCGGTACCCCGACGGGGGCAACGCTAACGACTGAACATTTACCCATCAGCCATGCAGCTCCTCACGGCGTGCCACGCTTGAGCTTCGGGTGATTTTTTAAAAAGGTTATCATCCTCGCGACTCCAGGCGGTTAAGCCAAGAGCCCTCGGCCCCTTAGGCGCCGCGAGACGTGATCCACGACACGCCAGAGGGATTCCGAGGTTCGAATGGTGGCAGAGTCGATACGGGTTCTTCCCATGCCTGCCCAGACACCGGGTGAGGGAACACTGAGCCCATTCAGTTTCCTTTTTTACAGGGTGTGGTCCCTGAGAATCCCGCGATTACGGGTTGCCCGGCGTCGGCAAAAGCCGAGTGCACCTGGCACCTCACCGCGCATGTCACATTCTCTGTTCCTCTCAACGGGGAGGATACAGGAAGCAACTAGAAGGCCCTCCATTAGCCAAACAAGCCCTCAGCCAGCCAGTTTTGGTCCACGACGGTTTCCCGCTACCACCCATATCTGAGTGGCGTTCCCCTATCCGCCACCTGGGGACGCGCCCGATGGGAGCTCTGGCAACTCCACACGGGAACCTAACCTAACCTAACCTAACCTTTTTTTTTTTCGTGGGGACATCCTCATGGTTACCTCATGCTGCGGGGGCAACCGGAAGGTTATGCCGGACTCCCACCGGCTAAAATCCCACGGTTCCTCCTCGCACGTGCGCGCGGGGCCGCGGGAATCCAAATTCTTCCGCAGCCCCACACTAGTGCTGGCCCGGTCTGTCCGGGCCCCGTCTCCTGCACGGGGTAGCGAGGTGTTCAGCTACCCCCCTCCACAGCCTCCAACTCCACCTGCATATCGGACCCCCCGAGTCCGATACGCTGAGGCCATGGGGCCAGGAAAATCGAGCGCTTAGTAGCGCCCGCTTTCCCGACCCCAGCGGCGGATCTGGTATCGGGTTCCGCCGCCTACCAAGTTTCGGCCGTGGAGAGTAGGGAGAGCGGCGCCTCGCAATACCGACACTCCTCTCCCCCCGCGGCTCCACCTCGGCTGCAGCGGTAGAGGGAGCGGACACCCCTCTCACCGCAGCCCACCAACACACATCCGAAGTGGGCTCGTCAAGCCCACTCGGAGTGGCCACCTCGGGCCGGTCCTACACCTCGGGCCAGCCAAGGGGTTCCTCTTTGTTCACCGCGGTTGACCAAGCCACGGCTACTAAGCCCCCCCGCCACGACAATGCGGGAACCCGTTCGGGGGGGAACCTAACCTAACCAACTACAACTATTTTAATAACTTTGCTGAATATTTTTCTTTTTTGTTGAAATTTTCTTTAAATAGTGTAATTAACTGCCCCCCGTATTTCCCTATAGTTTTCTTAGTAAATTTTCACCGTTATATAAAAAAAATCACATTTTTCCTTCTTTTATAGTCTTAAATTCATAAATAAAACATAAATTCATCTATAACTGTTCGCGCCAAACGCTGTCAAGAATCGACGCCAGATGTCACTCGGCTCGGCGCGATACCGGTTGAAGTTCGACCGAGCGTGGCAATGGCGCACGGATCGCGAGCGAAAAGGCGGAGTCGTATGTCAGCTGTGCTTGGAACAGCACGCTGTCATTTTTGTCGGAAACTCGGAATAATTAGGCGCGGCCAGTAAATATACGGTCTACCATTGTGACGCGCATTCCTGCTGGAGAGCTTCCCAGGGTCTCATTGTGTCTGACTCAGAATCTGCATAAGTGCATTCGGCAATATTAGCTAGTGCGGCCTGATATTCTAGAACTAACTGTTGCTACGCGAAACGGTAGTGACCTTTGATCCGTAAACTCCGTGTGCGTTTTGTGAGTTAACCTTATACCCAGCGATAGTTAGTGGCTTCTGTAAGTTAGTTAATCGTAAGATAGAGTGAATTGACTGTCATCGTGACGAACGAGGAAAGTGACTGTGGACAACGCCTCGGAAGGCCCCCTCAAGTTGGAGCGGTATCGACGCTCGGGCTGCTGCCGACGGCCAAGGTCTAGGTTCAATCACCCTCAGTCACACCCAGATACACATCACATCACCTTCTTTCCCTTTCACTACACAACCACATGTGACCTGACCGACTCCGGAGGAACCAGTCGCCTTGGATATAGGTAAGTAAGCTCCGCCTAATTCCTCTGCCGGTTGACTGGCTGTAGTATAGAACGCTCCCCCATATATTTAGTGTAATTAGAGAGATTCCACGTGGCCACATTGAGGACCGACCTACGTCTGCTCGGGAAGTCTTCAGCTCATGGGCCCCTGAGGATTTGACCCTTTAAGGGAGCAGCCGTAGGCCGTAACAAACTGGTAGCAGAGCGTGGTTCCGGGTTCGACTCCCCGGTCGATCCCGACCATAGTGTTTGTAGGTAGATGTTTATTTTTACGTAATCGGTTAATTATCGTTGTCGGATAGTTGTAGTGGATTACTTATCGAAGGGTCGATTTCCGAGCTAGGCATTTTTTGTTGATCGACCGTGATGTGTATCTTCGTTTGTATTGTAATTTGTATTTGAACTAAAGAGTAGTAATTGTAATTGCGCAATTTGAATTTAACTTGATTTGATCGCACTAGTATTTGTTATTTGTTAATTTGATTTGTCTTTTCTTTTGTGCTAACTTGTATTTGGTTGATACGTAGTAATTCGTATTTGTGTAATTTCTATTCAACTCGATTTGATAACAACTGCATTTATTAACCGTTAATTTTTCGTTGTATTTTTTATTTGTTATCTTTGTAATTTGTGCTCGAGCCGCGTCGTAATTTGTATTTAGTAGTGATGTCATCGCCCAAGCTACTGATTCGTTGTCTGCGGACTGAATTGCGCTGGGCCACAACCGCCCATGCTTTGATAGGTCGACCGCATAGGGTCCATAACTTGATGAAGCGGTTCGAGCAGGTGGATGCTCGAAGGGCCGCAGTGGAGGAGGCTTACGCTGAGCTCGAGGATTCGGATGTGGAGAAGCGAGTCTTGGACTCCTGCTTCGTGGACTATGAGCAGTTCTTTTTGCTCACGGACGAGTTGATCGAGGCCGAAGGCAGGTATGCCGAGGAGGCGCGTGAAGCTCGGATGAGTGGCCTGCTCGAGTCCTCTCAGAAGCAGCTTCAGCCAGAGCTGTTGGGACGGCTCCCAACTCTGGACCTGCCAAAGTTCTCCGGGGTCCTTTCCGAATGGCTGACCTTCGTTGGTCTTTTTGACAGCCTAGTGGACGCCCGGAGTGACTTGACCCCGAGCCAAAAGATGGCGTACCTCTTGGCCTCACTGGAGGGGGAGGCCCTGGGCGTCGTCGGCCACTTGAGATTGTCAGACGACGCCTACCAGACTGCTCGGGACCTCCTAGCCAGAAGATATGCCAACGGGCGGCAAATTGCGGACGAACATGTGAAGCAGCTTCTAAGCCTCCCGCTGCTTAGTGACCGGGCCAGACTACGTCCGGACCTGTTGGATCCAGTCTTGGTGGCCTGTAATACGTTGAGCCGGCTGGGTTTACCAGTGGGCGAATGGGCTTTTTTGTTGCTCCGCATCGTGCTGTCCCGTCTACCTCTCAACCTTAGAATCCATTTTGAGGAGAGGTACGGCGGGGACGAGGCCTCCTATATTCCGCCCTTCTATGACCTGCTGCGTTTTTGGGAGGAGCAGTGCCGGCAGATCGAGAACGCGACGGGCACCGTTGACGACTTACGAACCGTGCCCAGTGAGAGGCTGAATCCGCCAGGCAAGTCATCGTCAACCCCCCTGCTCCTATTGTCGAGCATCTACCCACCGGGTAACGTCGTGCCCAAAATTTTTAGGTAAGCCGGTTCCAGCGAGGTGAACTATCGCCAAGGAGCGCCGCTGGTGTTGCTCATGTTTGGGAGGACACCTCCAGCGAGACTGTCCGTATCGGCGGGACTGTCTGCATTCCCAGGGCAATCACCATGCAGTTTTGTGCCTGGGTGCGAACGGCGTCTCCTCTCGGGGCTCTGCCAGGCCCTCGACCCCCACGGGCGGGGGCGCTAAGCCACGCCCTCTGCCAGGCGACTCTCGGCGCCCGCCGGCCAGCCACCGGGCCCCTAGGTTTGGAAGGGGTCCCTCCCCCGACCATTCGGGGGGTAATTCCCCCAGGGGCGGGGGTGTCATCACCCCCCCTCAGCGTGTGGAGAAGAACTTCACGGCCACTCATCGGTCCGCTGGACCCTTCTCACTCCCGTTAGCTGAGTGGCCGCGACTGGTGTACCACTGTTCCCCATTTGATGGAGGCGGTCCTGGCTAGCTGCCGCCTTAGCTCCCACCAAGGCCGCCTCCACTGAGCCTTAAGCCGTCAACAGTCCACTTGTAAAAATGTTCTGTAGCCGACGGCCTCAGTGAAGGCATACAACCCGAGTGGCGACTGTTAGCGGTTGTGCTCTATTGATCTCGGGTTCACGCCATGTGGCCTCCTCTTGGTGGTGGGAAGATTAGGGCCCCCCTGGAGCGTTGAATCACGCTGTCAAGGGGCATTAGATTTGGTTTGGTCGAGCACTTAATTCAAAAATACTTTGAATTAAAATTAAAAAATGCTTTGGGCTTTCCGCGAAATTTTCCTATTTGTAGCGGTTTAAATTAAAAGAATTGAATTTAATCTACTCCTTTAAATGCTACTGCATGTGTTTTGTAAATATATTTAATCACTGTATTTGATAGTTGCTGAATGGAAAATTTGAATTCATTTGAAATTGAATGGCGCGCTATTTGGAAAATTGTGTATATGTTTTGTGATAGTGTTTAATCATTTTGCTTTGTGAAAATGAAGGCTGAAATTAGATAACCCTATTTGTGCCGAAAGGAATAAGAAGTCGTTCCTCCGTTGGTTTTCGCATATATAGGCATTGTCTAAGATACTTATTTGAAATGAGAAATAAGGTTGTCTCTTACGTTTATTGTTTTGTTTAATTTGCAAGTTGACCTATGCGCATCGGTGATTAATTTGGTTGAATTAATTCTGTAGTTGAACATTGACGCTTTTGAAAAATTAGTTGAAATATGAGCATAGGACTACTTGTCTAACAGGCTAGCTAGTTTTGGAGATTATCAGATTGAAATCAGCTGCCGCACTATTTTAGTAAATGATAATATGGTGGGTGGCCTTGCTAGGCCTACTTGTTGAAAATTCATACTACGGACTATCTGTGCGTTTCGTTCGGCTCTCCACAGACGATGTTCATGTGGAATTTGTGGGTGCTCTCTGCACTGAAGCTTAGGAGGCCGCTCTGGGCCGCTTCGTGTCGCGTCGCTGTTTGCAGACATGATCCGGTCGGATTGCGGACCTAATCATAGGGGCATAGATAGGTGTTTGAAAGAGGTCGTCGGGCTTCTGTCCAGTACGGGACTTGTTAAAGTGCTGCGATGCCCAGGAGGGGCATCCAATGGAGGCTGACCCTCCGGCTTGCCACATTAGGGCTATCTTTTGAGGCGTTGGTTAGGGTTGCAAGATCTGATAGGGTGCCTAAGGTGGCCTAGTTTGGTTGTAGATTCGGTCTTGCAACTTGCCGTCGCGACCTTGTCCCACTGACCGGTTTGCTCGCGGACCTAAATCCTTATGTCCGGGACGGGGGTTTGTTCGCGCCAAACGCTGTCAAGAATCGACGCCAGATGTCACTCGGCTCGGCGCGATACCGGTTGAAGTTCAGCCGAGCGTGGCAATGGCGCACGGATCGCGAGCGAAAAGGCGGAGTCGTATGTCAGCTGTGCTTGGAACAGCACGCTGTCATTTTTGTCGGGAACTCGGAATAATTATGCTCGGCCAGTAAATATACGGTCTACCATTGTGACGCGTATTCCTGCTGGAGAGCTTCCCAGGGACTCATTGTGTCTGACTCAGAATCTGCATAAGTGCATTCGGCAATATTAGCTAGTGCGGCCTGATATTCTAGAACTAACTGTTGCTTATCACATATACACATCACATCACCTTCTTTCCCTTTCACTACACAACCACATGTGACCTGACCGACTCCGGAGGAACCAGTCGCCTTGGATATAGGTAAGTAAGCTCCGCCTAATTCCTCTGCCGGTTGACTGGCCGTAGTAGAGAACGCTCCCCCATATATTTAGTGTAATTAGAGAGATTCCACGTGGCCACGTTGAGGTCCGACCTACGTCTGCTCGGGAAGTCTTCAGCTCATGGGCCCCTGAGGATTTGACCCTTTAAGGGAGCAGCCGTAGGCCGTAACAATAATTTTACTGAAAATTGGTCTTTTCCGTTCAAATTTTCTTTTTAAATAGTGTATCTAACTGCTCCTTGTAGTTTCCCCTAGTTTTCTTAGTAAATTTTCACAGTTTAATAACAAATTTTCATAAAATTCGTTCTCTTAGAGTCGTAAATACATAAAATTTTTAAAATTTTACAAAACTTCATTTATTTCGCTCTTTTTGCTTCAGTTAGGTCCGTCCAGTTAAGAAACTGCCTTCTGCACTCTAATCTGCAAAAAATAATACACGGAATTATAGAAAATCGCTACTTACCTAAACCGAGGTATAGTGGTCGATCGTTAAAAGTAGCCAAACTCACTTGGATACTGCACATCAATCAAATCAAAACTGATGTTATTACTAGGTGCATTACGTAAAGTCGCAAACGTACAATTATATACAACTCTTTCGTTAAATCACATATCGAATATCTAATTGAGATATATTTTTTTAAATACTAGTAATGCTATTAAATATTACTAATATTCCCTTAAACCACTTCTGGTAAGCTTAAAATGCTTGTGTTAGAAGTGGTTCACGACCTTTCGAGATCGCGGTCCGCGTTCTGCCATTAAGCTGCTGACTCTTTGATATGAGATATGGGGATCAGCCGCTAAAACTAATCTAGATCCACTTCAAAGAAGCCAAAATAAAGTTATCAAAGTATTATTTCACTACCATTGTCTAACTCCAACAAATGTATTATACGAAAAAACTAACTTACTAAATCTTATAAGACTGCATACTTATTGCATTTGCAACCTAACCACCAACCAACCTAATAAAAAAATTCTATTCAATCAAACATACAGTTACATAAAAATCAACAAAACACCACTTAAGAAGAAAAAATAAACTCCAATTAATGACTGCACGAACTAATTATGGCAAAAAAGCACAACAATAAATTACCAGATGACATTAAAAATGCAATAACATGAAATTGTTTAAAAGTAAACTTAAAAAATACGTACGCACAGTGTAATCATTTTAATACATGGTACCTAATATGTATAAGTAAATAACCTAAGACTATATCGCTTCCAGCACTAGAGGTAGATATTATAATATTATCAAATTATAATAATTACTTTGCATCTCATTATTATAAGTGAACCATTGTATGTTTTTATGAGAAATAAAATTCTTCAAACCGACTACTGGCAACACGCTCATGCTCCGACTACACACCAACGCTATTTATTCTGCATATCAATGACATTGTAACGAACCCCCCCCCTCTTTTTTTTTTCTCCTATATATCCGCTTATACTTGTATTTCTTTAGAATCTATATCTGTAAGATATATAAATATATCTAATTTATGTGACCAGTATATCTTGATCTTTCTAAAGGTTTAAATATAGGCCGTTTAATAAATTTATGGCGTGATCGTCTTAGTTAGGACCCTTTTTTACGTTGTGTATGTATAGTAACTTAGTTATTATAGGTGTATCTTGGAAGAATGAATATTCACGAGAGCAATCGAAAGCTGTTGGTAGAGTCTTATAAGCTAAAGAACCCCTTTTACGAAGACCGAGCTCAAAAAGGTTAAGAACAATAAATTGTCCCTATTCCACTTGTATCTGGTTCACAACAGTCAATTCCTTATTAATTAATCCCTTCCCGCTTGGAAAAGGCTCACAATATTTATATCAAATACAAGGGCTTCGCTCTACCACATTTAAAAAAAAATTTGTAGGAGGTACACGGCTCCGCACATGCCGCGCACGGTAAGCGCCAACCATTTTAATGCGCTCCCCCCGAAGGGTACGCAAAGTTGGGAACTGGACCGTAGTCCACAGCAAAATAACTGGCGAACCAGTAAAAGAGAGAGAAACTTGGCCCCTTGATAGTGCGTAAGCACAAACATCGACCACCGAAGTCGCGCTGACATGCGTGTAAACGCCATACAGAATACAATTCAAATCCAGCCACAGTGAATGTACGTCACACGGGTTAGGCAACAATAGGCACACTGGCCATAAAAAGCCTTCCGTGAGAGCCACCACCTACCAGACCGCCGTTCCTGCAGACGTGATGTAAGTGTAAGGCATCACCACCAATTGCATGGTCAGCACGGCCAATTGGCCGCAAAGCGTGTCTTGAGTCTACCGCTCACCTCAAGGGAATGGGGTCCCACGTTGCGCGGCTTTCGGCCGCAGCCTTGAGAGCCTCCTCAGATTCTCCCTCCAGCTACCACCCGCATGAGGTCGACACATATCCACCAACCAATACAATGGCAGATATAGCCAATAGGCAGTTATAAGATAATATTAATAATTCGCCATCAGAAAGGGTTTGTGTCACTGACTTTCAGTATATGCATTTTTCGATCATGTTTGTCTCACCCACCAACAAGTTGCCTTCAATCTTTCAAAGGTGGGAACTTTATAGAGATATATTATTAAGTTGTTATATAAAACATCATGGAGGACAGACAGTCTGCAGCCCCGTAATGAAGGGACCCGACTTGGGCAAAGCTACTTAGGTTGTGAGTCAAACCAAGACGCAGAGAGCGCCATTGAGAATAGCGATCCGCCAAACAACCATCGCAGAGATGCAATGCTACAGAATGCAACAAGCATCAATACAACTATCGTCAGGCTTACACCATCCCAAGGTCCCCCATACAGATATTTACAAAGGAATGAATCTTTTATTATTGAATAATGTTGACAAGTGAGCACACAGCCCACACGATGATAAGTGGATGCTGTGGCCCCTAGACATCTCATCCATCATATTTATCCACGATTAAGAATCAAAATACAGAAAGTTGTCATCCCTGGGGACTAAGATGGAATGCTATCCGGTTAAAAAGGGTCTTCGGTTCTCTACATTCACCACACGAAACACAGCAGCATCAAGCTGCTATGTTACGCTGGTCTGTGAGAACGTGATCCTTCCCCAGTCGAGCCGACTCATTCGTGCTACAACTATAATATAACTGCAGCACGGCTCTACCAGGATATATGCGCCCTGAGCGCATAGTGGGTATGCGTTATGCGCTCAGCGTAGTGGCGGCGGTTTCACGGGGGGCACGCGTCCGTCGGCGGCCAGCAGGCGGTCCAGCTCGTCGTCCTCGTAGAACACCACGAAGTGCTATGGTTTGGCCACCGTCTCGAAGATGGAGCACACGGACGGCTTCACGTTGTAGAAGTAGAGCGGCTGGTGGCGTTCGTGGAAGTCGGCCGTGAGCTGCACGATGCTCTTGGCGGCGGTGTAGTCGGCGCTGTAGATGTGCGTGCACTCGATCACCACGGGCACGTCACCGCTCGCCGCGCACTTGGTCACCAGCCGCCGCACGTACTCCACCGACGGGAACATCAGACAGCGGTCCAGCGTGATTATCAGGTACTCCACGCCAGCCTCCCTCTGCGCACACACACACAACGCAACACCGCATTACTCCACTAGTTATATTTGTTTAAATAGGGTTATTATAATATTATTCACCGTGTACATGAAGGTATTAGAATATTCACTAGTCCATATCTTCCCATGAGTGACGTAAGAGGCGACAGACGGAAACTGAAACAGGAGATGAGCAGCAGCGTCTTCCTGATGACAACTGAAAATAATAAAAAAAAACTACGATTGCCAACAAAGTGTGGCAACTAGAGCAAAATCTCCCCAATCAGAGGCAAACTATGGGGGAGGCCTATGTTCAGCTTTGGCCTCTTATAGGCTGCAATGGATGAAAAGGATAGTAATAATAATAATTATTATATTGAAATTGAATTGAATGGTTGCGCGACACGATAAACATCGCGCTAGTGTATAAAAAGTGAAAAAATATAGTTTTGAAGTGATAATAGCCTAATACGTGCAATAGTAGTGCATAGTTGGTGTTAATATATCATTCAAAGTGAAATATAGAAGCTAGTACGAAACAATAAAAGACACAATTATACATTCATTTGAGGGTGTGTGATAAGCTAACTCTTATTTGAGTTTTGTGTTCGTCTATTAAACTACAAAGGGATTACATGTGAGTACCCACTTACAAAGATATGTAAATAGTGTGGTATTACGAATAAAATTTTCGCATCTGAAAGAAATAGTTAAATAGCTCAGCAGGCAACTTCTTGACTACGAAGGCGAAAGTCGTCGGTTCAAGCCTCGGATTGGTAAAGTTTTTTTTTTTTTTTATTTGAATGTGCAGTCCATCATAGCACTTTAAATATAAATTAGGGAAAATTAACAAAATAAATCATAATTTAATAAGTCTAAAAATATGTCAAAGATACAGCTGAACTGTTGCAACGAAGCGAAAGACGATGAAGATTGCATGTGTTGTGCGAAATGTAAACACGGATACCACCGCGCGTGTTTGAAGTCGACCGGGCAGTTCAGCACAAATACAGAATCCACGACTGAGTGGATGTGTCCCGCCTGCACGTCAAGAAGGCCGAAAGGTAACAGCGAAAACACACCTGTGCGTAATAAAAACACGCTAGTAGGCAGCGAACAGAATGTCACGAAAAGATCGACTAAAAGAGTTGCTGTTTCGTCACTAAACACAGAAAAATCCTCTCAGCTAAATGATATACGGGAGATGGTGAGCGAAACAGTAAGGGCCGAAATGAAAGAAATGCTGACACAGATGAGAACTTCTATAAAAAGCGTACTAAATAGTGAATTAAAAGTAATAAGGGAGGAGATCACAGACATGAAAAATTCCATAAATTTTATAAACAGCCAATACGAGGATTTCTTGAAAGAGCACTGTGCAAATCTAACAGCTGTGAAGGATCTTAAAGAAAATAATACTAAATTAGAGGCGACTATAAACGCCCTAAACACACGGGTAAATGAGCTCGAACAGCGAACTAGATACAATAACTTGGAATTGCAATGTGTTCCTGAAAGAAAAAACGAAAATCTGATCAAAATAGTGGAACAGTTGGGCAGTGTCATAGGGTTAGATATAACCTCAGACAAAATTGCGAATGTTACGAGAGTTGCTAAGGTAAATCGTCAAAGTACTCGACCGAGATCTGTCATAGTACAATTTAATTCTCCGCTAACCAGGGACAGTGTTATGGCTGCGGTGATAAAATATAATAAAAGCAACCCTAGAGATAAATTGAATACGTCACACATTGGAATCGGGCTAAGTGAAGAAAAACAACCCATTTATATCATGGAACATCTGTCACCTGGGAATAAAGCTCTACATGCCGCGGCGAGACTTAAAGCTAAAGAAAAAGATTACAAATATGTTTGGGTTCGAAATGGTCGTATACTGATACGCAAGGATGATAATTCTGATTATAAAGTAGTTAAAAATATGGACTTTCTTAGTAACTTAAGTTAAAATGTAAGGTTGAGGTCACGTCATGGTGTCATAATGCTTAAAAGGCGCGTCGATTAATATGTTATACCAGAATGTTCGCGGACTTAGAACCAAAACACAAGATGTTTACCGTAACATAATAATTAATGATTATGACATTATTATTTTGACTGAAACCTGGTTAAATAGCTCAATCTCAAGTGGTGAACTATTTGATATACGTTATAACGTGTATCGAAGAGACAGAGAGACTGCAAAACTTGGTACTAAGTCTGACGGTGGGGGCGTTCTAATTGCTGTCAAGAAAAACATCATTTCAAATAGAATTAATCTATGGGAAAGCGATTGTGAAGATTTGTGGGTGGTTGTAGATGTGCCCCACTTTAACAACATACGCCATATAGCTTTTTGTGGTATATATATTCCACCTCCAGTAAATAAGAACATATTGGAATTTTTTTTAAATAATTGTAATAGAGTTTCGGAGCAACACAATATGTTAACATGCATAATTGGCGACTTTAATCTTAGCTGTATTACCTGGAATGTATCCTCAAACCCTGCTAACTGTAACTTTCCCCCAGTAGCACAGAGCTTATTGGATTTCATAACGGAAAATGGCTTGCGCCAATGTAATTCTATTCTTAATAATAGGCAAAAGATACTAGATCTTGTACTCGTAGACTTACCTGTATGTTCCGTTAGTTACTCTTATAATCCAATCAGTAATATTGACCCAATGCATCCTCCCCTTGAAATAAACATACCTAATGTGAGACAAAATATACTTATGATTAATACTTCACATGAGCGATACAATTTTTATAAAGCTGATTATAATTCTATAAATGAGTACTTGAAGGGAATCGATTGGCATACATTATTGGACCTAGATGATATAGATGAAATGGTTAGAGTATTCTACGAGAGTATACAAATTGCTATCACAGATTATGTTCCCTTAAAAAAAATTAAGAGTAATAGGTATCCTTCATGGATCAATCACAATGTTGCAAAAAGAATTAAAGAAAAGCACAAAATGTTAAAAAGATTAAAAAAATATAATAATCCAATGGATGAAATAGAACTAAGAGTGCTTAGTGATCGTTGTAATAGAATTACGCGTGATGCCTACAACAATTATAACGAAAATCTGGAAAAGCAAATTCAGAAGAATCCGAAAGCATTTTGGACGTTCCTAAAGAGTAAACGCAATAATTCTAACTCGTATCCAGCTGTTATGAATAACGGAGTTAAAACTTCTACTAGAGGAGTTGAAATATGTAATATGTTCTCTAGTTATTTCGCTTCGGTATATGATGATTCAAATAGTTCCTGTCGTTTAGATCCGTCATCTCATTTACGAAAAGTCCTCTATTTAGGCTTTAGTGAAAATCTAGCAGGTATAGAAATAAATCAGGATGAAATTTTCAAAAAGCTGAAGGGTCTCGATATTAGCAAAGGTGCAGGACCGGACAATTTACCACCGGTATTTATAAAAAATAGCGCAACTAGCCTAACTTTGCCTTTATATCTTATCTGTAAAGCTTCGCTGTGTTCGGGTACTTTTCCAGCTTTATGGAAAAAAGCAAAAGTAGTTCCAATATTTAAGAGCGATGATGAGAAAGATATACGCAACTATAGACCCATATCAATTCTCTCGGTTTTTGCAAAGGTGTTCGAATCTTTAGTTTGTCCAATAATTCAAATGCATTTCAAACGTTTCGTTTCTGAACATCAACATGGATTTTTGCCAGGTAGGTCTACCACCACTAATTTAGTTAGTTTCACTTCCTCATTATCAGAAGCTATTGACTCGCAGAAACAAGTGGATACCATATATACGGATTTTAAAAAGGCATTTGACAAAGTTCCACACGGAATACTTATTGAAAAATTATCGTATTATGCGTTTTCAGGCCCGGTGCTAAAATGGCTTTCATCATAGAAACAGAAACAGAAACAGAAACTTTTTTATTCAATATAGATTATAAATAATACTTATTGAAAGTCACTCTTTTGTTTGATTACCACTGGTTCGGAAAAAACCTCTGTCCTGGGAAGAACCAGCAAGAAACCCAGCGGGACTTTTTTTTTAAATAACAGCTTACAATCATGATGTTACACAAATTAACAACACAACAAATTAGAAATAGCTTGGTAGCGATCACCTCATTTCCAGGGGTTATTATCATCCATAAATTCCTTAATATTATAATAACCCTTTTTATACAAACTTAGTTTAATAAAGTTTTTGAACTTTGAACAGGTCAACCTTTGTATATTTTCTGGAATTTTGTTGTAAAAGCGTATACATCGCCCCAAGAATGAATTACTGACTCGATGGAGTCGAGTAACTGGTACTACTAGCTTGTGTCTGTTCCTAGTATTTACAGAATGAATATCACTTATTTTTGTAAAACTACTTTTATTTTTGTGTACGTACATTACATTTTCATAAATGTATTGAGAGGCCAAAGTTAATATATTAATTTCCTTAAATTTTTGTCGCAGCGTCTCTTTAGGCTTTAAATCATAAATTGCTCTTATGGCCCTCTTCTGCAAAACAAATATAATTTCAGTGTCAGCTGCGTGTCCCCATAGCAAAATACCATACGACATTATGCTATGGAAGTAGCTGAAGTAAACTAGTCTAGCTGTTTCAACACTGGTTAAACTTCTAATCTTTTTTACAGCATATGCTGCAGAACTAAGTCTGCTTGCTAGTTTTGATATATGGGGGCTCCATTGAAGCTTCGCGTCTAGTGTGATTCCAAGAAAAATGGTGGTATCTACAAGACTCAGTTTCTCCCCATTTAAAATTACATTAGTATTTAATTGTTTGACATTTGGAGTCACGAATTTCATACATTTTGTTTTAGTGCCATTTAAATGCAAATTATTAACATCGAACCAATTTACTAATTTAGAGATAGCATTATTTACTTCGTCATATTTTAGTAGCTGTCGACTTAAATTGAAAATTAAAGAAGTGTCATCTGCAAATAATACTATATCATGGTTATCCCCTACTATGTAAGGTAAGTCATTAATGTATACAAGAAACAGAAAGGGGCCGAGAATTGAGCCTTGAGGCACGCCCATTTGTACCATCGATCCGGAAGAGCTCATATTGTTAATGACAACTTTTTGCGTTCTCTTACTTAAATATGAAATAATTAATTTAAGGGCTGTCGTGAAGCGACAATAAAAAAAAAATATAGAACCTAACCTACGTACAACAAAACAACAAAAGTAGAGCCAGAAAACAATATATTTAAATTTATAAAAGGTATTTACAATTTTATAAAAAAAATGATGTGAGGATGATGATGGATGAAGTGAGAATACAATTAGATTATAAAAAAAAAAATAAAGGTGAGAGAATAGGGGAATATAGCGTTGAAGTGGGGCCTAAAAGTCGAAGCGACACACGTTGCGTTTGTAGAAGTAGGTTTCTTAGCAGCGACGGCACGCAGCGCCTGAAGCCAGCACACGCCGTTTGCGCTTGTAGAAGTAGGTTTCTTAGCAGCGACGGCGCGCAGCGCCTGGAGCCAGTACACGCAGCGTCCGGAGCCGGCGCACGTAGCGCCTGGAGAAGGGGCGCGCAACGCTTAGAGCCAGCAGTTGCAGCGCCCAAAGGTAGCGCCGGCGGTAGGTGCACTCGGCGCCTGGAGTAAGTAGTAGTAGTGCCCGGAGTAGTGTGGCCCCCGCGCTTGTAGTAGACTCGAAGCGACTTCCGAGGTAGATGGAGGCTTGTAGGATTCCGGAGTGGCGCGGCCCGAGTTTGAAGAAGGCTTCGCCGAAGACTTCACGTGTAAATGGAGGCTTGCAGGATCCCGGGGCAGTGCGGCCCCGGGATAAGGCCTTTAGGAGATACTTCCAATTCGCGAACTGAAGCGAGACTGCCTTTCTTCACCGATTGTTCGGCTTTTATACCTTTCTAGAGAGAACGGAAAAATTATTTAAATTATACGCAAATTTTTTGTAAATGGTCAAGAGAAAAGAGGATTTATGTGTAATTATCGAAATAGGAATAACAGGTCGGTAGCAAATTTGAATATAATTTCCATGGAAACCATATAAATAAGAAAGACAAAATATGTCAAATTTTTATTTTTGGTTTATAATAAGAAAACGGTAAGATTTAAGTGGAAAATGAGATATTATTGATATAGGAAAAAAGGTAGCGCAGCTGCCCACACAAAGCTCGAGATTGTAGAATTACGGAAAACTAGCTAAAAGATCGAAAAAAGGTAGACTCCGTTGACACCAATTTAAAAGTGCTGATAATGTGAAAATACGAAGTAGAAATGATTTGTTATTGTGTTCTTATGGTTTAAAATCGTTACAGGATCCTATGGAAATAAAGGTGATGTAAAACATCCAGTTTTGAGGTGAATGCAGAAAATCGAAACAGAATGGAAAAATGAATTTAAAATAATGTAAAATGATACGTAAGTAGTATAACACTACATTTTCCCCCCGACCCTGGAAATTTTTTGACTCAGCAAAAATTTTGATATATACATTCTAAAATAAACCATAAAAACACAGCTTTGCAGAAACAGACATCACCAGGCAAAATCAGATATACTATCTCTTACATACATCATCTGCCATTCAGGTAAGGGTGGAGTTCACATTCAATGACTACCACTCTAAAAGTGTGTTTTCGAAACGACATTAAGGCTTATTTAAGGAGTAGTCATCCGCTCCTGCGTGGAAAAAAAAAAAAAATTAGTCGAAGAAACACCACTCTTAAAAGTGTGTTTTCGAAAGGACATTCAGGCTTATTTAAGGAGTTGTCATTCGCTCCTGCGTGAAGATAAAGATAAAGAAATCAATCTTAAGCAAGCTTTAGTCGCTATGACTTAAGTAAAGATAAAGAACGGCCAGAGCGGTAGGGCTCAAAGCCAGAGATCAGCAACATCACTAGCGAGATGTGTCTGAAATAATAAGAAGTGAAGATTAACCTACCAAACAAACAAACAAATTAATAGCAAGGTGAAAATGATGGTGATATTTATACATATATACAAATTAAATGTGATATTTATACATATATACAAATTAGCAGTTAATAAATGTTTAGATATTTATACATATATACAAATTAACAGTTGTAAATGCTTAGAAAAGTTATGAATCGTCTCGCTTCAGCTTTGAAAAACAATTTTATATAAAGTGTAAAGTTCAAAGTTAAGTTTAAGAAATAAAGATTTAATTGAAAAGTTATACCTCTTTAAGTTACCTAGAATAAAAATATTAGAGTGATGAATGTAAGTGAAGTGTTGAATGTAGGTCTAAATATAGTCTAGATAAGTTGAAAAACTAGATGAAGTTTTGTTCTAGAATAAAAATATTAAAGTGATGAATGTAAGTGAAGTGTTAAATGTGGGTCTAAATATAATCCAGATAAGTTGAAACACTAGAAGAAGTGTTGTTTTAGAATTTGGAAGGTATGAAAAGGATGAATAAATGAATGATGAATAATGAGTTAAGAACGAAAGGGAGAGCAATTAAATCAAAAGGGAATGGACAAGGCGCAGTAAAGGTGAAGAATTAAGAGAGAAAGAGGACTTTTACGTTGGGCGCCAAATGTCGTGAAGCGACAATAAAAAAAAAAATATAGAACCTAACCTACGTACAACAAAACAACAAAAGTAGAGCCAGAAAACAATATATTTAAATTTATAAAAGGTATTTACAATTTTATAAAAAAAATGATGTGAGGATGATGATGGATGAAGTGAGAATACAATTAGATTATAAAAAAAAAATAAAGGTGAGAGAATAGGGGAATATAGCGTTGAAGTGGGGCCTAAAAGTCGAAACGACACACGTTGCGTTTGTAGAAGTAGGTTTCTTAGCAGCGACGGCACGCAGCGCCTGAAGCCAGCACACGCCGTTTGCGCTTGTAGAAGTAGGTTTCTTAGCAGCGACGGCGCGCAGCGCCTGGAGCCAGTACACGCAGCGTCCGGAGCCGGCGCACGTAGCGCCTGGAGAAGGGGCGCGCAACGCTTAGAGCCAGCAGTTGCAGCGCCCAAAGGTAGCGCCGGCGGTAGGTGCACTCGGCGCCTGGAGTAAGTAGTAGTAGTGCCCGGAGTAGTGTGGCCCCCGCGCTTGTAGTAGACTCGAAGCGACTTCCGAGGTAGATGGAGGCTTGTAGGATTCCGGAGTGGCGCGGCCCGAGTTTGAAGAAGGCTTCGCCGAAGACTTCACGTGTAAATGGAGGCTTGCAGGATCCCGGGGCAGTGCGGCCCCGGGATAAGGCCTTTAGGAGATACTTCCAATTCGCGAACTGAAGCGAGACTGCCTTTCTTCACCGATTGTTCGGCTTTTATACCTTTCTAGAGAGAACGGAAAAATTATTTAAATTATACGCAAATTTTTTGTAAATGGTCAAGAGAAAAGAGGATTTATGTGTAATTATCGAAATAGGAATAACAGGTCGGTAGCAAATTTGAATATAATTTCCATGGAAACCATATAAATAAGAAAGACAAAATATGTCAAATTTTTATTTTTGGTTTATAATAAGAAAACGGTAAGATTTAAGTGGAAAATGAGATATTATTGATATAGGAAAAAAGGTAGCGCAGCTGCCCACACAAAGCTCGAGATTGTAGAATTACGGAAAACTAGCTAAAAGATCGAAAAAAGGTAGACTCCGTTGACACCAATTTAAAAGTGCTGATAATGTGAAAATACGAAGTAGAAATGATTTGTTATTGTGTTCTTATGGTTTAAAATCGTTACAGGATCCTATGGAAATAAAGGTGATGTAAAACATCCAGTTTTGAGGTGAATGCAGAAAATCGAAACAGAATGGAAAAATGAATTTAAAATAATGTAAAATGATACGTAAGTAGTATAATACTACAGGGCATCACTTCTTACACCGTAGTGTTGAAGTTTCCTGATTAATGTTTCATGGTGAACACAATCGAAGGCCTTGGATAGGTCACAAAATATACCCAAAGCATCCTGTGAATTCTCCCATGCATTAAAGATATATTTAATCAGCTCAACACCGGCATCAGTTGTCGAGCGACCCCTTGTGAAACCAAATTGATTTTTATGAAGTAAATTATTTATATTAACCCTAGAAAGATAATCATATTGAGTTATACGTAAAAGATAATCATACGTAAAATTGACTCCTTAGTTTTGAGAGGTTGTTAAATGAAGAGTTTTATAATGATTCAAGTAAAACAAAAGTATTAGTTTTCTACTACCGTAATCAATTAATAATACTACCGTTTACTTATTTATATTTATTCATTTTATAATAAAAAAACAAAAATTACAAACTTCTCAATAATCAACAAAACTTAGGAACTTCTTTTTTCTTTTAAAGCCTTTTCATAATCTTATCATAAATGAGTATTTTTATATCATATTCTAAAGTAATAAAAAACCAAAATTAAAAAATAACATGAAAATTGTTTAAAATAATCAGTCAAAACAGTTTATGCACATATCAACATTATGCTGTCGGCAAATAACAGCTTTACATTTTTTGCACATGGCATTTGCTTTATTTTAGAGGGGCAATATTTACAGTAGCCACGTTTTTTGGCTACTGGCTCTATATATATATATATATATATATATATATATATATATATATATATATATATATATATATATATGTATGAGTGCCCAAGAGCCAACAGAAGAGGATACACTCTTCTGTTGGCTCTTGGGCACTCATTTGTAACAAATTATTTGTAATAGTGTCCCGCAAATATCTCTTCAAAGTAGGTGCATCCAACCGCTTTCTCATGAACGGCGATGTCAGGGCCGTGCTCAGGTTTTCCATGAATTTTTTGCGATTCAATGCCTTCTCACCTTTGGTAGCAACATTGTGAGTGTATATTACATACGCATTTATACAGGCAATGTTTAACATTCCATAAACACCGGCCGCACATTTTTGTCGTCCATTCTAAGGCATCGGATCAAAAAATCAAAACGATCACGACTCATCACGGAGACATATAATGTTGAAGAAGATCGGTCGAACAACTCATCCGTCGACATATGGTTATCTTTTCTCATTTCGGTCATTACCAAGATGCCGATCAAAGCACGGATTTCATTCTCACATGTGTCTTTGAATGTAGCACTAGTCATAGTTTCTCGTCTTTTGAAGGATATTTCAGCATTGGTCCATCTTACAATTTCGGAAATTATTTCATCAGTAAAGAAGATGTTGAAGCATAAAACAGGGTCATAAATATTACGGCACATGCGTTTTGGACCCCTTTGAGACCTGACGATGTTCTGTGCTGAGACACGACCACGTCTTGAAGATTTTGAGGTTGACCAGCAATGTTTATTTTTACCTCTGATAGTTCTTCGTGACGGAGTT
Source organism: Parnassius mnemosyne (assembly GCA_963668995.1). NCBI lineage: Eukaryota > Metazoa > Arthropoda > Insecta > Lepidoptera > Papilionidae > Parnassius > Parnassius mnemosyne. The sequence continues at coordinate 67,928,300 of CAVLGL010000093.1, forward strand.
ATTATTCGACGAGAAGCTGTTGAGGGAGTTCCTTGATCAGAGCTTTCTTCCCCCATGGGGTCAATTTCGAAAAAAGTTGCTGCTTCTTCTTCCCTCACTGCGTCCACAAAATCTTCTTCCTCATCGCTCTGGATGTCATCCTCGCTCTCGTGGTCTTCAACTTCGCTGTCGGTGTCAGCATAGGGTGGCTCCTCATCACTATCTAAAAGAGCGGCCAGGATGTGGTCTTCATCCAAATTTCTAGTCCCCATTATGGCTTAGCAGTATCACGATAACTAAAAAATAAAAACAATATCAGAAATAAATAAAAATAACTAATGCAATAAAAAAACAACACAAATAACCATTTCACCAAATATCGTAAAAGTCACGTAAAAGATAATCATACGTAATTTTGACTCCTTTGACTATCGTATCTCAAAATGACGGGCACTTACCTCAATGACGTGATTGCCCCACGCTAGGTCCCAGCGGTGAATGAAATGTCTGAAAAGCACGACGCCGGATTCGCAATAATTAAAAAGAGACGGCAGTATTTTGTTCGCGTGGGAGTCATTTTGACGTAGATTATCTTTCTAGGGTTAAAAAAATTTAACATTTGAACAAGAACAATTTTTTCAAAAATCTTACTAAGTGTTGGTAGTACAGAAATAGGTCTAAAATTGGCGGGGTCTAATGTACTACCAGATTTAAATAAAGGTATTACTTTACTATGCTTCATTAAATCAGGAAACACACCAGATTCGATACTAGTATTAAAAATAATAGCTAAATGAGGCGCGATTGTATCTATTATAGACGCAATAACTTTAACGGAAATCCCCCACAGATCCGCAGTTTTCTTAACATCAATAGTTTTAAAATATTTTACAATATCTTTTGATGACACTTTATGAAATGTAAAATTCTTTGTACACACATTTACATTTTGTTTAAGTAATGATTCGGCGACGGCAGGAGAAGAATTCAGTGACTTAGTGGTCAAGATCGGAATATCAGTAAAATATTTCTCAAAAACCATTGCTACGTCCTGATCTGATACAGTTAATTTGTTGTTAACACTTAACTGGTAATTTGAATTGCGAGAGTTGATCTTACCAGTTTCGCTATTAATTATACTCCATGTCATTTTAATTTTATTGGAAGCCGTCTTAATTTTGTTGCTCAAATGCAAAGACTTGGCTATGGAGCACACTCTTTTAAATATTTTTGAATATTTTTTTACATATTCCCTAAATTCGACGCTATGATTATATGACCTTTCATGGTAAAGATCATATAACCTATGCCTGCTCTTATGGACTCCTACTGTCGCCCATTCATTGAATGACTTCCGACTGTTCAAGGAGAATGTTTTAGAAGTAAAAGTATTATTAAATTCATTGCAAATAAGCTTAAATAATGTTCCATACATTAAATTAGGATCATTTTGGTATGAAAGTGATGGAAGTTTTTTCACTATGTTACTTCTAAATTTCTCCAAGCGACGTGCATTTACTGGAACAGACACAACTTTCTCATCTACTTGCTTTTTGTGAACATAAGGTAACGAAACTACTTGTCCACAGTGATCAGAACTTAATTTTTGAATTATACATTTATGCAACGGCTTCACATTTGTAAAAATGTTATCTATACATGTTGCACTAAATTGAGAAATACGCGTTGGCTCTATAAATAAATTAAAAAGACCATATGATTTAAACAATGATCTAAATTTAATATTGATGGAGGAAGCTTCTAGGAGATTGATATTAAAGTCTCCACATATTACAACAGATTTATTCTGTTTATTAAGCTTAGCAAAAACTTCCTCCATAATGTTTTCAAAAGTATCATATGTACAACATGGGGGTCTGTAGACGCTCACAACAATGAGGTGCTCAAACTCAACACATGCCATTTCTACAGTTCGCTCAACAGAGAGGCTCACAATGTCTTTACGTTCTTTACATGATAATAATTTACAAGACCGTTCTTTTTATGTAGTCGTTAATGGGTTTAGCTCTTCAACCAATCTGGTAACGTCAGGTATACCTCAGGGCTCGCATCTTGGCCCAATTTTGTTTAATATATTTGTAAACGACATTGTTTCTTGTTTTGAAAACTCCACACCATACTTATATGCCGATGATTTGAAAATGACGAGAACAATTTGTTCACCAATTGATTCGATTTTATTACAGAGAGATCTAGATAAACTCACCAATTGGTGTAAATCTAATGGCATGCAACTCAACTGCAGTAAATGTCTTCATATTAAATTTACTAGAAAAAATAATATCACCCCAACGACATATAAATTGTACGGAAATAGTCTTAAGGAAGTTGAGCTAGTGAAGGACTTGGGTGTTATACTTGATAAAAAATTGACTTATCTTAACCACATAGAAAGTGTAATAAACAAAGCTTCTAAATTACTAGGTTTTGTTATGCGACAAGGTCGAACTTTTAAAGAAGCTAAAACAAAAATCTGTCTTTACAACAGCCTTGTCCGCAGTCACTTAGAGTACTGTAGCGTTGTATGGCGTCCACATTATTCTACACACTACTTAAGACTGGAGCGTGTACAGAAAAGATTCATGTGGCATCTATCATACTCAGCGAAGATTAACAAAATAGTGGTGTCCTATAAAAATAGGCTAAAATACTTTAACATCATGACTCTTGACCAAAGAAGAGAATTGTTAGATTTAATGTTTTTATACAAATTACTGAGTAATAAATTAGACTGCCCCAGTTTACTAAGTAAAATTAATTTTCGAGTACCACGCAGATATCCGCGTACTGCTATTACTCCGGTCATACCTCCACGCACCAGGACGTTATTCGGCGCCAACTCCACAATCCCTCGTTTATGTAAAATATATAATAAATTCAGTCAGTTAATTGACATTAACATTAATTCGCCTAACACCTTTCGTAAATTAATTATAAGCAACCTAGTCAGCCAGTCATCCTGAGTGTGATTTTTTTTTCTCACATTAATTATTACGTATATTTTCTTTTAATAATATATATTTAGTTGGGTTAGATTATGATAGTTGTTAAATTAAGTTGTAATTTTGATTGAAAGACTAATTATTAGTTTGATTAAATCTCTTTTGTTGTTTAAATTGATAAGGTTTTACAGGCTTTTACCAAAATTACTATTGTGTTTTTTTTTTTGTTTGTTTCTGGTTTTTTTTTTTTTTCTGTTATTAACTTACTTTTAAATTTATTCACTAACACTAGCAAAAATAGCATGTAGTGTTTACCTTTAAATGATTTTACATACTCTGTGCATGTAATATAGTAATTATACTTTAAGAAATGTATGTAACGTATGTATTGTAAAATCGCTGGTAGACCCAATAAATAAATAAATAAATTATATATATTTTATTGTAAACCACAAAAACGCCGGTTAGGTTAGGTTAGGTATCGGTGCCTCCCCCCCGAACGCGTTCCCGCCTTGTCGTGGCGGGGGGGCTTAGTAGCCGTGGCTTGGTCAACCACGGTGAACAAAGAGGAACCCCTTGGCTGGCCCGTGGTGTAGGGCCGGCCCGAGGTGGCCACTCCGAGTGGGCTTGGGAAGCCCACTTCGGATGTGTGTCGGTGGGATGCTGCGAGAGGGGTGTCCGCTCCCTCTATCGCTGCAGCCGAGGTGGAGTCGCGGAGGAGGAGGCGTGCTGGTATGGCGATGCGCCACTTGCCCTATCCTCCGCGACTCAGACGGGGCCGCACCGTTGAGTGATGCGGTGGTGGTGGGGCTGCGGGGGGAGAGGAGTGTCGGTATTGCGAGGCGCCGCTCTCCCTACCCTCCGCAGCCGAATCTTGGTTGGCGGCGGAGCCATAGACCAGATCCGCCGCTGGGGTCAGGAAGGCTGGTGCTTCTGAGTGCTAGTTTTTCCTGGCCCCATGGCCTTCGCGCATCGGACACGGGGCGTCCGTTGCGCATGTGAAATTGGAGGCCGAGGAGGAGGGCGCGCCATGTGTTCTGGTGCGCCTTACCTGAGAGGGAGATGGGGGAGGAGTGGTCCTCTCCCGAGGAGGGGCCGCCATGGGGCGGCCAGCGCAGGTGGGGCCGTGGAAGTGTGCGAAAGCGTTCCCGTGGCCCTGCCAATATGCGACGAGGTTGGAACACCATGGGGTTTTAGTCGGTGCGAGTCCAACATAACCCGTCCTTGCCCCCGCGAGGCGGGTATGCGTAGGCATTTCCCCATGTAAAAAAAAAAAGGTATCGGTGCCTGGAAAAAGTGCACGTCCGGGCGAAGTGCACCGCCGAAGTTGACCGTAGTGACCTCTGTTATCGCTACGGCCAGCCTGGCCACAAGACTGCCCTGTGCTCCGCAACGCTCAACTGCAGCATTTGTTCTGCTGCGGGAAGGCCAGCGGAGCACAGAGTCGGCGGAGGGGCCTGTGGGGCGCCTGCCAGCAAGAAAAAGGAAAAGGGGAGGAGCACTAAGCCTGCCGGGTTAACCTCGCTGCCCCCCGCAGGCTAGCAGCTCCGCGGCTGACTACCGGCCCAGGACCGTTGCCGAGGGAATGGAATGCCAGTAACGGCACAATTTCATTTTCTCCAAGGCAACATCAACCACTGTGCCAGAGCTCAGGATCTCCTACTCCAGAGCATGGCAGAGTGGTCGATTCACGTGGCTGTGGTCGCCGAACCGTACTTTATTCCCGCCCGTGACAACTGGTTGGGATGCGCTGACGGTTCGGTGGCCATTATTGGCGAGACTCTGATCGACCCGTCTCGGGGCCGCGGCTGGGTTGCTGCGGTTACGGGCGGCATCATTGTTGTAGGGGCGTATTTCTCCCCCAACAAGAGTCTCGCCGACTTTGAGGGTTTCCTTGTCGAGTTGGGCGCCGTCGTAGGCCGCTATCACCCTCGTCCCGTTCTGGTGCTCGGGGATCTCGACGCCAAGTCATCGGCGTGGGGATCTCCGGTCAATGACCCTCGGGGCGAGGTGCTAGAAGAGTGGACGGTGACGACTGGTCTGGTCGTCCTGAATCGGGGTTCGGAATACACGTGCGCACGTGCGTGCGGCAGCGGGGTGGGTCGATAGTGGATGTCTCGTTTGCTAGCCCCTCTGTCGCCAGCCGAGTCCGCGACTGGCGTGTCGCCGCAGAGGTGGAGACGCTGTCGGACCATCGATATATCCGGTTCGACGTCTCTGCCCAGACTGCGAGCGGCCGCCATCCAACAACCCCGATTAACGACCGCCCGCGTTGGGCGTTTAAGCGCATCGACAGGGAACTACTCGTGGAAGCTGCCCTAGTTCAGTCCTGGATCTGGGAGTCGACGACGGACGGCCCCGTCGACGTCGAAGCGGTGGCGCTATGGTTTCGCGGGGCGATGACGCAGATCTGCGACGCGTCCATGCCCCGTGTCCGCCAACGGCCCGCAAAGCGCCAGGTGTACTGGTGGACCGCCGAGATCGCGCAATTGCGCATAGCGTGCGTTGCGGCTCGTCGCCGGTATACCCGATACCGGAGACGGCGTCGACGGGATTCCGCCGAGGAGGACGCGCTGTATGAGGTGTACCGCGCGTCTAAGGAGACTCTGTGGCTGGCCATCGGCGACTCAAAGTCGCGTGCCAGGGAGGAGCTGCTGGGGTCCCTAGATCGGGATCCGTGGGGGCGCCCCTACCGTTGGATACGGGACAAGTTGCGTCCCTGGGCGCCTCCACTAACACAAAGGATGCAACCCCAGTTGCTAGAGGTGGTGTTATCGACTCTCTTCCCTGAGCGAGTGGGACACGTTCCCCCAGCGATGGCTTCGCCCTCAGCCACAGACTCTCCAGAAGAGGAGAGCACCGATGTCCCCGAGGTGACGTAAGCAGAGACGAGAGTGGCCGTGTTGCGACTCCGGGCTAAGAACACAGCGCCCGGACCCGACGGAGTTCCTGGTCGAGCTCTCGTCCTGGCTCTGAAGGAGCTAGAGCCCCAGCTGAGGGGGCTCTTCACGGCATGTCTCGAGCAGGGTCAGTTTCCCAGTGAGTGGAAGGAGGGGAGGCTGGTCCTGCTCAGGAAGGAGGGGCGCGGAAAGTAGGAGGCGATCTGTCGCTGCCGGCCTTAGTGCGGAAGATGGTCGGTAGCACAGAGTCGTGGGATGCGGTTGTGTCCTTCTGCGAGGACGTGATGTCGCAGAAAGAAACTGCGGAACGGGAAAGGGAGATCTCGACTCCCTTCCCTGGCCGAAGAAGGCGCACCAGGCGCAGGAGAAGGGCGGCCAACGCCCATTTCCGGCCCCCATAAATAAGCCCCCGCCACCCCTACTCGATAGACCCGAGACGGAGGCGCGCGCGGCTGTCGACGTGAGAGGGGTATCCTCTCCCTCTATCGCTGCAGCCGAGGCCGAGGAAGAGGAGTGTTGGTATGGCGATGCGCCATACCAACACTCCTCTATGTATCCTCCGCGACTCTGACGGGGCCGCACCGTTAATGATGCGGTGGTGGTGAGGCTGCAGGGAGAGAGGAGTTTCGGTATTGCGAGGCGCCGCTCTCCCTACCCTCCGCAGCCGAATCTTGGTTGACGGCGGAGCCATAGACCAGATCCGCCGCTGGGGTCAGGAAGGCTGGTGCTTCTGAGTGCTAGTTTTTCCTGGTTCCATGGCCTTTGCGCATCGGACACGGCGGCGTCCGTTGTGCATGTTAAGTTGGAGGCCGAGGAGGAGGGCGCGCCATGTGTTCTGGTGCGCCTTACCTGAGAGGGAGATGGGGGGAGGAGTAGTCCTCTCCCGAGGAAAGGCCGCCATGGTGCGGCCAGCGCAGGTGGGGCAGCGGATGTGTGCGAAAGCGTTCCCGTGGCCCTGCCAATATGCGACGAGGGAGGAACACCATGGGGTTTTAGTCGGTGCGAGTCCGACATAATCCGTCCTTGCCTCCGCGAGGCGGGTATGCGTAGGCATTTCCCCATGTAAAAAAAAAGGTTAGGTTAGGTTAGGTTCCCCCCCGAACGGGTTCCCGCCTTGTCGTGGTGGGGGGGCTTAGTAGCCGTGGCTTGGTCAACCGCTGTGAACAAAGAGGAACCCCTTGGCTGGTCTGAGGTGTAGGGCCGGCCCGAGGAGGCCACTGCGAGTGGGCTTGACGAGCCCACTTCGGATGTGTGTTGGTGGGCTACGGTGAGAGGGGTGTCCGTCTCCCTCTTACGCTGCAGCCAAAGTGGAGTCGCGGAGGAAGAGGAGTATTGGTATGGCGATGCGCCACTCGCCCTATCCTCCGCGACTCAAACGGGGCCGCACCGTTGATGCGGTGGTGGTGGGGCCGCGGGGGGAGAGGAGTGTCGGTATTGCGAGGCGCCGCTCTCCCTACCCTTCGTGGCCGAAACTTGGTTGGCGGCGGAGCCCGAGACCAGACGCGCCGCTGGGGTCAGGAAAGCGGGCGCTATTAAGCGCACGATTTTCCGGGCACCATAGCCTCCGCGTATCGGACTCGGGGGGGTCCGATACGCAGGTGGAGTTGGAGGCTGTGGAGGGGGGTAGCTGAACACCTCGTTACCCCGTGCAGGAGACGAGGCCCGGACAGACCGGGCCAGCACTAGTGTGGGGCTGCGGAAGAATTTGGGTTCCCGCGGCCCCGCGCGCACGTGCGAGGAGGCACCGTGGGGATTTAGCCGGTAGGAGTCCGGCATAACCTTCCGGTTGCCCCCGCAGCCGGAGGTATCCATGAGGATTTCCCCACGAAAAAAAAAAGGTTAGGTTAGGTTAGGTTAGGTTTTTTTTTTTATTCTAATTCCCCTGACATGTGAAATCAAGGACTTTTTTCATCTTTTTTATAATATGTTTTCCTTTTATTTTTATTGTCTTTCTTGTTTTTTGTATTCTTTTTTATTCATTTTTTTTATTTTTACTGATTTCTTTATTTCTTTTTTAGGTAATTTTTCTTTTTCTTATTTTCTTAATTCTAGGTACATTTATTACTTACTATACTTAACATTGTTATTTCTTATTACTACTTATTTTTGGGCTGTTTACATTATATATTTTTATATATATTATGTACAGATTTCCCTTATTACTACACTTATTTATTCTTATTTATAACCTTGTATGCTATGTTTTTACAGTAACTTATGAACCTATTTCTAACATGTTTATTACTTATGATTTTATGTACATTTTCTTTATTTACCTTAATTTATATCTCTATTTCTAAATCATTTCTCTCTTTACAATAAATAGGGCACTCTGTTATGAGGTGAATAATGGATTCCTCATTTTCTGGATCACAGACACATGATGGGCTCTCTTTACATTTAAACCTATATAAATATTCAGAGAACCCGCCATGTCCTGTCATCACCTGTACAACAATATTATCCATTTCTATTTTTCTTACAACGGGATATGGACTCAAGGCATCCGGGAAGAATACCTTGGTGGTGGAGTCTGTTTCTCCTTCTATATATCTACGATTCCATTCGTCAAGCGATTCCAGACGAATCTGTCGCTTGACGAATGATACCGGACACTTTTTGTAGTGTGGTTTACTTTTTATTTTTATTGCGGCTTCTTTTGCTAGTAGATCGGCTCTCTCGTTTCCCTCCAAACCTGCGTGTGCTTTTACCCAGTAAAGTTTTAGGGATTTTCCTTGTTTGCGCATTTTGCTGATATTTGTTCTAATTTCAACCGCTATAGGATGGAGAGAAACGCTTTGGACGACTGTCTGGAGAGCAGATCTAGAGTCGCTATATATACTACAGCTCTCTGCCGGATCTTTAAGAGCATGCCTGCTTGCTTCTAAAATGGCTAGCAACTCAGCCTGGAAGACGGTGCAGAAATTTCCCAACTTTAATTTCCGATTACTCGTCTCCACTGCGTTATTCCATACGGATAACGCAGCGCCGACTTTCCCGTCAATCCTACTGCCATCGGTATAAATTTTTAGGCCTTTGTTGTCGTGTTGGTCCATTTGTACACCGTCCTCCATACATGTGAATTGGAGGCCATGCTGGTCCACGGGGTGTGACGTCCTATCGAACTCTACTTTTGTCTCTATTTCTCTATCCCCTACCACTCGTCGGGAGTAACCTTTCTTTATTTCATAAAGCAAGGCTGCTTCCCGGACTCTCAGGTCCAAGGGAAGCAGCCCGGCGAGTAGTAGGGCCGAGTGCAGAGACACAGTTTTGTACGATTTAATGATTTTCTGTACGAACCCGCGTTGTACCGCATCGAACTGTTTTTTGATTAGCTGTTTATTTGTTGCCGGTGACCAGGCGCTTGCCGCATACATTATGATTGGCTCCACTACCGCGATGTAGATGGTCCTAATAATCTCGGAGTTCAGGCCCCAATGAACCTTTGCGGCTCTGCACAGCTGACGGTATATATTTTGTGCCTTACAGCACACATTCTTCACGTGGATGTTAAAAGTTAACCTATCGTCCACTGTGAGGCCGAGTATTTTTATCTCTTTTGACATTTCAATGCTTTCCCCACCCATCTTCAGAAGTGGCGAGTCATATTTGGTCTTGTTCGTGATGACCATTGCTTTGGTTTTCTGAGGTGCAAATTTTAACTTATTTCTGACTCCCCACTTCCGAACATGTGCGAGGGCTGCATTAGCTCTTTCCTGCACTTCCAATACCCTATCTCCGGAGAATATTAGGACCACATCGTCTGGGAAAGCCTGGCAGTACTCCCCTTTGTCTGTTAGCTCATTCAGGAGAGGATCCAGCAGAAGATTCCAAAACAGTGGACCACCTATTGAGCCGTGCACGCACCCGTTGGTGGTCTTTTTGACCCATTCTGCTCCTGAGTATTTAATACATACCGATCGGCCGTCTCGGTAACTGTCGACTAGTCTTCTCATGTTTATGGGGCATCCGGTCTCTGCAAGTGCGCATTGTATAGCTGGCCACCAGGCGTTATCGAAGGCTCCCTCTATGTCAAGTGATACTAGTACGGTTAATTTTTTATCCTTGATATTAGTTTTTATAAGCTCTATCATGTCATAAAGGGAGTCCTCGGTGCTGCGCTGTGGCATAAATCCATACTGTTTTTTGCTAAGTTTGGGTACGATGTGCCACTTGATTCTCCTTACTATCATTTTTTCCAGTATTTTTCCTAGAACAGGCAATAGCCCAATCGGCCTATAGGATTTGCGGTGCGTGTAGTCCTCTTTCCCAGGCTTTCGCAGCACTGTCGCCTCCTTCCATTTTTTGGGGAAATGTGCTAGCTGTATACACTTGTTGGCTAGTGCCAAGAACAGTGGCGGGTCCAGGGCAATGGCCGCTACGCAGATATCGGCTGTGAGACCATCATTTCCTGGAGCTATTTTGAGGTTAAAGCTATACGCGGCCCACATAAGCTCCTCTACCGTAATAGGTGGATCACTTGAATCATTAAGTGATCCTACGTTTACTGATTCCGCTACTTTCCTTATAAGCCTGTGTTCAGCGTCGTCCTCCAAGGTTTTGTCGTCCGGATAGAAGGTCTCCGCCAAGAATTTTGCTGAATCTGCGTCCTCAAGAGTCTTCCCATCTCTTACAAGAGGGATATCTTCCTGTCTATGGGTTGTGCAGCCTATTACCCTGTAAATCCCGTCCCACATGGATTCACGATCCTGTTTGCTACAGAAATCCTTCCAGCCGGCGGTCTGTGTGTATTTTACTTGTTGATGGTACTCTTCTTTTGTTTTGATATACTGCTCGACGACCCATTCTCGGCGTACTGGTGCTGCACACGATATTCTACGTTTCATCCTGGAGACTTCCTTTTTTCTCTGAGTCAACTCTTCGGTCCACCAAGGCAATCCCATTCGTTTTATGTTTTTAATTTTAGGTATAGTGTTTTCGCAGACTTCTACTATTGTTTCTGTGTATTCAGTTGTTTTAATTTCAAGTATTTCTCTAGTTTCAATTTTGTCTATCTGTATTTTATTTATTTGTTTTATTTTCCAAATCTGGGTGACTTTCTCACGAAACTCACTCCAGTTTGCCTTTTTTGTATTAAATTTCCTGGTGGTTCTCTTTATATCTGTACTTATTGATTTTTCTAAATTTATCTCGAATAGGATTGCCCTGTGGTCCGAACTTGTTACTTCTTCTGAAAGTCTCCAGTTGTCTATTCTTCCGAGAAGGCTCGTCGAGCAAGTTGTCACATCCACACAGCTGGAGAATCTCTTCCCACCTCTGATCGTGTCGAATGTGGGCTCAGTCCCTCTATTCATTATGTGGAGCTCTAGTTGATCCAGTTTGGTAGCTACTTCAATTCCCTTCTTATCCGTCTCCCGGCTTTCCCACCAAGTATTCCAAGCGTTTATGTCTCCACCGAGTATCACGTTTCCAGTTCCTAGGCCAGCTACGGCTTTCTCAATCCTATCCAGGTAAGGTTCCACTGGTTTGTCTCCTTCCAGGTAGACGGACACCACTCCCATTTCCCAGGCCCCTGTTCTCAGTTTAGCGACTGCTATGTTTTCTGTTGTCAGGTCAGGGCACTGGGTTATGCCAATGGTATCGTCGAAAAGCACAATGGCTGCCTTTATCACTTTGTCCGTGTTTAGGCTTCTGCTACATTGTACTACTCTTGTCCCTGGATGACTCTTCATTTCGCCAATGCGACCAATGTATGGTTCCTGGATTAAGGCAAACGATGTCCTATTTTTGGTTGCCTCGATGATTAGTTCGGCCGTAGCTAGCTCGCTCCTTCGGAGGTTTGCCTGGATCGCGTGATGTCGGTGGTTACTTGGATTTGAGTTCTTTTTCGGTCTGGAGCCCACCTCAACAATACGCCACAGTGGACCTTGCCAATGTCTCCCATTTCCTTCTTATGGGGCAGTCTACACTGAAGGCATTGTAATCTTTTCTCTCCAATTTTGCCTTAAGACAGTTTCTACACGACGGCATTTCCCCGGAAAGCCAGTCTGCACATTCTGCCCTAAGGTGTGAGCCGCCACAGTGACTGCAAACATCTGTTGTGTCACTACATAAACACTTAGTATGCCCGTACCCCAGGCACCGCGAGCACTGTATAAGAGGGGACTGATCCTCTACCCTTACTCGCTGGAGATCTATATGGATCAACCCGACCTCTGTTAGGCTGTTCCATATCTGAGGTGACACTTTCACCACGATATGGGTCGTGTGCGGGTTCCTGGATTTTCTCCTATACTTAACCTCCATTCTGTTCTCTTTTCCCTCTATGTTTTTGAACAGCTATTTGTTCTGTACTCTGATGGCTTTAATAATTTCTTCATCTGTGTTATACTGTAGCACGTCCTTCAGTATAACTAGTGGATCCTTATTCTTTATGTCATCAACATTTAAGCTCTTACCAACGTTCTTTATCCTCTCCTTTACCCTATCTATTTCCTCCTGGGTGCAATATCCCACTATTACCTTCCTATCTCTTGCTTTCCTAATTTTGTCTATTTTTAGCCCTTCTTCTTTGGCAGTTATTGCTGTTCTTATCCGGTCCATCACTTGCTCTCCCGTTTCCTTCTCATCCGTTGATGTTATCGTTACCGAGTGCATAGTCGTATTATGCTGAGGCTGTCTCCTCGGTGGTCCTGCCAATATACTTGCATACGTACCTTTCTCTTCCCGATTTTCTTGCTTTTGTAATTCTTCTCTAAGTTTTTCCATTTCGTTCTTATTTTCTTCCAGGAGTTTGCCATGTTCTTCCAGCTTCTTCATTAATTTACTATGTTCTTCTGACTGTCTATTGTCATGATCATCTACCGATATGTCGTCTTTTTTCTCTTGCTCTTTTGTTTTTCTTTCTTTCCCTGTGTTTTTACCTGCCTCTGCCTCCTTGACCAGTTGGTAGAGTCTTTCAATCGCCTGGGTAACCTCAGTTTTTATGTCTGTCCTGAGGTTACGCGAGTTGTTAAGGTGCAATTTCGCCTTGTGCAGGCAAGCCCTTGCCTCCGTCAGGCGATCGACATATTTTGTTGTATCCATTTTTTGTGATTCCTCTGTAGATTCTATTAAGACTCTACGTGTTGCTCCTCTTACTTCTTGTGATGGTACAAGTTTTTGCTTTTGGCGCGTCACCGGGACTGCCTTTTTGGGAGAGGTTTGATTTCCAACTTCAACATCCGCTTTTGCTGCCTCCCACTCTCCGATGCTTCTCCTTACGCTAGGGACTGTTATGGTTTGATTTAGTTTAGGAGATGTTTCAGTCTCCTCTGTCCTTTTTGGAGAGCCCTGAGTACTGTCCTCTTTCTTTTTGGAAGGAGTGCGGATGCCAAACATGGTCAGGGGAACGCGTCTTTGTTACGTAATATAATTAAAAAAAAATTTACAAAATAAAATTTTTGTAAAGTTATAAAATTTTAAAAATTTAAAAAGTTTGTATAAGTTATATATATGTACAGTTCGATACGGCTATGGTGAGTTCGTACTTCGCGCCGGTTCTATTGAAAGCCTACAAGCTCGCAAGATTATTTTTTGTTCCTATGTAGAGTTTTTGCTCTATTTCCCGTCTGTAGAACTCTATCTAGAGTCGGTCTAAAAAACCTTATAATATGTAACCTATTTGGTTACCTTTATGTCCTATAATCTACTTAGAGTCGTCTTGTAAGCTAACCTTACTCTAAAGTAACAGGCAATAAAGCACCACAGCTGGTGGTAAAATATAATTATCTTATATATAAAATAAAATGAAGAAAATATGAAATTTATGTAGTATAATATTGTATACAATTTTTGGTTTACTCTATATAGTCCAACTACATAAATGACAAAAGTAATATAAAATAAATTAAAATGAAATAATATTAAAACAAAAACAAATATCTTTATATTGCTCTATATAGAGTCAGTCTCTGTCTATTCTGTCGGATCTATACTAAAGGTTTCTACAATATCTGTCTTAATTATTAAAAATTTCTTAAAAATACTATAAACACAGAGAGTTATAGACTAAAAGGTCTCTGACTCTATGTAGATACTATATCTCGTAACCGACCAAAAGCGCTCCTTGAACCCTATTCAAAGAACCCAAACTCGGTATACCTAGCCCAATAGGTTCGAAAGTTACCGCGTTTTCAAATTTTGGTTGAAAAACAAGATGGCTGCCAAAATACGGTTTTTACGCTGTAACTTCCGAACGAACAGGCCCACAGCTCCGTGCTTGGGCTCGTTTTGATAGGCTCGACCAGGGCTATAAATACGTGTGGTTTTCAGGACTCAAATATTTTGGGCGCTGAAATTCCCTGAAAACTGGATTCTCTGTTCCGGCACTACTTGCCGACGCCTAGGGTCCAAACCCCAGTCCTCTACGACTCCTAGTTTGGCAGCTATGGCCTATTTTAGAATTCCAAGATGGCTGCCGAAATGTCAAAATAGATGTTTGAATGCCAATAACTCTGCTTCCAGAAATGGCAGGAGACCAGCGCTTCGACTATACTACTACCCTTCACCCGGTCTTTCTGATAGGATCGATTTCAGTACCCTGAAAAACTAGAGCTCAAAAAAGCCCGAGTCTTTGTAGGTGGGTAGAAATCGATCTAGTTATTGTATATTCCAAAACCGCAACTCACTACGACTTCTACAAACAGAGTTATTAAGTTTTTAAAGTTTCCAAAATGGCCGCCGGTCCAGACAATAAATTGCTATCTTGGCCGTCTCTTAACCAATTTGACCCGTGTTTGGGCTCTTTTAGAAAGTCTCGGTGTCGAGCTTACGTCTGTATAGATATTTTGGCTTTTTAGGCCCCCTATAATTAAATTTTCTACAATATGTTGTAATTTTTTAGAAAAATATGAAATTTACAACTAAATTTAAATATTAAAATTCTACAAAAATTAAATTAAGCTATTATCAATACCCTTTTCTTAAATATGTATTTATAATTTGCCAACACCTAATATAAGGGTAACACGTGTAAACCAAATATATTAAAAAATTTATAACTAAAAAACTACTGACTAGAAAAATCTAAATTTTTTTTATACACGTTCCTTAAACTATTATTAACACTATTTTAAAATAACTGGGGGTCTTCACTTTAGTTTTTAATTTATTGTAATGTCAATTTTTGCTAAATTTTAAAAAGTCAATATCTCTTAAGCCACTTAAATTAGTTCTGGAAATTGCTTCCGGCCCCTCTCCGCACGTACTACCAGGATGCGACTCCAAAATAGCCGCACGACTCTGCTTCAAAAAACACGTGCCCACGTGGCACTTGTTTTTTTTTGCGTTTTATTCTGAGACTATGCCTCAGAAAAATCTCAATTTTCGTACACGTGTAGGGGCTGATAACAGCTTCAAGGCCGCACTTTAAAAAATAGGGGTAATAGCGCTTAATCACACAGCGTTGCAATTTGAAAGTTTGCACTTTTTTTTAAAATCACTATTTTCACTCTATCTCTTTCACCACAACTCCGATTTACACACAGTTTACACTTAATGAAACCGCGAGTCAACGCGCATCTTTTGATATATAAAACACCAAAATCGGATGCAAAAAACCTATTTTTACGATTTTAAAGGCGCGGAGCAACTCATAAACGTGGCGTTCGGGACGGCAGTTGACACCGGACTGGTTAGATTAGGTTAGGTTATGGGAAAGGGTTCCCGCCTTGTCGTGGCGGGGGGGCTTAGTAGCCGTGGATTGGTCACCCACGGTGAACAAAGAGGAACCCCTTGGCTGGCCCGTGATGTAGGGCCGGCCCGAGGTGGCCACTCCGAGTGGGCTTGACGAGCCCACTTCGGATGTGTGTTGTTGGGCTGCGGTGAGAGGGGAGTCCGCACCCTCTACCGCAGCAGCCGAGGTGGAGTCGCGGAGGAAGAGGAGTGTTGGTATGGCGATGCGCCACTCGCCCTATCCTCCGCGACTCAGACGGGGCCGCACCGTTAATTGATGCGGTGGTGGTGGGGCTGCGGGGGGAGAGGAGTGCCGGTATTGCGAGGCGCCGCTCTCCCTACCCTCCGCAGCCGAATCTTGGTTGGCGGCGGAGCCATAGACCAGATCCGCCGCTGGGGTCAGGAAGGCTGGTGCTACTGAGTGCTAGTTTTTCCTGGCCCCATGGCCTTCGCGCATCGGACACGGGGGCGTCCGTTGCGCATGTGAAATTGGAGGCCGAGGAGGAGGGCGCGCCATGTGTTCTGGTGCGTCTTACCGGAGAGGGAGATGGGGGAGGAGTAGTCCTCTCCCGAGGAGGGGCCGCCTTGGAGTGGCCAGCGCAGGTGGGGCCGCGGAAGTGTGCGAAAGCGTTCCCGTGGCCCTGCCAATATGCGACGAGGGAGGAACACCATGGGGTTTTAGTCGGTGCGAGTCCGACATAACCCGTCCTTACCCCCGCGAGGCGAGTATGCGTAGGCATTTCCCCATGTAAAAAAAAAACAGGTTAGGTTAGGTTCCCCCCCGAACGGGTTCCCGCCTTGTCGTGGCGGGGGGGCTTAGTAGCCGTGGCTTGGTCAACCACGGTGAACAAAGAGAAACCCCTTGGCTGGCCCGAGGTGTAGGGCCGGCACGAGGTGGCCACTCCGAGTGGGCTTGACGAGCCCACTTCGGATGTGTGTTGGTGGGCTGCGGTGAGAGGGGAGTCCGCACCCTCTACCTTTTGATTGAGTGACGTTGCGGATGTCAGTGCTACTAGAAGTAAGCAAAGCTTGTCGCGAAATAAAAATTAATATCTACGTCTAAAGTTGTGATATCGATGTTTTGTAACATTTTTTTCTGGACTTTAAAAACTGGTGCATATGTTAATAAATTAATTATTTGTGTGTGCTTAAGGATTGTGGTGAAAGAAAATTGAAATAAAACATCTAAAAGTGAAATATAAGAGGTACCTTTATTAATAACTTTAATGTACATCGTCTATTTACCCTCGAACTACAAAGTGTCAATTACAATATATAGTCGGCGACACCTAGTGATAATTATCTGCATCATTACATTGCAATTAACTTAAACTAACGCGATGAAGTGCAGTGCGTGCGGAAAGTTTATGGCGGCGGCAGAGGGCATCACGTGTCCTAAATGCGATAGAAAATCACACAGGGCCTGCGTTAAAGTTCCTGAAGGTGTGCAGGTCCAACCTACTTGGTTGTGTCCGGACTGTAAAATACGGACGCCCCGAAAGTCAGATCAGAATACGCCTGTGCGAGGACTTAATTTCGAGTATATTATCAAGCATGGCGAAGAGAAACCCCAAAGCCCTGTGGCGCAAGGTTTCAAAGAGTCGGAACTAGCTCTTGAACTACGTAGATTTAGAGAAGAACTGCGAGAAACCAGGGAAGAATTTAGATCTTTCCGACAGGAGATGTTTGATTTGCGTAATTCCCTAAAATCGTGTGAAGAACGCCTAGATACATTAGAAAACAAATACACCCGTCTTGAAGAACAACAAACCCCAATTGAGTCCAAAAATGTCTGCGGCAAAATTCAGGATCTCGAGACGATTATTGCGGACTTAAGAGCAGATTTAAATGATCGAGACCAAGAGCTTCTGTACAATGATATCGAAGTCGCAGGCATTCCAGAAGAGGGCGCAGAAAATGTTCTACACATTGTGACTGCGTGCGCTACTAAGCTGGGCGTAACCCTAGAAGAGCGCGATATAGTGAGTTGTGTGCGAGTCGGTCTTATGCGCGACGAGCAAAGTAGGCTAGCGAAGCCCCGTCCCATAGTCGTGCGGCTGGCGCGCAGGCACACGCGGGACACTCTGCTGCGGGCCGCGCGCGTGCGCCGCTCCTTAACTACCGAAGGTCTGGGTCTCCGCTCCGAAAATACACGAGCCTTCTATATAAATGAACGGCTTACTAAATTGAACCGCAATGTATTTTTTAGAACTAAGGAATTCGCTCGGCGATTTGATTGGCGCTACGTATGGTCAAAAGAGGGAAAAATTTATACTCGTCGAGAACACGGAACAACGTCTTATCGCATAAAAAGTGAAGTAGATCTCGAGAGGGTTTTTGGAACAAATTCAGTTGGGGCTATCGGAAGCAATGGAAAAAAATATAAAAGTAAAAATTATCTGAATTTTTTAAATATTACCTTGTTCTGCTATTGCTCATTTTTATGTAAGTCGTTAATAATTGTGTTGTATTTTTATTTAAGAACTATTTTAGGATTCTATTTCTGTCAAATGAAATATACTATGCCTATACTCGTATGTGGAATAATAATATATCCTGGTTAGTTCTGGCACAAATTTCTAATATCAATGTATTGAAAAGACTCACTAGCGTTTTGTCTTTAAGTTCTGCAATACATACATACAATATTTACTATACGAGTACATTAAGGTACAAGAAAATTTACTCAATGGATAACTATTTAAAAATTTGTGGTATCCCGATAAATATTATTTATTCTATCAAATCACATAAAATTAATTTTGTCTGTACAAGAAGCAAACTAAAGTTAAATTTTGCGTCGGAACCTATTATGTCAAATAAATATGTATATCTAAAATTCATTTATGGCTTCTAAAAGTAACGTAAAAGTTGGTCTTTTAAATGCAGGGTCCCTTGGAACGCGGCACGATGAATTTATTGTCGCAATGCAACGGCATAGTGTCGATATCATGGCCATCAATGAGACGTGGCTGCGGGAGGGCGAAGAGGGGCGCGCGGCCTCGGTGCCCGGCTACCGGCTGCGGCACGCCCCGCGTCCGCCCGACGTGCGCTCGCGCGGCGGCGGCGTCGGCTTCTATGTGAAGCGAGGCCGAGGCGTTCGCGTGCTGTCCCACCCCCCGGCCCCGCTAGTAGAACAAATGTGGATCTCGACCTCTAGCGGCGGAAAGCAACTCGTTATCGGTACCGCGTATAGACCGCCGTGGCTGAATGTCGATACATTCATAGACGCGCTTACCGTTACTATGGGGACTTTTTCATGGAGCCAAAACTTACTTCTTCTCGGTGATTTTAATATTAATATGTTAAATATGACGCATAATACCACTATAAAGCTAAATAATTTTCTTACTTGTTTCAAATTAAAACAGCATGTAACTAAGCCAACCCACTTTACGGAATATAACGAGACTTTAATTGACGTAATATGTACCGACATAAAAGTAAACGCAGTTACTGTAGAACTTATACGTGAATTAAGTAGTCATGCTTTTATTACATGTCAAATTGATATGAGTAAAAAAAAGCCAGCACCAGTAACAATAATGAGTAGGAGAATCTCTGACATAGACGAGGGAGACTTTCATAAGGACCTTACATCAATAAATTGGAAAGAAATTGAGAGTATCGCGGATGTAAATAATCAGGTAGTGCTATTTAACACAGCCATACTTACACTATTCGAAATTCACGCGCCTCTTAGAAAAAAAAAACGATTAAACATCAGCAATTCCCGTGGCTAACCTTTAATATAAAATTGATGATGAAAAAACGAGATGACGCATACATTAAAATGAGAAAAAGTAAAAACGACATACATATTAAATACTAAAAAGATCTAAAAATCTGCGTCAATAAAGCAATATATAGAGAAAAACAAGCCTACTATAATTTTTATGTTAATCGTAATATAAATAATCCCATTTCAATGTGGAAACATATAAAGTCCAATGTTAAGATAAAACCAAAACACAATATCCCGATAGACTTGTTTAATGATCCAAATAAAATAAACGACTATTTTTTAAACGTGCCTGGAAATAGAAACGTCTCGTTGTCATATTTAACGTACTTTGAGTTCCACTGCTGCGTTAATGACATATTTGAGATAAAGGAGGTAAATGAACTAGAGGTACTAAAATTCATTAAAAGTTTAAAATCTAAAGCCATAGGCATTGATGGGATTTCTCTCGATATGCTCCGTATGACCCTTCCGAAAACACTACCAACTATTACTGCTATGGTGAACAAATCCATTAACTCTAACACCTATCCGACATTATGGCAACATGCGTTAGTCAAACCCATACCTAAGAACTCAAATCCTTTGTCTGAAAAAGACCTTCGGCCCATCAGTATTCTCCCCTGTGTCTCTAAAATTATTGAAAAAATTGTCGCAGAACAGCTAACCATGTATTTAGATAGAAAAAAAATTCTACCGGAAATGCAGTCGGGATTTCGTAAGAACCATAGCACCACGACGGCCCTAGCTCAACTTACTGACGATGTACTAACCGCTCAAGATGAAGGAAAAGGCACAATACTAGTATTACTAGATTTTTCTCGTGCATTTGACTGTATAAATGTTTCCCTTCTCTTATCAAAGCTTCATTACTATGGATTCAGTAGCAGCGCAGTACAGTGGTTCGATAGTTATTTTAAAAACCGACTACAAACTGTAGAACTGAGCGATGACCGAGGAACATTAATACGTTCGCAATCAAAAAAAATCAAAGCCGGTGCGCCCCAGGGATCGAACCTGGCTCCAATATTGTTTTCAGTTTACAGTGCCGACTTAGTAAAAAACATTAAGCACTGTAAATATCATTTATACGCAGATGATCTGCAAGTTTACATGTCATGTAATCCGCGTGATACTCAAGAAGTCGTTAATAAAATCAACGAAGACCTCGAAAGTATAGCCGCGTGGTGCGACTCAAACTGCCTTGTACTAAACGGAACTAAATCTAAACTACTAATTATGGGTTCTAAAAATCAAATAAAAAATATATCAGAAAGAGGGGCATGCATCCAAATTCGAGGGGAAATCGTAGAACGTGTAAATGAGATTCGCAATCTGGGCTTACTAATGGATGACAAACTACAGTTTGAGAACCACATACTAAGTACTAGCAGAAACTGCTTTTATAGACTTAAGGTTCTTTATCAAATAAGGGAGTTTTTAAATTCGGATATTCGGGTAAAATTGTGTGACACTCTTGTCCTTTCGAAATTTAATTATATGGACATTGTATATGGCCCGAGATTTTTAGCGCGGTCACGACGTCTAGTGCAACGTGTTCAAAATGCATGTGCAAGATTTAGTTTTACAATACCGCCCCGCACGCACGTTACCCCTTACATTAACAATGCCAAAATGTTAAAAATGGAATATCGCAGAAAACTACACATGGCAACTCTCCTATTCGGGGTATTAAAAAATAAAACACCTCCTTATCTTGCTGACAAACTCATATGGTCACGTGATGTAAAAACTTACAATACACGCACTAGAGGGAATACTCTCGTCGTGCCTCGTCACCGCACTCACGCTTTCCGAGGAAGTTTCAAATACGCCGCATCCAAGTGCTGGAACGATATACCGCCTCCTTTGCGAAATCTGAAAGCAGTACACACATTTAAAAATAAATATAGAACACAATTACTGCAAAGTCAGATTAACTTTGATCAAAGTTTATAACGCTCTGCACGATTACGTACCTCATCGTCATAGATTATTAACAACGGAGCATTAAAATCGTCCTTTTGAATGCGGCTTTTGTCTTCTTATATACTTTTATATTCTTCAATAATTACATTTTTTTTTTACTAGTTATCTGGTCATTTTATTATATAGCACTTTATAGTATTTTAATAATTTCCCTTTTGTAGTATATAGCCCATTATAGTATTTTAATAATCTCCCCTTTGTAGTGTTCGTATAGCCCTTCTAAGAGCGTCTGAAAGCAACATAAACGGGACGTGCTGTGTCGAAGTGGCATTCGACCTTGAACTCTACTCTCTCCCTCTCACTTAAGATAGTTACTGTTTCTTTCCCCCTTGTTGTGCATAATTCTGTCATGAGTATACGTATAGCACTGATTTCGGTAAGTCACTGGTTGGACACACTGAAAATCAGCGCCATGGAGAGAAAAAAAAAATTCATGGCATTATGCTGAGTGTGCTCCTGTTCCCAGATGACGCCTTGACACATTGTGAGTATTGGTATTGTATAGTTTGTAATATGTAGTATATTGTAATTTGTATTGTATAGCCAATATTATTTGTAAATTATGTGTTTCTTTTTTATGTTACCTGTGATGGCGTCATTTTGGAGAATAAACCTTTCTTTCTTTCTTTCTTTCTTTTTACCGCTGCAGCCGAGGTGGAGTCGCGGAGGAAGAGGAGTGCTGGTATGGCGAAGCGCCACTCTCCCTATCCTCCGCGACTCAGACGGGGCCGCACCGTTAAATTATGCGGTGGTGGTGGGGCCGCGTGGGGAGAGGAGTGTCGGTATTGCGAGGCGCCGCTCTCCCTGCCCTCCGCGGCCGAAACTTGGTTGGCGGCAGAGCCCGAGACCAGATCCGCCGCTGGGGTCGGGAAAGCAGGCGCTATTAAGCGCTCGATTTTCCTGGCCCCATGGCCTCCGCTTATCGGACTCGGGGGGGTCCGATACGCAGGTGGAGTTGGAGGCTGTGGAGGGGGGTAGCTGAACACCTCGCTACCCCGTGCAGGAGACGAGGCTCGGACAGACCGGGCCAGCACTAGTGTGGGGCTGCGGAAGAATTTGGATTCCCGCGCCTCGCGCGCACGTGCGAGGAGGCATCGTGGAGTTTTAGCCGGTAGGAGTCCGGCATAACCTTTCGGTTGCCCCCGCAGCCGGAGGTATCCATGAGGATTTCCCCACGCAAAAAAAAAAAAAGGTTAGGTTAGGTTAGGTTCCCCCCCGGACGGGTTCCCGCCTTGTCGTGGCGGGGGGGGGGGGGGGGGCTTAGTAGCCGTGGCTTGGTCAACCGCGGTGAACAAAGAGGAACCCCTTGGCTGGCCCGAGGTGTAGGGCCGGCCAAAGGTGGCCACTCCGAGTGGGCTTGACGAGCCCACTTCGGATGTGTGTTGGTGGGCTGCGGTTAGAGGGGTGTCCGCTTCCTCTACCGCTGCAGCCGAGGTGGAGTCGCGGAGGAAGAGGAGTGTTGGTATGGCGATGCGCCACTCGCCCTATCCTCCGCTACTCAAACGGGGCCGCACCGTTGATGCGGTGGTGGTGAGGCCGCAGGGGGAGAGGAGTGTCGGTATTGCGAGGCGCCGCTCTCCCTACCCTCCGCGGCCGAAACTTGGTTGGCGGCGGAGCCATAGACCAGATCCGCCGCTGGGGTCAGGAAGGCTGGTGCTACTGAGTGCTAGTTTTTCCTGGCCCCATGGTCTTCGCGCATCGGACACGGGGGCGTCCGTTGCGCATGTTAAATTGGAGGCCGAGGAGGAGGGCGCGCCATGTGTTCTGGTGCGCCTTACCTGAGAAGGAGGTGAGGGAGGAGTAGTCCTCTCCCGAGGAGAGGCCACCGTGGGGTGGCCAACGCAGGTGGGGCCGCGGATGTGTGCGAAAGCGTTCCCGTGGCCCTGCCAATATGCTACGAGGGTGGAATACCATGGGGTTTTAGTCGGTGCGAGTCCGACATAACCCGTCCTTGCCCCCGCGAGGCGGGTATGAGTAGGCATTTCCCCATGTAAAAAAAAAAAAAGGTTAGGTTAGGTTAGGTTAGGTTCCTGGGGGCGCCCATACAGGATGGTGCTGGGTAAGCTCCGGCCCTGGTCGCCCCCTCTGACGGAGATTATCGACCCGGATCTTCTGGAAAGGGTAATCAGCACGCTCTTTCCAGAGGACCGGTCAAGTCTCGAAGCTCACCTGTCGTCTTCATGGGAGTGGCAAGAGGAGATGGGGGTGACCGTTGAGGAGCTGGACCGAGTCATTAGCCGCCTAAAAGTCCGGAACACAGCACCGGGTCCCGACGGAATCCCGGGCCGGGCCCTAGTGCTGAGTCTGGCTGCTCTGGGGCACAGGCTCAGGCAGCTGTTTACCAGCTGTCTGCGGTGTGCCAAATTCCCCACAGCCTGGAAAGAAGCAAGGCTGGTTCTCTTGAAGAAGGACGGCAGGGCTGCAGATTCTCCCTCTGCGTACCGACCCATATGCCTGCTGGACGAGATTGGCAAATTGTTCGAGAGGATAGTTTCCACTCGGCTCAGCGGGCATCTGTCGCGCGTCGGTCCCGATTTGGCTGACAGCCAGTTTGGATTCCGACGGGAGCGTTCCACTGTAGATGCGATTATGCGCGTCCGCTCCCTGTCGGAACAAACAGTATCACGGGGTGGCGTGGCGTTGGCGATAAGTCTTGATATCGTCAACGCCTTTAACTCTCTACCCTGGGACGCAATCAGGAGGGCACTGGCACATCATCGAGTGCCCCCCTACCTGCATGGTATTATTGGGGACTACTTGCGCGACAGGTACATTGTGTACATGGCGAAAGATGGTAGAAAGATTCGGAGGGAGATCAGACGTGGGGTTCCACAGGGCTCGGTGCTGGGACCACTACTGTGGAACCTCGCGTACGATGCGGTTCTGCGGGTCGACCTTCCCGCTGGCGTAAATATCGTGTGCTATGCCGACGACATCTTGGTGATCGCCAGCGGGATAACTTTCGAGAGGACCAAGGAGCTCGCCGAACTTGGGGTGGAAGTCGTCGTCGCCAAAATCCACGATTTGGGTCTAGAAATAACGCCTTACAAGACCGAGGCCCTATGGTTCCATAAATTACCACGGGGCAGGGAACCACCCAACTCGTGCATCCGCGTGGGTGGGTCCGAAGTCAGAGTGGGGAGGTACATGAAGTACCTAGGCCTCCACCTTGACAGTCGCTGGGGCTTTGAAGAACATTTCGAGCGCCTAGTCCCCCGGATCGAAAGGGTGGCGGGTGCTATGCATAGACTGCTGCCCAATCTAGGGGGACCGACGGAGGAAGTACGTCGCCTCTATGCAGGAGTTATATGGTCCGTAGCTCTGTATGGAGCGCCTGTATGGGCAAAAAGGCTGGCCATCCGACGCTGTAGAACTAAAATTTACAGTGTCCAGCGGAGGATGGCCATACGGATCGTACGAGGATACCGCACCATATCCTTTGAGGCGGCGACAATCCTGGCTCGCTTTCCACCGCTAGATATACTGGCGGAGATGGACGCGAGGGTGTATGACCGAATCCGTGCCCTCCACCAGAGCGGTGGTAGCGAGCCAGAAGAGGCGCTCGAATCAGTTAAACGGCAGGAACGACAAAACGCCCTAGCGACATGGCGCACTCGACTCGAGGAGCGCTATGAATACAAACGCGTCATTGGAGCAATCCTGCCGGTCTTCGATGCCTGGATGCAGCGACGAGTAGGAAGACTCACTTACAGACTTACACAGATAATTACCGGGCATGGGTGCTTCGGTGATTATCTGTGTATCGGTCGCGAGGCGACGGCGAACTGCTTCCACTGTGGTGGACAGGACCAGGACTCCGCTTCTCATACGCTCGCAGTATGCCCAGCGTGGGAACGGGAGCGGACAATCCTGGTGAACCGCATTGGACGGGACCTCTCCCTGCGAGGGTCCTGGGGGCAGCAATTACTGTCCCCGGGACGTGCTATAGGTGTAGCAAAGCGACGGAGGGGCCCCGGTTGCGTTCCGAACGGAGATCCCGGGACCCCTCGTATACGCTGATGGTGACCACCGTGGGGTTATAGCCGGTATGAGTCCGGCATAATCTTTTCGTTGCCCCCGTAGCGGAAGGTATCCATGAGGATTTCCCCACGTAAAAAAATAAAAAAAGGGTTAGGTTAGGTTAGGTTAGGTTCCCCCCCGAACGGGTTCCCGCCTTGTCGTGGCGGGGGGGCTTAGTAGCCGTGGCTTGGTCACCCACGGTGAACAAAGAGGAACCCCTTGGCTGGCCCGAGGTGTAGGGCCGGCCCGAGGTGGCCACTCCGAGTGGGCTTGACAAGCCCACTTCGGATGTGTGTTGGTGGGCTGCGGTGAGAGGGGTGTCCGCTCCCTCTACCGCTGCAGCCGAGGTGGAGTCGCGGAGGAAGAGGAGTGCTGGTATGGCGAAGCGTCACTCTCCCTATCCTCCGCGACTCAGACGGGGCCGCACCGTTAAATTATGCGGTGGTGGTGGGGCCGCGTGGGGAGAGGAGTGTCAGTATTGCGAGGCGCCGCTCTCCCTGCCCTCCGCGGCCGAAACTTGGTTGGCGGCGGAGCCCGAGACCAGATCCGCCGCTGGGGTCAGGAAAGCGGGCGCTATTAAGCGCTCGATTTTCCTGGCCCATGGCCTCCGCGTATCGGATTCGGGGGGGTCCGATACGCAGGTGGAGTTGGAGGCTGTGGAGGGGGGTAGCTGAACACCTCGCTACCCCGAGCAGGAGACGAGGCCCGGACAGACCGGGCCAGCACTAGTGTGGGGCTGCGGAAGAATTTGGATTCCCGCGGCACCACGCGCACGTGCGAGGAGGCACCGTGGGGTTTTAGCCGGTAGGAGTTCGGCATAACCTTCCGGTTGCCCCCGCAGCCGGAGGCATCCATGAGGATTTCCCCACGAAAAAAAAAAAAGGTTAGGTTAGGTTAGGTTCCCGTGTGGGGAACTCTCGATGGGCGAAGCACTCGCCCATCGAGAGGGGCGAGTGCTTCGCAGCCGCGGAGGGATAAGCACGGACGATTCGTGTGCTCCAATACCTCGGCGGCTAGTGAAGCAGAGAGCGACATGGGGTTCACTACGGAGGACCCTGGCGATGGCGGTGAAAGCTGTGCCTCGCTGGGGAGCTCAAAGGCGGAGCTCAACGCCGCCAAGAGGGAGCAGCGTAAAGCCGTCGCGGCCGACGAAGTGTCGGAAATGGCCCGACGTGCTCGCGAGCGACGATCTGCTCTTGCGGCAGAAGGGGGAGAGCCATCTGCGGTGGCCTTAAGCCAGCTGGCTCTGGATGGGGTGGACTTAGTCCTGAAGGTTGCCACCAAGTCTGGCAGCCTGAAGGGCACGTTCACCCGTGGCTTAAAGGAGGCTGCCGCGGATATTAGGGAGGCGGTTGGCATCCTCCTCAACAGGACGGCCTCTGACGAGGTCGCAAAGTTACAGGAGGAAAACAGCCGCCTCAGAAATGACTTGGAGGACCTCCGACGGCAAGTCGCTGCGCTGAGCGAAGAGCAGCAGCGACGCACGTCCACCGATGCCGCACCTGTAGTGGCCCCGACTCCCGCACCGCGACCGGCAAGCCCTCGTACCGACGAAGAGGTCGAGCGCATTGTCCGGATCTGCATGCTCCAGTGCGGGAGCATGGTTAACGCTCGGCTGGAGGCGATTTCACGGCGTCTCCCGGCGGAAATCCTCCGTTCGCCTTTGGCGGCGGACACGCGGAGAACTGAGGAGCCGCCGAGACTTGCGCCTCAAAAGGGGAAGCCCGCGGAGGGTAACAAAAAGCCCGCGGAGGGAGCTCCTTCGAGCGAGCAGCCCACGACTGTCGGGTCTAAGGGTGATACCTGGGCAAAAGTCGTGAGCCGCAAAAAGGCCCGTAAAGCCGCCAAGAAGGCCGCAGCAGCTGCATGCGCCCCAGGCGGAACCGCAAATACGGCTCCTCAACCTGCGCGGCGGGCTGCCAAAGGCGGTCGCAAGAGACCGACTGTGCACGTCCCGCGGTCCAATGCCGTGACGCTTACGTTGCAGCCCGGAGCTGTGGAGCGTGGCGTGACGTACCAGTCGGTCATCGCTGAGGCCAAGGCCAAGATCAAATTATCAGATCTGGACCTTCAATCCGTCACCCTGAGGCAGGCTGCCACGGGTGCACGGCTGTTCGAGGTGGCTGGCACTGTGAGCAGCAGTGCCGAAAAGGCGGACGCACTGGCCGCCAAAATGAGGGAGGTCCTCAACCCTGAAGACGTCCGGGTCTCCAGACCAATGAAAACCGCAGAGGTGCGGATTGCTGGCCTGGACGACTCCGTGACCTCTGAGGAGGTGGTGGCGGCCGGTGCCAGAAGCGGAGAGTGTCCACCGGACAAGGTGCGGGCTGGCGATATACGCACCGAAGCCTCCGGACTCGGCATGGTCTGGGTTCGTTGCCCTGTGGCGTCGGCGAAGAAGATCGCTGATAGCGGCAGATTGCTGGTAGGCTGGGTGGCGGCAAGGACCAAGCTTCTACAGCCCCGGGCTTTGCAGTGCTTCCGGTGCCTGGAAAAAGGGCACGTCCGGGCGAAGTGCACCGCTGAGATTGACCGTAGTGACCTCTGTTTTCGCTGCGGCCAGCCTGGCCACAAGGCGGCCCTGTGCACCGTGGCGTTCAACTGCAGCCTTTGTTCTGCTGCGGGAAGGCCTGCAGAGCACAGAGTAGGCGGAGGGGCCTGTTGGGCGCCTGCCAGGAAGGCCAAAAAGAAAAAGGAAAAGAAGAGGAGCACTAAGCCTGCCGGGTTAACCTCGCTGCCCCCGCAGGCTAGCAGCTCCGCGGCCGACTCCCGGCCCAGGACCGTTGCCGAGGGGATGGAATGTCAATAATGGCACAATTCCATTCTCTCCATTTTCTCCAGGGCAACATCAACCACTGTGCAGAGAGTCAGGATCTCCTACTCCAGAGCATAGCAGAGTGGTCGATTCACGTGGCTGTGGTCGCCGAACCGTACTTCATTCCCGCCCGTGACAACTGGTTGGGATGCGCTGACGGTTTGGTGGTCATTATTGGCGAGACTCTGATCGACCCGTCTCGGGGCCGCGGCTGGGTTGCTGCGGTTACGGGCGGCATCGTTATTGTAGGGGCGTATTTCTCCCCCAACAAGAGTCTCGCCGACTTTGAGGGTTTCCTTGTCGAGTTGGGCGCCGTCGTAGGCCGTTATCACCCTCGTCCCGTTCTGGTGCTCGGGGATCTCAATGCCAAGTCATCGGCGTGGGGATCTCCGGTCACTGACCCTCGGGGCGAGGTGCTAGAAGAGTGGACGGTGACGACTGGTCTGGTCGTCCTGAATCCGGGTTCGGAATACACGTGCGCACGTGCGTGCGGCAGCGGGGTGGGTCGATAGTGGACGTCTCGTTTGCTAGCCCCTCTGTCGCCAGCCGAGTCCGCGACTGGCGTGTCGCCGCAGAGGTGGAGATGCTGTCGGACCATCGATATATCCGGTTCGACGTCTCTGCCCAGACTGCGAGCGGCCGCCATCCAACAACCCCGATTAACGACCGCCCGCGTTGGGCGCTTAAGCGCATCGACAGGGAACTACTCGAGGAAGCTGCCCTAGTTCAGTCCTGGATCTGGGAGTCGACGACGGACGGCCCCGTCGACGTCGAAGCGGTGGCGCTATGGTTTCGCGGGGCGATGACGCAGATCTGCGACGCGTCCATGCCCCGTGTCCGCCAACGGTCCGCAAAGCGCAGGATGAGGAAGAAAGTGTGTAATGCGAGAAGGGAGTGGCAGAAGACCAGAAAAAAGGGAGGCAGGTCTGAGGAATTAGCTGTGGAACGATTCCATAGTGTGAGAGCGGGATACCGACAGATGATGGGGGACGCGGAGCTGGCCCATTTTCGGAAAATTGCCAATACCGCTAACACTGAACCGTGGGGGCGTGCTTACCAAGTGGCGAGTGGGAGGTACCGTCCTCCAAGCAACGTTATAAATGCGGTTAAATTTGCGGAGGGCCACTCGGGGAGTGTGAGAGAGGCCATGCGGGATCTGCTCGGGGCGCTGTGTCCGGACGACGATCTGTCAAAGGACACAGAATACCACGGGCGGGTACGCCTGATGGCCGCTCTCGCGCCATCTGGGCCGGTCGCCGCTCCCCCTACCATTGAGTGTCTGGAGGGCATAGTTAGGGCTTTGCCCAACACTGCTCCGGGATTGGACGGAATTAGCGCAAAAGTTGTTAAGAACGTATGGAAGGCTGCACCCAGGGAATTCCACTGGGTGTATGCCAAATGCGTGGAAGAGGGGGCTTTCCCCGAAGTATGGAAGAATGGACGGCTGATAGTTATTCCGAAAGGTAATGACAGGCCTCTGACGGATCCCAAAGCGTACCGCCCGATAACGCTCCTCCCCATTTTTGGGAAGCTGCTGGAGCGTGTACTGCTACGATGTGCCCCGAGCTTGGTGAGGGGTATATCGGTATACCAGCACGGATTTTCTCCAGGTCGGTCCACAGAAACGGCGCTGCAAGACGTGCTTAGTACTGCGCGCGAGTCGCAGCGCAAGTATGTACAGGCCGTCTTTTTAGATATATCGGGAGCATTTGATAATGCGTGGTGGCCGATGATACTGCTGAAGACCAAGCAAGGGGGGATTCCACCTAATGTCTACCGTATGTTGGTGAATTATTTCATCAACAGGCGAGTGGGCATATTCGTGGGTGAGTGTGTTGAGTGGAAACGCTCGACCATGGGCTGCCCCCAGGGATCGGTCCTTGGACCGACCTTGTGGAATTTACTGCTGGATGATTTGTTGAGGCTGCCATTTCCTCTTGGTACGAAAATGCTGGCGTACGCAGATGATGTGACACTTCTGATAGAGGCGAACTCTAGAGCAGAAATAGAGAGAGCGGCCAAATCTGCACTGGAGCTGGTATCGTCGTGGGGTGAGAGAAACCGGTTGTCCTTCTCCTCCGCGAAGTCATGTACCATGACCATCAAAGGCAAGTTCCAGCGACCACCTGTTATCAGGATGGGGCTGGAGTCGATAAAAAGCGTAATGTCGGCTAAGGTATTAGGTGTCACGATAGACAATAGTCTATTTTTCATTCAGCATGCCAAGGACATAGGAGAAAGGGCTGGGAAATGCTTTGGGAAGATGTCGCGGGTGTCGGCTTCTTCTTGGGGCGTGCGCTACCCGGCCCTTCGTGTTCTATATAAGGGAACATATGTCCCAGTAGTGACTTACGCTGCGTCCGTTTGGGTTGATCGGGTGGGGAATTATACAGTGCGCACAGCACTGCTTAGAGCGCAGAGATCTTCACTCGTGTTGCTGACAAAGGGCTACAGGACGACAAGTACTGCGGCACTTCCGGTGTTAGCCGGCGTCCTACCGGCTGACCTGGAGGTCATACGTGCGGGTAGGACTTGTCGGATGCGTAGGAATGCAGATAACGGGGAGTTGAGCAGGCGCAAGCGCGAAATTTGGGTTGAAGTTGTGAATGCATGGCAGGAACGGTGGACGAATGAGACGAATGGCAGAGAATTATTCCGCTTTTTCCCGGACGTGGCGGTGCGACTCAATGCTAATTGGGTCGTGCCGGACTATCAAGTCTCGCAGATGCTCAGTGGGCATGGATGTTTCAGAAAGAGACTGTACGATATGAAATTGGCTGAATCGGGTATGTGTGAGTGTGGTGAGGCCTATGAGGATAGGCACCATGTCCTGTGGGAGTGTAAGTTGTATGATGACCTGCGATGTAAGATGATGGATGGAATTGTACGCGAAAGGGAAGGTCCCGTGTTCTACCCGGAACTTGTGGACGGTGGGGTGAACTTTGGCCGGCTGCGCGAGTTTGCGCATGGATGGCACGCAAGAAGGACGGCAATGGAAGGAAGAAACGTAAAAGTAGCCGAAGACCAGCCCGGAACCGAAGCCGTGATGTGTACGTCCAGCCCAGAAAGGGAGAGTGACACTACGGGACAAGGATCAGATTAAATAACTTGTAGAGAGTCAAGAAAGTGCACGCGGGAAAGAGCCCAGAGCAAGTACCGCGTGCATCTCTCGAGATTCGGCCCGTATAACCGTGAGGTTGGTGGGGCCATGGGAGGTGGAGGGTCCGCAAAGTGCCAGGTGTACTGGTGGACCGCCGAGATCGCGCAATTGCGCATAGCGTGCGTTGCGGCTCGTCGCCGGTACACCCGATACCGGAGGCGGCGTCGACGGGATTCCGCCGAGGAGGACGCGCTGTATGAGGTGTACCGCGCGTCTAAGGAGACTCTGTGGCTGGCCATCGGCGACTCAAAGTCGCGTGCCAGGGAGGAGCTGCTGGGGTCCCTAGATCGGGATCCGTGGGGGCGCCCCTACCGTTGGATACGGGGCAAGTTGCGTCCCTGGTCGCCTCCACTAACACAAAGGATGCAACCCCAGTTGCTAGAGTCGGTGTTATCGACTCTCTTCCCTGAGCGAGTGGGACACGTTCCCCCGGCGATGGCTTCGCCCTCAGCCACAGACTCTCCAGAAGAGGAGAGCACCGATGTCCCCGAGGTGACGCAAGCAGAGACGAGAGTGGCCGTGTTGCGACTCCGGGCTAAGAACACAGCGCCCGGACCCGATGGAGTTCCTGGTCGAGCTCTCGTCCTGGCTCTGAAGGAGCTAGAGCCCCAGCTGAGAGGGCTCTTCACGGCATGTCTCGAGCAGGGTCAGTTTCCCAGTGTGTGGAAGGAGGGGAGGCTGGTCCTGCTCAGGAAGGAGGGGCGCCCCGCGGACTCACCGTCCGCGTACCGGCCCATAGTGCTGCTCGACGAGGCGGGCAAACTTTTTGAGCGTATCATCGCAGATCGCCTCGTCAGCCACTTGTGCAGAGAGGGGCCGGACCTGGATGACAACCAGTTTGGTTTTCGTCGCGGGCGCTCCACCATAGACGCTATTACGCGCGTGAGGGCCCTGGCGGAGGAGACAGTATCCCGGGGTGGGGTGGTGCTGGCAGTGTCCTTAGACATCTCCAACGCTTTCAACACCCTACCCTGGAGTTGCATTCGGGAGGCGCTGAATTACCATCGCGTGCCTCCCTACCTCCGCCGCACAATAGGGGCTTACCTTGAGGAGAGATGCGTTACCTATTGGGGACGTGACGGCGCTGGTTGGCGCGTCATGTCGTGCGGTGTTCCGCAGGGATCGGTCTTGGGACCGCTCCTGTGGAACATCGGCTACGACTGGGTGCTGAGAGGTGAACTCCCGTCGGGCGCCGACTTGACGTGTTATGCAGACGACACGCTCGTCACTGCCCGGGGGAGTTCGCACAGGGAAGCAGCGTTGGTTGCCACGGCTGCGGTGTCACAAGTGGTGAACCGTATCCGGCGCCTGGGCCTGGAGGTGGCCCTAAGTAAGTCGGAGGCCATGGTGTTCCATGGCCCTCGACGCGCGCCGCCGCCGGGTTCACACATCGTGGTCAGCGGGCCCCGGATAGCTGTCGAGTCCACCATGAAGTATCTGGGATTGGTGCTCGACAGCCGATGGGAATTCGGACCCCACTTCCGGCGGCTGGCGCCCAAGCTGATGGGTGCAGCGGGCGCGCTATCAACGTTGCTTCCCAACTTGGGGGGCCCGAGCGCCGCCTGTAGGCGGTTGTACGTGGGAATCGTGCGGTCCATGGCCCTGTATGGGGCCCCTGTGTGGGCGATGGACATGACGGCCAGCACTCTCGCCATTCTGCGTAAACCGCAGAGGGCGATGGCCGTCAGATTCGTCCGCGGGTATCGCACGATTTCCTACGAGGCGGCTTGCGTCCTGGCCGTATCCCCGCCCTGGGACCTAGAGGCGAAAGTACTCGCGTCATTATATCGATGGCGCGAGGAAGAGCGGGCACGGGGCTCGAGGCCGGTGCAGCGGCAGATCGCGCTGCGCCGAGAGGAGCTCCGTCAGGTCCTGGTGGCGGAAATGCGGCAAAGGCTTCTGCGCCCTACCGCCGGCCTCGCTACCGTCGAGGCGATCCGGCCAGTACCGGGCGGACAACGCCCTTTTCTGGCCCCCATAAATGGGTCCAGGTGCGAGGGACTTGGGGAAGCCCCCCGCCACCCCTATTCGATGGACCCGAGGTGAATGCGCGCGCGCCCCTGAGGCGATACACGGGGTAGTTGAACACCTCACTATCCCGTACAGGAGACGAGGCCTGGACAGACCGGGCCAGCACTAGTGTGGGGCTGCGGAAGAATCTGGATTCCCGCGGCCCCATGCGCACATGTGAGGAGACACCGGGGTGGTTTTAGCCGGTAAGAGTCCGGCACGCACCTCCGCCTTTCCCCAGGCGGAGGTAGTCCATGAGGATTTCCCCCCGTAAAAAAAAAAAAAAAGATTTCGAAAGGGTTCCCGCCTTGTCGTGGCGGGGGGGCTTAGTAGCCGTGGCTTGGTCAACCGCGGTGAACAAAGAGGAACCCCTTGGCTGGCCCGAGGTGGCCACTCCGAGTGGGCTTGGCGAGCCCACTTCGGATGTGTGTTGGTGGGCTGCGGTGAGAGGGGAGTCCGCACCCTCTACCGCTGCAGCCGAGGTGGAGTCGCGGAGGAAGAGGAGTGTTGGTATGGCGATGCGCCACTCGCCGTATCCTCCGCGACTCAAACGGGGCCGCACCGTTGATGCGGTGGTGGTGGGGCCGCGGGGGGAGAGGAGTGTCGGTATTGCGAGGCGCCGCTCTCCCTACCCTCCGCGGCCGAAACTTGGTTGGCAGCGGAGCCCGAGACCAGATCCGCCGCTGGGGTCGGGAAAGCGGGGGCTATTAAGCGCTCGATTTTCCTGGCCCCATGGCCTCCGCGTATCGGACTCGGGGGGGTCCGATACGCAGGTGGAGTTGGAGGCTGTGGAGGGGGGTAGCTGAACACCTCGCTACCCCGAGCAGGAGACGAGGCCCGGACAGACCGGGCCAGCACTAGTGTGGGGCTGCGGAAGAATTTGGATTCCCGCGGCCCCACGCGCACGTGCAAGGAGACACCGTGGGGTTTTAGCCGGTAGGAGTCCGGCATGAAATGAAATTAAAGTTTCTAATGAAAGTTTATTGTTTCCAACATATTCTTAAATTAGTACAAGTTTGAGGACTTCTTTTAAGTATAAAGATACTTGTGGTAGAAGGTCCTCGCCCTCCCTTAACTAAATACATTCAACAAAAAAGAAACAGGGTATGTGTGTGTGTGTGTGTGTGTGTGTGCTGTGTTCGTGTATGTGTGTGTGCGCGCGCGCGCGTGTGTGTTTGTGAGAGTGTGTGTGTGTTTGTGTGTGCGTGCGTGTGTTTGTGTGTGCATGTGTGCATGTGTTAAAAAAGACAGTGAGTGAATGTGTTATAAGATAAATTGTAATAAATCTTCAGTTTGATCGTAATTAAGTGTCTTAAGCCACTGCATTATTTTTTTCTTACAGTCATATGTCTTTAATGGATATATTTGCAATATTTTATTAATCTGATTGTATAAGTGTTCTGATTGTTTGTCATATTGATGTTTCGCAAAGGTGGTTTTCGTTCTCCAAATAGGAGCTACGCTATAATTTTTTCTTTTACTACTGTAAATAGGATCAAAGGTCAAAGACTTATGTTTTTTCAATAAAGTGTGTAATATGTACAACTGCCTCACCGAAATCACCCCACATGATGAATACAAAATGCTAGTGGAGTACCTGTACGGTTTAAAATGCATAACCTTTAGTAGACATCTCTGAGCTCTCTCAATTTCAATAAATTTACTTTTGTAAGTACCTCTCCAAATTGGTATACAATATATTACAATGGACTGAGCAAGCGCTACATATATTTGATTCAAAAGATGTAAAGTGGCAACATGTCTTAAAGTTTTAAATATCCAAGTGAGCTTTCGAATTCTACTAGATACTAATTCAACATGTCTGTACCAAGAAAGTCGCTGATCCACCATAACGCCCAGATACTTTGTATATGAAACTTTTCCAATAGGTGTACACGTACAGTTACTACCTCTGGAAGGATTGTTACATTTATGTATTTTGATTCTAAAATCATCCTTTGGCTGTGATCGACTAGTCATAGAAAAACATATGAATTGAGTTTTACTAACATTCAAAGTGAGTAGCTGAACACCTCGCTACCCCGTGCAGGAGACGAGGCCCAGACATATCGGGCCAGCACTAGTGTGGGGCTGCGGAAGAATTTGGATTCCCGCGGCCCCGCACGCACGTGCGAGGAGGAACCGTGGGGTTTTAGCCGGTAGGAGTCTGGCATAACCTTCCGGTTACCCCCGCGGCCGGAGGTATCCATGAGGATTTCCCCACGCTTGGTCACCCGCGGTGAACAAAGAGGAACCCCTTGGCTGGCCCGTGGTGTAGGGCCGGCCCGAGGTGGCCACTCCGAGTGGGCTTGGGAAGCCCACTTCGGATGTGTGTCGGTGGGATGCTGTGAGAGGGGTGTCCGCTCCCTCTATCGCTGCAGCCGAGGTGGAGTCGCGGAGGAAGAGGCGTGCTGGTATGGCGATGCGCCACTCGCCCTATCCTCCGCGACTCAGACGGGGCCGCACCGTTATATGATGCGGTGGTGGTGGGGCTGCGGGGGGAAAGGAGTGTCGGTATTGCGAGGCGCCGCTCTCCCTACCCTCCGCAGCCGAATCTTGGTTGGCGGCGGAGCCATAGACCAGATCCGCCGCTGGGGTCAGGAAGACTGGTGCTTCTGAGTGCTAGTTTTTCCTGGCCCCATGGCCTTCGCGCATCGGACACGAGTGCGTCCGTTGCGCATGTGAAATTGGAGGCCGAGCAGGAGGGCGCGCCATGTGTTCTGGTGCGCCTTACCTGAGAGGGAGATGGGGGAGGAGTAGTCCTCTCCCGAGGAGGGACCGCCATGGGGCGGCCAGCGCAGGTGGGGCCGCGGATGTGTGCGAAAGCGTTCCCGTGGCCCTGCCAATATGCGACGAGGGTGGAACACCATGGGGTTTTAGTCGGTGCGAGTCCGACATAACCCGTCCTTGCCCCCGCGAGGCGGGAATGCGTAGGCATTTCCCCATGTAAAAAAAAAAGGTTTGGTTAGGTTAGGTTAGGTTAGGTTTTTTTTTCGAAAAATTTAACATAATATAGTCTTTTTTTTTGCTCGTTATTCTTTTTATTTTTTTTTCCTCTTTTTTTAAGTTTTTTTTTGTTTTTTTTTTTGTTATTTTTTTTGTTTTTTTTTGTTTTTTTTTTGTTTTTTTTTTCTTAACTATGTTTTTAAAATCTTAATCTATACATATATATATATATATACTAATTTATATAATACTATTACAATTCACAAAACAGCCTTATTTATAAAATAATTAAAGTAAAACGAAACATTGTTGCGAACATGACACTTTAACTTCCTTTAGCTTTAACGTCACTTTAATATTATCGTTTGAATGTCTTTTACGCCACTTCGTCTCGGACCACGTTCATAATGTTGTTCGCAACCTTTAAGTCTCGATGATGTATTGCCGTTTTGATGTTATAATCCCTAATTCTGCTTGTGGTGGCAGACTCGGCGCGTAAAATGAAACTGGCAACTGCATCTTCCTCACACCAATCTGTAAAGTAGGTACAATGGCTCATATGACGTGAGATTGCCACCACTGCATGGGGAATACTGTTGTATAGGCGTTGTTTCTCTCTGGTTGATCGCACAATTACCACCGTCTCGCTCACGAGCCCCTGAGATTCATGTATGGTAAGAGTTCGCGAACCCTTCCCTTTTCCGTAGCCCTGGCTGATGAGACTTTCCTTTTTAACCTGGGTGTGTCCCAGATATAACGTATTTTCAAGGGACTTTGGAATCTGTGAACCCGTGTACCTCTTCAGCTCTAGGGATCGCAGCCTAGTATGAATTGACTAAATCAAATCAAGAAGTTGCAGCGGTGTTTGAGAAATATTTTACTGATGTTCCTATCTTGACAACAGAGTCATTGAATGCTTCTCCAACTGTCGCCGAATCATTACTTAAACAGAATGTTAAAACCTGTTTAAAAGAATTTAGATTTGAAAAAGTATTACCGCATAATATTGTAAAATACTTCAAAACCATTGATGTAAAGAAAACCGCAGATTTGTGGGGGATTTCCGTTACAGTGATTGCGTCCATAATAGATTTAATTGCACCTCATCTTGCTATTATTTTTAATACTTGTATCGATTCTGGTGTGTTTCCTGATTTAATGAAGTATAGTAAAGTAATACCTTTATTTAAATCTGGTAGTACATTGGACCCCGCTAATTATAGACCTATTCTGTACTACCAACTCTCAGTAAAATTTTTGAAAAAATAATTTTGGATCAATTGTTAATTTTTTTTAATACAAATAAATTACTTCATAAAAATCAATTTGGTTTTACAAGGGGTCGCTCGACGTCTGACGCCGGTGTTGAGCTTATGAAATATATTTTTAATGCCTGGGAGAATTCACAAGATGCCTTAGGTATTTTCTGTGACCTTTCCAAGGCTTTCGATTGTGTTCATCATGATACATTAATCAGGAAACTACAACATTACGGTGTAAAAAATTTGGCGCTTAAACTTATTACTTCATATTTAAGTAACAGAACTCAAAAAGTCGTCATTAATGGTAAATGTTCCTCCGGATCGGTAGTATCAATGGGCGTTCCTCAGGGCTCGATTCTTGGCCCATTCCTGTTCTTAATCTATATTAATGACTTACCTTATCTTGTAGGGGACAATCACGATATAGTATTATTTGCTGACGATACCTCTTTAATTTTCAAACTGAAACGGCAGTCAATTAAATATGACGATGTAAATAATGCTCTATCGAAACTAGTACATTGGTTTAACGTCAACAATTTGCTCTTAAACGGCAATAAGACAAAATGTATTAAATTTACAATACCTAATGTAAAACATTCAAAAACCAATGTGCTCTTAAATGGGGAGGAGTTGAGTCTTGTGGATACCACTGTTTTTCTCGGTATTACTATTGACGCGAAACTTCAATGGGGCCCCCATATATCTAAATTAGCAAGCAGACTTAGTTCTGCAGCATATGCTGTAAGAAAGATTAGAAGTCTCACAGATGTTGAGACAGCTAGGTTAGTGTATTTTAGTTACTTTCATAGCGTAATTTCTTATGGAATTTTGCTATGGGGTAATGCGACTGATATTGAAGCTATGTTTGTTTTGCAAAAGAGAGCCGTACGGGCGATTTATAATCTAAATTGTAAAGAGTCCCTTAGAGAAAAATTTAAAGAAATAAACATATTAACTTTAGCATCGCAATATATTTATGAAAATGTAATCTATGTACATAAAAACATAAATAGCTTTAATAAGAATAAGGATGTTCATACCTTAAACACTAGGAACAAACATAAGCTTGTAATGCCACTTACAAGACTCCACAGAATTAGTAATTCATTTATGGGGCAATGTATACGCTTTTACAACAGAATCCCAGAACATGTTCAAAGTTTGTCAATAAACAAGTTTAAAAGTTTTATTAAAGAAAAACTGTACAAAAAGGGTTATTATAATATCAAGGAATACATGAATGAAAATAACCCCTGGGAATAAGGTGATCGCCACCATGCTGGTTCTATGAAAATTCATTTAAAATTGTATAAACAAAATTATTGTTAAGTGAAATTATGTTTAAAAAAAAAGTCCCGCTGGGTTTCTTGCTGGTTCTTCCCAGGACGGAGGTATTTTCCGAACCAGTGGTAAATAAAATAATGACTTTCAATAAGTATTATGTAATAATCCATATTGAATAAAAATCATTCTATTCTATTCTATTCTAGTATTGGATGAGTAAATGCCCTCGTAGATCTCATTTAGTGCATACGCTACATCCAATGGGTTTCTGTGCGTGCAGAGCCATTCGTGGTTGATATTAGCCACTAGATTTGGACGAGTATAGTGCAGTCGAAACAGATCGTGCCGGTCGATATACGGCAGCTGGTTGTTGTCGCCTATAAGAAGAATTTCACTTGCACCCGTGATTTGTACTGCCATTACTATGGCCCCAAAATGGTTCATAAGCGCTTCGTCAATTAAGAGAGGGGTGTATTTCTCAGACGCCGTTATGCCATTTACCAAGATTGAGGCCACAGTCCGCACCTTCCTTGCTGTGTCGGCTCCTACACGTGATGCTAACTTCTCCCTCAGGTCGCTTGCAGCTACAGTTGTTGTTGTTATTATGATATCTTTTTCCACCTTAAAACTATTAATAACCCAAGATGTTTTTCCACATCTGTTATTTTTGGTAACTGCCAATGCCCAAGAGTGCCGCCTTTCTCCAAGGTTATGGACACAGCCTTAAGCCTGTCCAGGATCTTGTCCTCAAGCATAACCCTCGTACAGTTTGCTGTTACCACTATGGGGTCGTGAGGAGGTGTTCGAAAGACAAGTTGACCCAACCGCTTTGTCTCAGTTCTGTCCAAAGCCACAAAACCACTTGTTGCGTTGTATGCCGCCATGTACAATCCCGACGCACTCCCTTTAATTACTTCAGCTGTGTCGTTGTTGTACACTGCGGCTTCGGATTCCTCGAGCTTCACCACAAGCTGATCTTCACAACCTCGGTGAAAGGTTTCCAAGATGGTCTTGCAGGTTATGATATTAACCTCTCTGGTAGCTTTTACGATAGATTTAAACTCTAGGAATGCATTTATCCAGTGGTCCTGGCTCCGATGCCTCCCTGAGGCTCGGCAGAGTGACTTGTCCCATGTCTGCTTTCGTCCATGTGCATAGGGATTTTCTTGTTTGACCTTTGGGGAAGTGCTTTGCAACGCTCTTAACAGTGGCTACCATCTTCTCTGTTGACCTCAGATATTCTCTTTTCTTCGGAATTACTGCGAGGATTGCAGCGATGACTTGACCGAAGGTGCTAGCGACTGCTGCTACTTTGTCTATTGTTTCGGCTGGGATTATTCGTGGCCGCTTAAATTTTCTCCTTTCGGCGTCCATTTTTTGTTGCAAGCGTTCGGATCCGTTTAATACTTCTTCTGGGCTTACTATGGGATATTCCCTGCTGTTAGTAGGGTACGAGCATGAAGGTTCGTTGGGTCTGAGTGGTTTCATAAAACTGAGGTTTTCACCTCTGTCTTCGTATACCACCACCTCATGTTGTTCTGAGGCTTTTAACACTCCCATGTAGTCTTCTACCTTCTCTTTCTCATATTCTACCACCATAGCATCTACGCTTATTATTTTTGCTGGTACTTCTTTAGCCTCACCTGCCTCCGCAAGCACAGCTAGCACTGAGCATGCCTGGGCGAACTTGGTGATTTCGTCGCCTTTTTCGAATAGTGCGATGGTTTTGTTTCGCGTGCGGACTATTCGACAGTGATTGTTTGCTACTTTTATCTTCTGTAGCGTCTCATACTTCTTACGTTTTATGCTTGTTTTGAAGGTGCTGCCTTTTAGGAGTAAAGCGAGGCCGGGTGAGATGATTATTCTATTTGGTTCATCGCGTTGCAGAAGCAAATACCTAGCCTTTCAGAGGATTCGTCCATAAACATGGCTACTGTTTTAAATCTAAGACCTGGGTTACCTAGTTCAGCATATTCCAGTAGTTTCTTTGCGGGCTTATTAATTGTTCTTCTGTGTTCTATGTCTTTGTTTTGTGTTGTTACATTACTTAAATTCACGAAATTCAACGACTCAGTTTGCTGAGTTGTTACTGGAGGAAGAGTACTGTTTCTTTTAGCAGCTATACGAATTGTATGTTCTGCAAACTTTAAGAAGTGCGGTCTTTTATCAGCGTCGTCCAAGATATTGTGTAACACTTCTTTATTTATTTTTGTGCCTACCCTAAATTCAAGGTCTATTCTGGCCATCTGGAATCGTGGGCAGTCCAGGATGATGTGCCACACAGACTCACTGATATTTGGGTTGCACTCACAGCCGGGACTGTTTTTCAACTTGAACCGATGTAAGTACTCAGCCATTCCGCCGTGTCCTGTAATGATTTGCACTTGGTAGTGTGTCAGTTTTACTTTCCTCACGATGCGGCAAGCTTTATCTACATCGGGGAAAAACGTTTTGGTGACTTGCCCTGTACTGGAGGCGTTGTACCTATCCTGCCATTTCCGTATAGACTCTTCTCTGATCTTTCTTTTGACATAAGACAACAGGACTTCTGCATAGTCTGGGACAGTTGTTGCTTGTTGGGCCGCGGTCTTCGCTAGCTTATCAGCGCGTTCGTTTCCGGCAGTCCCCACGTGCGCTCGTAGCGAGAACATCCGCACTCGTCGCCCCTGTGACCGGATGTCTTCTATGCACTCTTTTATATGCTTCGTCAGAGGATGGATAAGTTTAGGGTTTCCCAACAGGTCGAGTGAGGACCTAGAATCACTCATAATGTTTATGGATTTTTCCCTGCTATTTTTTGCCAATTGAACCGCCCTGTAAAGTGCATATAGTTCTGATTGAAACACGGTGCACGAAGGGGCTAAGCTGAAAGTCGAGTAATGGATTTCATTACCTTCCTCCCACCAAGTTAGAGCAGCTCCAACTTTTCCCTCTATCTTACTGCCGTCTGTATAAATTTGGGGGCCAGTAATCCGGCGGGAGTCTAAAGATTCGAGATCCGCGCCCTCTAGGAGCTCGTACTCTGTTGTTATGAGTGTCGAGGGGTGTGAAAGATCCAAATAGCTCACTCTCTTCTCCAGTCTCCTTCCAGGTGGTAAATAGTCTGTTGAGATACCTTTTTTTGCTTTGTACAAACTTGCAGCTTCCTGGATTCTCAGGTCCAATGGTAATAGACCAGAGAGTACCAGAGACGCCATGAGCGATACTGTGCGGTACGCTCTGCAGATTTTTTGTGCAAATCCTCTTTGAAGATTGTCCAGTTGATCGCGAATCATTTGCAACTCTGTCACTGGAGCCCATATGCTTGAAGCGTACAACACAATCGGCTCTATGACCGCGACATATATTGTCCTTGTTATTTCTCCATTTAAGCCCCATGTTACTTTTGCGGCGCACGCTAGCTGTTTATAAATTTCCGCAGCTTTTTACAGACGGCGGTCACATGTGGTTTGAATGTGAGTTTCCGGTCTATTATATCAGTCTATCTATATATAAGTCTATCAGATCAACCAGTTGCAGTATATTTTCTGACATGTAGAGTTTTGGGAGATTGAATTTAAGTTTCCTTGTCAGAAGCATCGCGTTAGTCTTGTGTGCTGCGAAAGTTAATTTGTTTTCCTCTCCCCATTTGACTACTTTCTGCAGTATTGCGTTGGCTGATTCCTCCATGGTATTGACCGTGTGGTCGGAGAATACTAGGACTCCGTCGTCTGCAAATGCCTGACAATATACTCCTTCATCTGTTAGTTTTTGCAACAAGGGATCTAAAATGATGTTCCAAAAGGTTGGTCCTCCGATAGACCCTTGCACACAAGCTTTTGTGGTGTCCCTCTCGCTTGTTGTTCTGGCGTAGTTTACCAGGATCTTACTACGGTCACTAAGGTATGAGTTTATCATTGCGTAGATATTTCTTGGGCACCTCTTTTTTATGAGCTGGTGCTTGAGTGCTGGCCACCATGCGTTGTCGAAGGCTCCCTCTATATCCAAAGAGATGATAAGCACCATCTTTTTGTTGAGGAGTTCTGATCTTACATGGTCCATTAAGTTGTAGAGGGCATCTTCGCTTCCGCGCTGTGGCATGAAGCCATATTGGTTCGGATTTAACATGGGTATGGTGTGCCATTGCAAGCGACCCACCATAAGTTTTTCGACTATTTTCCCCAGGACTGGTAGTAGGCCTATGGGCCTGTAGGACTTTGGGTGAGTGTAGTCCTCTTTTCCAGGTTTACGGAGAATTATGACGTGTGCTTTTTTCCATTGCTTGGGAAAGTATGCTAACGATAGACATTTATTTGCCAACGCCAAGAATACCTCATTTTCGCTTTGAATGGCTACAGTACAAATATATGAAGTTAAGCCATCTTGACCCGGAGCTTTTTTTGGGTTCAATGCTTTCAGCACTGTCTCCAGTTCGGCCGGTGTGAAGGGTGGATCATCATCAGAGAGGTCTTCTATGTCCTCCGGTCTTTTGTCTTGAACAGACTTGTTTCTAGAGCAGATCTCGAATCGCTGTACAA
Source organism: Parnassius mnemosyne (assembly GCA_963668995.1). Classification (NCBI taxonomy): domain Eukaryota; kingdom Metazoa; phylum Arthropoda; class Insecta; order Lepidoptera; family Papilionidae; genus Parnassius; species Parnassius mnemosyne. The sequence goes on from CAVLGL010000093.1 coordinate 67,971,565, forward strand.
ATTACAACTCTGCGCTGGTATTTTAATTACATATTTGGTTGCTTCAAGGATAGCCAGCAGTTCTGCCTGGTAGACGGTGCAAAAATTTTCCAATTTAAAGGCAGGCATATAAACTTCAATTCGATCTGTTCCGCGGGATGTGGGGTCTTTGAGTATTCTACTTTCATTTCTACCTCTCTGTTACCCACTACTCGTCGGGATAAACCTTTCTTTATTACATAAAGCGAGGCTGCTTCCCGGATCCTTAGATCCAAAGGAAGCAGCCCGGCGAGTACTAGGGCTGAGTGTAATGATGCTGTCCTGTATGATTTTATAATTTTCTGCACAAATCCGCGCTGCACCATATCGATTTGTTTTTTAACTTTTTGTTTGTTAACTGCTGTCACCCAAGCACTGGCCGCATACAAAATTATCGGCTCCACCACTGCAGTGTATATAGTCCTGATGATCTCCGGGTTTAGGCCCCAATGTATCTTTGCGGCTCTCGAAAGCTGATGATACAGGTTCTGTACCTTACAACATACATTTTTTACATGTTTGTCGAAGGCAAGCCTGTCATCGACTGTGAGGCCGAGTATTTTTATTTCTCTTGAGAGGCCGATGCTCTTCCCGCCCATCTCCAGAAGTGGTGCGTCGTACTTAAGTTTGTTTGTTATTATCATCGCTTTGGTTTTGTCTGGCGCAAGCTTAAGCTTATTTCTCGCTCCCCACTTATGGACATGTGCAAGAGTCACATTTGCCTGCTCCTGAACCTGTTTTGCCGTGTCCCCAGAGAAAATCAGGACTACATCATCCGCAAAAGCCTGACAATGTGTCTCTTTCGCACTCAATTCCTTCAATAGTGGGTCCAGCAATATGTTCCAAAAAATCGGACCCCCTATTGAGCCCTGCACACACCCCTTTGTGGTATTTTTTACCCATTCTGCCCCCGCCTATCTCAGGCACACTATTCTGTCCCTGAGATAACTATCTATCAGGCGTCTTAGGTTTACTGGGCATCCAGTCTTCGCAAGTCCACATCGTATCGCCGGCCGCCAGGCATCATCGAAGGCTCCCTCTATGTCTAGTGATATCAGTAAGATGAGCTTTTTGTCTTTTAGCTTGGTTGTTATGAACTGCATCATATCATAAAGGGAGTCCTCGGTGCTACGCTGCGGCATGAACCCATATTGTTTCCGGCTTAGCTTTGGTACGATGTGCCACTTGATTTTTCGAACTACCATTTTTTTCGAAGACCTTGCCCAGCACAGGCAATAGCCCAATCGGCCTGTAAGATCTGGGGTGTGTGTAGTCCCTTTTACCCGGTTTCCGTAACACTACCACTACCGCCTTCTTCCATTTATTGGGGAAGTATGTGAGTTCCATACATTTATTGACCAGTGCCAAGAACAGTCCTAAATCCACGATTATAGCTACTCTACAGATGTCTGATGTAAAGCCGTCGTCACCTGGCGCTTTTTTCGGATTAAAACTTGACACGGCCCACGTTAGTTCCTCCGCCTTAACCTTCCAATGTCTTTACACCTTGTACAAGCGGGATTTCGTCCTGTCGCACCATTGTTCGGCTAATTACTCTATACACACTATCCCACATAGTCTCTCTCTCCTGCTTGCTACAAAAGTCTTTCCAACTGGTGGTCTGAGCCCTCTTTATTTCCTGTTGATATTCTTCTTTCGCCCTTTTGTACTGCTCGACCACCCACTCACGACGGACTGGCGCTACGTATGAGATACGGCGTCTCAATCTGGAGACCTCCTTTTTCTGCTGTGTTAGCTCCTCAGTCCACCAGGGAAATCCTACTCGTTTTTAAATATTTAACTTTGGTATACTGTATTCGCAGGCTTCTGTCATTGAATTTGTGAAATCGTTAATTCTTTCCTCTAATTCTTCTGTATTTGTTAATCCATCAATTGTTGCTTTATCTAACCTTTTGTCATTCCAAATCTGGACAAGTTTCTCACGAAACTTGTTCCAATTTGCCTTCTTCGTGTTGTACATCCTAGTCGTTCTCTTTATATCCGTGCCTATTGATTTCTTCAAATTTATGTCGAATAAGATTGCCCTGTGGTCTGAACTAGTTATTTCATCGGATAGTCTCCAGTTATGCATCCTTCCGAGCAGGCTAGTCGAGCAAGTAGTGATATCAACACAGCTCGAGAATCTTTTCCCACCTCTAATGATATCAAATGTAGGCTCAGTACCCCTGTTTAAAGTATGTAGTTCCAATTCATCAAGCTTTGCAACAAGCTCCACTCCTCTAATGTCTGTTTCACGACTTCCCCACCAGGTGTTCCACGCATTTACGTCACCACCGAGTATTACGTTCCTTGTCCCTATGCTTTCCACGGCCGTTCCAATCATGTTCAAGTATGGTTCGATTGGTTTATCCCCCTCTAGGTAGACGGACACCACTCCAAGCTCCCAAGCCCCTGTTCTGAGTTTTGCGACTGCAATATTCTCTGTTGTCAGACTGGGGCATGGGGTCATGTCGATTGTGTCGTCGAATAGCACAATTGCCGCCTTTATAACCTTTTCAGTGTACTGGCTTCTGCTGCATTGTACTATTCTCGTCCCCGAGTAGTTTTTTATCTGACCAATCCGTCCAATGTAAGGCTCCTGTACCATGGCAAAGGATATCCTCCTTTTTGCCGCCTCTGTGATTAGTTCGGCCGTGGCCGCATCTTTGTAGGTTCGCCTGGAATACGTGATATCGGTGGTTTTCGGCGTTTTGTTCAATGTTCGACCCCGGGACAACCCTAGCAGTATGCTACTGTAGACCTTGCCAGGGCTTCCCATTTCCTCCTTATTGGACAGTCTGCGCTGAAGGCATTATGCTCTTTTTTGTCGAGATTTGCCTTGTCACAGTTTTTACATACTGGCGGTCCTCCAGATAACCATTCCGCACATTCAGATTTTAGATGTGGTCCTCCACAGTGACAGCATACATCACTCGTCTCAGTACATGTTCTTTTGCTATGTCCATATCCTAAACATTTCGAACATTGAACCAGAGGGGACTGATCCATTACTCTGATTCGTTGAAGATCAATATGGATAACTCCAGCTTTTATTAGGCGGTTCCATATTTGAGGTGAGACTCTAACAACCACGTGCGATGTGTGCGGGTTTCTGGTCTTTTTTCTGTATTTGACCTCCATTCTATCATCCTTGTTTAATACGTCTTTAAAAAGATGTTTATTTTGCATTCTTATAGCCTTTTCTATTTTCTCATCTGTGTTATACTGTAGGACATCCCTCAGGATTATGAGTGGGTCCTTATTTTGTATATAGTCTACATTTAGGTCTTTCCCTGCCATCTTTAGTCTTTCCTTGACTCTACTTATTTCCTTCTCTGTTCGACATCCCACTATTACCTTTCTGTCCCTTGCCTTCCTAATCTTGTCTATTTTTAGTCTTTCCTCTTTAGCATTTATTGCTTTCCTTATCTTATCCATCACCTCGTCTCCTGTTTCTTTTTCATCATTGGATGTAATTATCACCGAATGCATTGCCGTTTTTTCTGAAAGTAAGCCCCTTTGTGGCCCAGCCACTACACTCGCATATGTCACTCTATCTTCCTTAATTTCTTCTCTTAATTTTTACATCTCTCTTCTGCTCTCCTCTATAAGTTTCCCGTGTTCATCCAATTTCTTCATTAGGTTTGTTCTTCTTCCCTTCTTTTCTTATTTTCGTTTTCCTGTCTCTCCTCTTCCTTCTCCTGATATTGAGATTTCTCCACTTTCTCTATATTCTTACCTGTTTCTGCTTCTTTCACTAATTGATAAAGTCTCTCTATTACCTGAGTGACTTCCATTTTAATGTCAGTCCTCAGGTTTCTAGAGTTGCTAAGGTGTAATTTGGCCTTTTGCAAACAGGCTCGAGCGTCTGTCAGGCGATCCACATACTTTGTTGTAGTTATTTCGGTTTTTGGAGAGCTGTCTGTGCTCTCTGTTACTATTTTACGAGCTGTTCCTCTTGCTTCCTGAGATGGAATAATTTTTTGTTTCTGTCGAGCCAATGGGGCTACCTTTTTCGGAGAGGACTGTTTTACAGCTTCCGTGTCTGTCTTTCCTGATTCCCACTCACCGATGCTTTTTCGCACGCTGGGGGCCTGTGTTATTGGGTCCTTTTTAGTAGAAGGACCTGCCTTCTCTATCCCGTTTGGTGAACCGTGAGGACTTTTGTCCTTGGCACTATCCTCGGTCTGTTTTGTGGGGGTGCGGAAGCCAAACATTTTGCCAGGGGAACGCGTTAGGTTTCAACAGTCAACAGCAATAAAAAATAAATCAAGTATGTGTGTCAATTAATTAAAAGATTCTTAAAGGTTTGTAGAATTTTTAAAATTTTGCAGTAACTAATAGGTTACAGTAAAAACACGTTTTCCTAATTAAAAAGAACCACAAATACCCCGTCTCCGTTCAGGACAAATTTTTGTTATATGTAGAGTCGTGACTCTACCTATTGAATTTCGTCACTCTTATATTCAGTCAATATCTATATATGTACATATATATACTTATCTTCACGCACAATCCCTGACGGGGTAGCCAGAGAGAACAGATCGCCAAGTGTCACGATCCGTACATATCTCTTTCGCTTCTTTCAGATTCATTATCTTCTTCATACATGCACGTCTAGGTATCCGAGTACTCTTGACCCTACCCTCTTCGAGCAATTTGCTCACATGGTCTTCGAAAGTTAGTCTCGGTCTACCTCGACACCTTTTAATATTAACTTTCGCGCTATATATTTTCTTCACCATTCGGTCTTCACTCATTCGCTCAACGTGCCCAAACCACCGAAGCACGCCCTTATCAATTTTTGTGATAAGGTCATCTTTCAAACCTGCCATATTGCGAATCTCTTCGTTTCGCTTTCGGTCGGCCATAGTAACGCCGCACATTTTACGAAGAGATCGCATCTCCACTGCATTCAACTTACTTTTATGCTTCTTCTGGCATACCCAGGTTTCGCTGCCATATAACAAAGTCGGTACCAACACTGCGTTATGTATTGCAAGGCGTGCACTCTTCGCTACGCCTTGCCTTTTGACTAACGCAGTCAGGGCACCATTGACTTTGTTCCCGGCAGCGACACGCCTGTCCACATCTAAATCACATCTTCCATCCCGGCTAAAAGCACTCCCCAAGTATACAATTTCATTTACCTGTTCTAGACATTCCTGATTTACCCATATTTCACACTTCGTTCTCTCTTCGTCCCTTTCAAATACCAGAACCTTAGTTTTATTAGCATTCAAACGGAGACCTTTAATTTCACATTCCTCTTTCATACACGTGACTAATGCCTGCAGTTCTGCCTCTGATGGTGCAATAAGCACTGCATCATCAGCATACAGCAGACAATTTACTTTTATGTCACCCAATTTCACACCCAAACAGCTATCTTTCAGCTTTTGTAAACAGCTGTCGAGATACAGTATGAACAGCCAGGAAGACATGACACAACCCTGTTTTACGCCCGTTTGGACGCTAAACATGGGTGACAGGTCATGCCCTACCCGCACACAGGCTTTACAGTCACAGTAAAGAGACTGCACAGCCCTTAGCAATCGGCCATCCACACCATACCCCGGCAACAGTTCCCACATTTTCTTCCTTACAACCTTATCAAATGCTTTCTCAAGATCCACAAAAGCACAGAAAATCTTCTGGTTAACAGCCAGAAGCTTTTCCGTGATCATACGGAGAGAAAACATTTGATCCGTGCATCCTCTTCCAGGTCTAAATCCGCATTGTGCCTCCCATAGAAATCTTTCCGATTTCTCTTGCATCCTACGTGTCAAAACCTTCGAGTAAACTTTACTTGCTAAACTGGTCAAGCTGATCGCCCGATAGCACCCGCAGTCAAAATGTGAACCTTTACCTTTATATAAAGGCACAATGACTGCGGATCGCCAATCATCCGGGACATCCCCCGTCCGCCAGCACAAATTGCACAGCAGATGAAAGCTGTCCCAGACGCGAGGCCCACCATACTTGACCATTTCAGCAGTAACTCTGTCTAGTCCCGCAGCCTTACCACATTTCAAACTTCGAATCGCACGTTCAATCTCTTTCATACTGATGACCTCAGTGTCATCGAGGTCCGGGTCTGGCGTGCCAGTCACGGCGTCATCCCCGGATCCCTCACTAAGATCATCACACGCATACATTTCTCTATAAAATTCGCTCCATCGCTGCATGACGTCCGATTTTTCTGAGAGGACGTCATTAGTTCTCGAAAGCACTTTGTTCATTCTTAAGGCCGTCGCACCACTTCGGGTCCTTCCAACCTCTTTCCAGAAGAGTTTGGAGTTCTCCTTAAAGTTGTGCGACAACCTTTCATCCGCTTCCATTCTACACCTTTCACGCACTTCCTCAATCAATGCTTTCGTGCGAACTTTCTGCAGCCTATATCTTTCTTTCATCTTCTCTCTCATATCTTTATCATTACTAGAGGCCAAGTAGTCTAACCATGCTTTCTTCTTCTTCTTTACAGCTTCTTTCACTTCATCATTCCACCATGCATCTCTTCTTTTACTACTGCCTCTTTTTATTGTCCCACACACTTCTTCCGCTGCACTTACCATTCCATCCCTAAGGTTCTGCCATGTTCTTTCTACACATTCGTTTCTGCCATCGATGGTGTCAAGCTTTTCGGCTACCCTCGCATGATATTTGTCCCTAGTATCCGCTTCCTGAAGCTTCCAGCTTCGGATGCGACATGTACATATATATGTCCGTAAATTTCCTTAAAGTAAGATTATTTTAGCCTATATATACCTATATGACTCTATCTAGAGTCAGTCAGTCTACAAACACTATTCCAATTTCAATATTATTGACTTTTCAATTAAGTTACGTTAATATATTTATGTTAATACTCTGTACTCTATGTAGAAACGTCTATATTTGTCTTACTCTATATTTTACACATTAAAATTAATATCTAATAAAAACAAAAAAATTCTAGAGGATATATGTCTACCAACTTAAAAGTTTCCAAAAAACATTCATTAATAAGAGACTTACAGGCTAACAGGTTACTGGCTCTACGTAGAGTCTGTTTCTAAACACCAGTCAAAAGCGCTCCTCGAGCCCTATTCAAGGAATCCAAACTCGGTATTCCTAGCCCAGTAGGTTCCAAAGTTACCGCGTTTTCAAGTTCTGGTTGAAATACAAGATGGCTGCCAAATTTACGGTTTCCACGCTGTAACTTTCGAACAAACAGGCCTACAGCTCCGTGCTTGGGTTGGTCTTACCGGGCTCGACCAGGGCTACAATATGGTGTGGTTTAAAAATGGCCGCCGATCCAGACACCTATTTTCTAACTTGGCCGTCTCTTAACTGATTTGGCCCGTGTTTGGGCTTATTTAATAGGTCTCGGTGCCGAGCTCACGTCTTTACAAATCTTTTGGCTTTTCAAGCCCCCCTTAATTAAATTTTTTGAAAAATAAGATAATTTTTAAAGAAAAATCTGATTTTTAGAGCCAAACTTTGTTTTAAAATTCTGCAAGAACTTACATAGGTTATTATTAAGATCCTTATACTAATTTTGTATTTTATAATTTACTACTACTTATTCTAAGGGTAACACGTGTTAATAAAAATATTAAAAAATTTATAACTAAAAAACTACTCACTACAAAAATCCAAAATTTTTTATTTGTGTTCTTTATCTGCTTCTTTACACTATTTTAAATTAATAAATAGGGGTCTTCACTATAGTTTAAAAGTTATTAAGATATCAATTTTTGTCAGATTTTAAAAGTTTAATATCTCCTAAGCCACTTAACTTAAATTTGTTTTGAAAGTTGCTCCCGGCTCCTCTCCGCGCGTGCTACCAGAATCCAGCTTCAAAAAATAGCCGCACGGCTCTGCGTCACAAAACACGTGCCCACGTGGCACTTGTTTTTTTTTTGCGTTTTTCTCGAAGACTGTGGCTCCGAGAAATCTCAATTTTTGCACATGGGTAGGGGCCGCGAGTCACTTTAAGGCCGCACTTTAAAAAATAGGGGTCAAAGCGATTAACGCGCAGCGTTTTACTTTGAAAATTTTTCAAAATCACTTTTTTCACCTTAACTTTTTCACAGAAACTCCAATTTTCTTGCGGTTTTCACTACTTTATACCGCGAGTCAAGACGCAACTTTTGACACACACCAAAATCCGTTGCGAAAAACCTATTTTTCGGGATTTTTAAGTGCGGAGCAACTTAAAAACGTGGCGTTCGGGACGGCAGTTGACGGTAGGTCGGTTAGGTTAGGTTAGGTTAGGTTACCCCCCCCCCCCCCCGAACAGGTTCCCGTCTTGTCGTGGCGGGGGGGCTTAGTAGCCGTGGATGGGTCACCCACGGTGAACAAAGAGGAACCCCTTGGCTGGCCCGTGGTGTAGGGCCGGCCCGAGGTGGCCACTCCGAGTGGGCTTGGCGAGCCCACTTCGGATGTGTGTCGGGGGCTGCGGTGAGAGGGGAGTCCGCACCCTCTACCGCTGCAGCCGAGGTGGAGTCGCGGAGGAAGAGGAGTGTTGGTATGGCGATGCGCCACTCGCCCTATCCTCCGCGACTCTGACGGGGCCGCACCGTTAATGATGCGGTGGTGGTGGGGCTGCGGGGGGAGAGGAGTGTCGGTATTGCGAGGCGCCACTCTCCCTACCCTCCGCAGCCGAATCTTGGTTGGCGGCGGAGCCATAGACCAGATCCGCCGCTGGGGCCAGGAAGACCGGTGCTTCTGAGTGCTAGTTTTTCCTGGCCCCATGGCCTTCGCGCATCGGACTCGGGGGCGTCTGTTGCGCATTGCAAATTGGAGGCCGAGGAGGAGGGCGCGCCATGTGTTCTGGTGCGCCTTACCTGAGAGGGAGATGGGGGAGGAGTAGTCCTCTCCCGAGGAGGGGCCGCCATGGAGTGGCCAGCGCAGGTGGGGCCGCGGAAGTGTGCGAAAGCGTTCCCGTGGCCCTGCCAATATGCGACGAGGGTGGAACACCATGGGGTTTTAGTCGGTGCGAGTCCGACATAACCCGTCCTTGCCCCCGCGAGACGGGTATGCGTAGGCATTTCCCCATGTAAAAAAAAAAAAGGTTAGGTTAACCCCCCCCGAACGGGTTCCCGCCTTGTCGTGGCGGGGGGCTTAGCAGCCGTGGCTTGGTCAACCACGGTGAACAAAGAGGAACCCCTTGGCTGGCCCGAGGTGTAGGGCCGGCACGAGGTGGCCACTCCGAGTGGGCTAGACGAGCCCACTTCGGATGTGTGTTGGTGGGCTGCAGTGAGAGGGGAGTCCGCACCCTCTACCGCTGCAGCCGAGGTGGAGTCGCGGAGGAAGAGGAGTGTTGGTATGGCGATGCGCCACTCGCCCTATCCTCCGCGACTCAGACGGGGCTGCACCGTTAAATGATGTGGGGGTGGTGGGGCTGCGGGGGGAGAGGAGTGTCGGTATTGCGAGGCGCCGCTCTCCCTACCCTCCGCAGCCGAATCTTGGTTGGCGACGGAGCCATAGACCAGATCCGTCGCTGGGGTCAGGAAGGCTGGTGCTTCTGAGTGCTAGTTTTTCCTGGCCCCATGGCCTCCGCGTATCGGACTCGGGGGGGTCCGATACGCAGGTGGAGTTGGAGGCTGTGGAGGGGGGTAGCTGAACACCTCGCTGTCCCGTGCAGGAGACGAGGCCCAGACGGTTTAACGGTGGTAGAGCCACGCAGCAGTTTTTGCTGTTGCATGTATGGGCCGGCTCGAGCCGGGTTGGTACCACGACCTCACAGAATACCGGCGTGAAGTAGAAGCTTTGCTTCTGCGTTTCGTCTGGTGAGTGCAGGTGGCCGGAGGCCCAATTCCCCCCCCCCCCCCATCAACATGGTAGTGGAATTACACGAAGAACTACCCCAGGAGGGTACCAGCACCCCTGGAGAATCCCTCGCTGAGCATCCACGACCATGTTATTCCGATCCTGAGCGTGGGTGCTCAGGCTGCCCCGCGTATTCTGGGGGGGGCCAAATTCCGCTCAAAAGCATTACTGCTAGGGGCAAACTGAGCAAGAACACCAAGGCGACCCCTGCCACGCTATCCGTGAATTTCTGCAACATCAGGGGACTTCACTCTAACCTAAACGTCGTCCACTACCATCTCGAGACGGCGAAGCCGGCCTTGCTCTTTCTGACCGAGTATCCTTTGGCTACGCGTAGACAGCGACGACCATCCGCGCGTCTACGGGTGCCTCTATAGGTCCCATAGCGGTAATGCCGAAACAGACCGACTCATCGACCACGTCCAAATGGCTACAGATTTCTTGCTACAACAGGTCCCATCCGCAGAGATCGTGATCCTTGGCGATTTTAACGCCCACCATGCCGAATGGCTCGGTTCACGTCTAACCGATCATGCGGGGAGATCTGTTTATGACTTTGCCTTGGCATATGGTCTGACACAACTGGTTACTTCGCCTACGCGGATTCCAGATGTGGAGGATCATACACCTTCCCTGTTGGACCTTCTGCTGACCTCTAATCCGAACGGATATCTGGTTTCCGTCGATGCCCCTCTCGGCTCTTCGGACCATTGTCTGATCCGGAGTGTGGTGCCACTCACGCTCCCTTCGCGGTTGCGTTCTGCAGGTTGCCGCCGTGTTTGGCATTACAGGTCGGCGGATTGGGACGGAATGCGGTCCTTCTTTGCATCCTACCCATGGGGGCGGGTTTGCTTCTCGCCGGATGATCCCAGCGCTATTGCTGACTCTGTCACTGATGTGGTGCTACAGGGAATGGAACTATTTATTCCATCATCTGTGGTACCCATCGGAGGCAGATCTCAGCCTTGGTTTGGTCGCTCCTGTAAGACTGCATTACGCAGTAAGCAGGAGTGTTATCAAGCCTGGGCTGCGGCTTCGGCGACTCGGGATGTAAATATCAGCACACTTAAAAAGAAGTATAACTTCGCCTCCAGGTCCTTCAAAAGAGTTATTTCCAAGGCAAAGTCAGGGCACATAGGCAGAATTGGCGAGAAACTAGTTCGCCTTCCTTCGGGAACCCGTGCATTCTGGTCTCTCGCCAAGGCTGTCCAAGGGAATTTCTGTAAGCCATCACTACCATCTCTGCACAGGGAGGATGACTCACTGGCCCATGACGCAAAAGACAAAGCCGACCTTTTAGGCTCCCTTTTTGCGTCCAACTCGACTCTTGATGACGGGGGGAAAACACCGCCGACCATCCCGCGGTGTGAGTGCTCCATGCCGGATGTGCTGTTCTCACAGCGCTCGGTTCGCAAAGCACTGCTCTCCCTGGACATCCAGAAGTCGAGTGAGCCTGACGGAATCCCCCCAATTGTGCTGAGGACGTGTGCTCCGGAGATGGCACCGGTCCTAACGCGTCTTTTCCGGTACTCCTACTCCCAAGGCGTAGTCCCGAATTCATGGAAGACAGCTTTTGTCCACCCGATCCCTAAAAAAGGCGACCGCTCAGATCCATCCAACTATAGGCCTATCGCGATCACCTCCTTGTTCTCCAAAATAATGGAATCCATTATTAACTGCCAGCTCATCCGGTACCTTGAGGATCACCAGCTGATTAGTGACCGCCAATACGGTTTTCGTCGGGGTCGATCAGCTGGTGATCTTCTGGTCTACCTGACCCATAGATGGGCGGAGGCAGTAGAGTCCAAGGGGGAGGCGTTGGCCGTTAGTCTGGACATTGCGAAGGCCTTCGATCGGGTTTGGCACAAAGCGCTTCTTTCGAAGCTCCCTTCCTATGGGCTTCCCGAGAAATTGTGCAATTGGATCACCAGCTTCCTTGTAGATCGGAGCATCAAGGTCGTTGTAGACGGTGCATGCTCTGACTACAAGCCTATTAACGCTGGTGTTCCACAAGGCTGTGTGCTATCACCAACGCTGTTTCTTCTGCATATCAATGATATGTTGCTAACTGGTAACATTCATTGCTATGCGGATGACAGCACTGGTGATGCTCTATACACCGGCCGTGCCAATATTTCTCGGGAAAACGTCGCTGAGTACCGGAACAAACTTGTGTCTGAAGTCGAGTCTTTGCTAAACAAAGTCTCGGATTGGGGGCGACTAAATCTAGTCCAATTGAATCCTCAGAAGACACAAGTTTGCGCGTTTACCGCTAAAAAGAACCCCTTTGTCGTATCTCCTCAGTTTCAAGGCACTCCCCTTCTTGCCTCAGCCAGTATCGGTATCCTCGGAGTCGACATATCGAGTGACGTGCAGTTTCGTGGTCACTTGGAAGGGAAGGCCAAATTGGCCTCTAAAAAGCTTGGCGTTTTCAGCAGAGCGGGACAGTATTTCATGCCGGCACACCGCCTGCTACTTTACAAGGCGCAAGTTCGGCCTCACATGGAATACTGTTCCCATCTCTGGGCAGGGGCTCCCCAGTGCCAGCTCCTTCCACTTGACCGCATCCAACGCAGAGCGACTCGAATTGTCGACGACCGAGCCCTTTCCGATCGGCTCGATTCATTGGCACTGCGAAGAGATGTTGCATCCCTTTGCATTTTCTTTCGCATCTACCATGGGGAGTGCTCTGAGGAATTGTTCGGATTAATCCCAGCCGCCAAATTTCACGAACGCACATCGCGGCAGAACTCCCGATACCATCCACACCATCTGGATGATTGGCGGTCCACCACTGTGCGATTTAGAAGATGTTTTCTTCCTCGCACGACCTCCTTGTGGAATCGATTACCATCAGCGATTTTTCCGGACCGATACGACTTAGGGACCTTCAAGAAAAGAGCGTACTCCTTTTTAAAAGGCCGGCAACGCATCTGCGATTCCCCTGGTGTTGCAGTTGTTCATGGGCGGCGGTAGTTACTTACCATCAGGTGAGCCGCATGCTCGTTTGCCCCCTCTCCTATAAAAAAAAAAGACAGATCGGGCCAGCACTAGTGTGGGGCTGCGGAAGAATTTGGATTCCCGCGGCCCCGCACGCACGTGCGAGGAGGAACAGTGGGGTTTTAGCCGGTAGGAGTCCGGCATAACCTTCCGGTTGCCCCCGCGGCCGGAGGTATCCATGAGGATTTCCCCACGTAAAAAAAAAGGTTAGGTTAGGTTAGATTAGGTTCCCCCCCCCCCAACGTGTTCCCGCCGTGTCGTGGCGGGGGGGCTTAGTAGCCGTGGCTTGGTCAACCGCGGTGAACAAAGAGGAACCCCTTGGCTAGCCCGAGGTGGCCACTCTGAGTGGGCTTGACGAGCCCACTTCGGATGTGTGTTGGTGGGCTGCGGTGAGAGGGGAGTCCGCACCCTCTACTGCTGCAGCCGAGGTGGAGTCGCGGAGGAAGAGGAGTGTTGGTATGGCGATGCGCCACTCGCCCTATCCTCCGCGACTCAAACGGGGCCGCACCGTTGATGCGGTGGTGGTGGGGCCGCGGGGGGAGAGGAGTGTCGGTATTGCGAGGCGCCGCTCTCCCTACCCTCCGCGGCCGAAACTTGGTTGGCGGCGGAGCCCGAGACCAGATCCGCGGCTGGGGTCGGGAAAGCGGGCGCTATTAAGCGCTCGATTTTCCTGGCCCCATGGCCTCCGCGTATCGGACTCGGGGGGGTCCGATACTCAGGTGGAGTTGGAGGCTGTGGAGGGTGGTAGCTGAACACCTCGCTACCCCGAGCAGGAGACGAGGCCCGGACAGACCGGGCCAGCACTAGTGTGGGGCTGCGGAAGAATTTTGATTCCCGCGGCCCGGCGCGCACGTGTGAGGAGGCTACGTGGGATTTTAGCCGGTAGGAGTCCGGCATAACCTTCCGGTTGCGCCGGCAGCCGGAGGTATTCATGAGGATTTCCCCACGAAAAAAAAAAAAGAAAGGTTAGGTTAGGTTAGGTTAGGTTCCCCCCCGAACGGGTTCCCGCCTTGTCGTGGCGGGGGGGCTTAGTAGCCGTGGATTGGTCACCCACGGTGAACAAAGAGGAACCCCTTGGCTGGCCCGTGGTGTAGGGCCGGCCCGAGGTGGTCACTCCGAGTGGGCTTGGCGAGCCCACTTCGGATGTGTGTCGGGGGGCTGCGGTGAGAGGGGAGTCCGCACCCTCTACCGCTGCAGCCGAGGTGGAGTCGCGTAGGAAGAGGAGTGTTGGTATGGCGATCAGCCGAATCTTGGTGCGCGGCGGAGCCATAGACCAGATCCGCCGCTGGGGTCAGGAAGGCTGGTGCTTCTGAGTGCTTGTTTTTCCTGGCCCCATGGCCTTCGCGCATCGGACTCGGGGGCGTCTGTTGCGCATTGGAAATTGGAGGCCGTGAAGGAGGGCGCGCCATGTGTTCTGGTGCGCCTTACCTGAGAAGGAGATGGGGGAGGAGTAGTCCTCTCCCGAGGAGGGGCCGCCATGGAGTGGCCAGCGCAGGTTGGGCCGCGGAAGTGTGCGAAAGCGTTCCCGTGGCCCCGCCAATATGCGACGAGGGTGGAACACCATGGGGTTTTAGTCGGTGCGAGTCCGACATAACCCGTCCTAGCCCCCGCGAGGCGGGTATGGGTAGGCATATCCCCATGTAAAAAAAAAAAAAGGTTAGGTTAGGTTAGGTTAGGTTTTTTTTTTTTATATGCTTTGCTGCTTCCCTCTGACATGGGGGCAGAAACATTGTCAGCTCGACACGGACTTTGAATTCATGTTCTTTTATTTATTTAGTCCTTGATGTTATAAAGGGTGTAGAGGACTCCGGGTTTTCGTTCGGGAGTCCTACTACTCTTAATCTAGTGCATGCAACAACAAATTCCAAATACTTAATTCTAGGGGTAGTGACAACTTATTTAATAGTTTTATGACTTATATTATTTGTTAGTTATTGCTTATGTCCTATTTTATTATTATTAATATATATTTCAATTTATTTTGTAATGCTGATCTGTAATATAATGCAATATATTATTACAGCATCCTTACTTAAACAGTTTTATTCCTATTTATTACTCTTTTTGCAATTTTTAAACAATAACTCATAAATTTTTCTCTGTATTTGCTCATCATTATGATACTTATATTCTCCTTAATTAATTTTAATTCAATTTCGTTTTCTATTTTCAGGCGCTCTGCGGCGTATACGGGACACTCCAGTAAAATGTGTGGCACAGTTTCTTCAGCATCGCGGTCGCAAATGCACGATGGATTCTCTTTACACTTAAAGCGGTGTAAGTATTCCGAAAATCCACCATGCCCTGTCATGACTTGGGTAGTCTCGCTGCTTGCTTCAAATTTTCTTATTATTCGGTAGGCCACTTTCGCGTCTGGGAAAAACAGCTTCGTGATTTTGCCTGTTTCGCCAGTCTGGTATCTTTGGTTCCATTCGTCTAGCGTTGCCATACGGATGCTTCGCTTGACGAATGAAACCGGGCAAAGATCGTAATCCGGTCTCACTTTGGAATTTTTTGCGGCCTCTTTTGCTAATCTGTCTGCTCGTTCATTCCCCTCTAAGCCCGCGTGGGCTTTAATCCAAAACAAAGTTACTACTTTGTTTTGGAGAGATATTGCTCTTTAATTATCTCTACATTCCACGGCTAACGGGTGAAGGCAGTTTGGGTTTATGATCGTTTGAAGGGCCGCCATTGAGTCGCTGTAAATTCCAAAGGAGGACGCTCTGTGTTTGAGGATTTGCCCAGTCGCCCTGCAAATGGCCAGGAGCTTGGCTTAGTAAACTGTGCAGTATGTTGGTAGAGCAAGTTTGAGGGCTTTATTTTCGGTCTTGATTTTCCATTCGGAAAGGGCGGCGCCAACCTTGCCCTCAATCTTGCTCCCGTCAGTAAATATGTGGACGTTTATTTCGCTGTTTTTGTTCACCTGCTCCTCGTTTACCAAACAAATATTTCCTAATTCCAGGCGCTCAGCAGGGTGTGGGCCCTCAAAAGCTGATGCCATTCTCTCGACTTCTCTTCCCGCCAACACTGGCTGTGGCAGCCCCCTCTTGGCTTCATATAATAAAGCAGCCTCACGGACTCGGAAGTCCAGGGGGAGTATTCCAGCCAGTACTAGCGCCGAATCCAGAGAGACCGTTCGGTAGGCTTTGCATAGTTTTTGCGCGATACCGCGCTGGACTACGGCGAGTTGTTTTATTACCCCCAGCTTTTTTGCAGCATGTGCCCAAACGCTAGCAGCGTAAAGTATAATAGGCTCTACGGTCGCGAGATATATCACTCTTATCACTTCCGTATGGAGTCCCCATTTATTAAGGAAGGCCAAGAATAACTCGGGGTTGCTTTCTATAGCGTGTAGACATATATCAGCTGTGAAACCGTCCGCTCCTGGGGCCTTTTCGGGTTGAAGGATCGATACGCCTGTTTCAATTCTAACATTGTGAACAGGGGATCACACAGGTCATCTTGCTCAGCAGAGTTCACTTTGTCAGCTTTTATTCTTATTATATATTCAGTGTGTTCAGACCCAGCTCCTCGAAAGCTCCTGCGATTTCTTCTCCTCTATGGTCAACGATCGGGCTTCCCCACCATGTACTTTTTGAATTTGCGTCACCTCCTGCAATCCACTTTGTACTACCAATTTCTTGCTCTATCTTTTTAAGGTGATCAATATACGGTTCTATGAGCTGATCTGGCTCGAAGTAATAAGATACGAGTGTTATTTCCCAAGCTCTAGTTTGAATTCCCACCACAATGATGTTGTTTGTGGTGAGTTTTGGGTACTGTTTTATGTTAAAATCAACGTTGAAGACGGCTACCGCTGCCTTAACAGTCCCTTCTCCTGGGCTAGAATTTTGAAAAACCCTCACGCCTCTTTGACCTTTCATCGTGTTAGCACCACCTTCGTATGGTTCTTGAAGTAGTGCTATATCAGCTCGACGTTTCTCAGCTTCAATAAAAAGTTCATGGGTTGCTAATTTTTTGCGCTGGAGGTTTGCTTGGATAATTTTATAGCGAGCCAGTCACCACACTCGGATCTCAGGTGGGGGCCACCACAGTGGCTACATAGGTCTAATAGTTCTTTACAGAACCTCTTACCGTGACCATATCCTAAACAGCGTGTGCATTGCTCCAGTGGGGATTGGTCTTCTGCTCTAACACGTTGTAAATCAATATGAATACTCCCAATTTCTATAACTCTTTGCCAGATGATAGGCGAAACACTAAGAACAATGTGGCTGGTGTGGGGATTTCTTGTTTTTCTTCTATATTTTATTTCAATTCTGATCTCACCTTCGTCGAGACCGTGAAAAACACCGCGATTTTGATTCCTCAGAGCCTTGATTACGTCTTCGTCTGTGTTTACAAGAAGTACATTTCTGAGGATCAAAACTGGGTCCCTGTTTTTGACCTCTTCGACGGTGAGATTTACTCTTTTTTTTTCAAGCCGATTTTTCATGTTGTTCCTGTCCTCTTTTGTTTCGAAACCCATAATGATTTTTCTATCCTTTGCTTTCCTTACCCTTCCAACCTTTATCCACCCTTCTTTTGCATCCGCTGCCTTTCTGGCCCGGTTCATCACCTCTTCCCCCGTTTCAGTTTCATCTGTTGATGTTATTACTACGAAATGTAGGGTACTACGCTGTGGGGGAGTTTTCATGATTTTGTCTGCAGTTACATTAGCGTATGTTGGCATTGTCGCTCGCTCTAGTGTTTCTCTTTGCTTTTCCATCGATTCTTTCAACTCTTCCATCTTTTTATTTGTTTCTTGCAGCAATCTTGCGTGCTCCTCAATCCTTGTTTTTAGATCTGAGTGGTGAGGTGAGATGACTGAGAAGGTAGAATTAGTAGCAGCAGTTTCCAACTCTAGCTTTTCACTCTTTTCCTTTTCTCCTTTTGCCTTTTTTGCCTTTAACTCCATTTCAGCTTCTTTAACAAGCTGATATAATCGATCCAGTGCTTCTACAACGCCATTTTTTATCTCTGTTTTCGTATTCCGAGAGGCGTTCAGATGAAGCTTGCCTTTTGTTAAACAGGCCTTTGCTTCCATTGTTCTATTTTCATACTGCTGCTTTGGCGGAGTGTGTATTTCAACAGACACTTTTTGTGTGATTTTACTGTTTTGTAGTACTGATACCGTTGGTTTTGTTTTAGCAGTACCTGCCTGCATTGTCGTGGTAGTCATGGATAGGGTTGAATCAATGTTAGATTCCCAGTCATCTATGCTGCGTCTTACTTTTGAAATTTCACTTCCTGTTTTAGAGGATGATTGTGTCGGTTTAGTTGGTGTTCTAATTCCAAACATCTTGGGAGTATATGTCCGTGTAGCGTCAATAGTATAATGTGTATAAAGGATGTATAAATATATCAACTAAAATGTAAAACAGAGAAAAAAAATATAACAAAACAAATATATAAAAATGTATAAAAGTGTATAAAAATATACCTCTATCTAGAGTCACAGACTCCGTCAAAATTCTTTATTTAAATTCGGGTAAAAAGAAAATAAAAATTTCCTTTTTAGATTTAATAAAACTATTTAAGAACTAAAAATTTGCAGAGATGTTATAATATAAGTGAGACTAAAGTTAAGGTACAATATTTACTATAAAAACTTAAAATGTAATATTTTTCTTGTATGATATAAGTATAAAGGGAGTACAGTTATCGCTCTATATAGAGCCTTAGTCAACAAGCAACAAAAATTATGTGCAGGCAAGATTTTTTCCTACAAGTTATCAATACAATTTGCAATTTCAAAGTCGCTCAAAATTTTACTATGTAGAGCTACTAAACTAAGACCCCCTATACTAAGTCTTGCTCAGGTTGTTATTTATATAATCTTAAAAAGATAAGTAAAAAAGACAGTTTTTACCCAAGTTATTCACTAATTAGTTTTTGGCTCTACGTAGAGTTTATATTACATAACTATCCGAAAGCCCTCCTCAAGCCCTTTCCAACGAATCCAAACCCGATACACCCAGCCCAAAGGGTTCCGAAGTTACAGCACTTTCAATTTCTGGTTCCAAGATGACAAGATGGCGGTCAAAAATGTGGTTAAAGCGCTGCAACATCCTTAGTGCTGCTGCAAATGTTGGACCTGCGGCTGGGGCGTGGTCACCGTCACCTGAGGGTATACACGCGGCCACCTGGCGCGCCAGCTTCGCTTCTGCTTCTGCTTTGTCCCGCTCAGCTTTGCAAAGCGCAAGCTGAGCCTCCATAACATGTACCTGCATCGCCGCCATCATTGCAATCATGTCCTGCCCGGTTACCGAAACTTTGTTTACCTCCATTTTATTCAATTTGGATCCTGGACCAGAGATGATTCCCATGATCGTATTTACTGCCGCCCTTGTATGTTCTATTATTTGCAAGGGTGAAGCCTTGCAAGCATCAAACTCCTCCTCCATGATTTCCAGGTCCTCCTCAAGCGCTGACCTAGTCCGTTCTACAGTCACTGCGCCTGGGGCCGCAGTCCCTGCTTTCTTCTTGTCTTTTTCCTTTTCTTTTTCAATTTTTTGTCGCTGCGTCACAGGCTGCTGCTGATCCGGGGACGTTAAAGGCCGCTTTTCAGCCGTACCGCTCGAGCCACCCTTAGGGTTCGGCATACTGGGACCAGCAGGCCTCACTGAAGCCCCTCCAGGGGGCGTGCGCGCCAAAGATTTTCTTGGGACAAATAGGGGGGGTTCGTCCCCCATTTTCACAATTTCCTACTTATACTATCCAATGTCAATATTTAAGTGGTTCAGTCCAAAAAACACAAAGAAATATTTAAAAACTAAAAAGTTATGGAAGCTTTCTAACTTTGAAAATTAAGCCGCCGGAGGGGCATTTTCAATAGTCCACGTATATGAGCAGCAAAAAGGTCCTAAAAATTTTAAAAATTTTCTAAGTCCGGAAAATTTTATGGTGACCCAAGTGGTCGCCAGATATATGTCAAACGCACATAAGCGCCCTCTAGCGGGACACACTCGGGCTAAAACAAATATAATAAAAGTACAAAATAAATTAAAAATTAAAAGTGTCACTATCACAGCCCAGCCACGAGATGTCGCTGACTTACAACTATAGTGGCGCCATCTGGCGGCAATATCCTAAACTAATAAAAATACAACAAAACTATAGCTAAAGTGTCACTTTCACAGTTAATAGTACTTAGCTTAAACAGGTGTCGCTGAGGTGCGGACACACACCTAGCGCCACTCAGCGGCGCGCGGCGCAACAGACGCCACACCGGCCCTGCCAGGCACAGACAGCACAAACCGTAATGGTTGCGCGCACGGCGCCCGCAGATGGCGTTGCAGTGCCGGAAGTGCGCACTATCACCCCCTGGCGGCGAGTAGCCACCGAAGGTTCCAGAAGGCACTCGAACGGCACGTCAGAAGCCAACTACCCACTAATGTTATAATATCACTAATAATTCACAAAATGCACAAAAACAGTCTAATTAAGCGTTAATTCAAAGCACAACACTAACATTAATGATGTATATAACAAAATAAAGTACATATAACGAAAAAGCAGTAAAAACACAACAGAAATACTCAAAATAACCAGTAAAAGAAAAACAAAAGAAAGCGCGAGCTTGCGACACGTCCGATCGATACAACGACCGGAACCGAAGTATGACATGAAATTGGTTGAATCTGGTATGTGTGATTGCGGTGCTGCCTATGAGGATAGGCATCACGTGCTATGGGAGTGCGAATTGTATGATGACCTGAGATGTAAGATGATGGACGGAATAGTACGCAGAGGGGTGGGTCCGGTTTACTACCCGGACCTCGTGGACGGTAAGGAGAGCTTTGGCCGGCTGCGGGAGTTTGCGCATGGTTGGCATGCGCGGAGAATTGCGATGGAGAGGAACGAAGTAAGGATTCTGCCCGGAACCGAAGGCGTAACGTGTTCGTCCAGCCCAGAAAGGGAGAGTGACACTACGGGACAAGGAGTAGATTAAATAACTTGTAGAGAGTCAAGAAAATGCATGCGGGAAAGAGCCCTGAGCAAGTACCGCGTGCATCTCTCGAGATTCGGCCCGTATAACCGTAAGGTTGGTGGGGCCATGGGAGGTGGAGGGTTGTGCCAGAGCTCAGGATCTCCTACTCCAGAGCATGGCAGAGTGGTCGATTCACGTGGCTGTGGTCGCCGAACCGTACTTCATTCCCGCCCGTGACAACTGGTTGGGATGCGCTGACGGTTTGGTGGCGAGACTCTGATCGACCCGTCTCGGGGCCGCGGCTGGGTTGCTGCGGTCTCGGGCGGCATCGTTATTGTAGGGGCGTATTTCTCCCCCAACAAGAGTCTCGCCGACTTTGAGGGTTTCCTTGTCGAGTTGGGCGACGTCGTAGGCCGCTATCACCCTCGTCCCGTTCTGGTGCTCGGGGATCTCAACGCCAAGTCATCGGCGTGGGGATCTCCGGTCACTGATCCTCGGGGCGAGGTATTAGAAGAGTGGACGGTGACGACTGGTCTGGTCGTCCTGAATCGGGGTTCGGAATACACGTGCGTGCGGCAGCGGGGTGGGTCGATAGTGGACGTCTCGTTTGCTAGCCCCTCTGTCGCCAGCCGAGTCCGCGACTGGCGTGTCGCCGCAGAGGTGGAGACGCTGTCGGACCATCGGTATATCCGGTTCGACGTCTCTGCCCAGACTGCGAGCAGCCGCCATCCAACAACCCCGATTAACGACGGCCCGCGTTGGGCGCTTAAGCGCATCGACAGGGAACTACTCGAGGAAGCTGCCCTAGTCCAGTCCTGGATCCGGGAGTCGACGACGGACGGCCCCGTCGACGTCGAAGCGGTGGCGCTATGGTTTCGCGGGGCGATGACGCAGATCTGCGACAAGTCCATGCCCCGTGTCCGCCAACGGTCCGCAAGGCGCCAGGTGTACTGGTGGACTGCCGAGATCGCGCAATTGCGCATAGCGTGCGTTGCGGCTCGTCGCCGGTACACCCGATACCGGAGGCGGCGTCGACGGGATCCCGCCGAGGAGGACGCGCTGTATGAGGTGTACCGCGCGTCTAAGGAGACTCTGTGGCTGGCCATCGGCAACTCAAAGTCGCGTGCCAGGGAAGAGCTGCTGGGATCCCCAGATCGGGATCCGTGGGGGCGCCCCTACCGTTGGGTACGGGGCAAGTTGCGTCCCTGGGCGCCTCCACTAACACAAACGATGCAACCCCAGTTGCTAGAGGCGGTGGTATCGGCTCTCTTCCCTGAGCGAGTGGGACACGTTCCCCCGGCGATGGCTTCGCCCTCAGCCACAGACTCTCCAGAAGAGGAGAGCACCGATGTCCCCGAGGTGACGCAAACAGAGACGAGAGCGGCCGTGTCGCGACTCCGGGCTAAGAACACAGCGCCCGGACCCGACGGAGTTCCTGGTCGAGCTCTCGTCCTGGCTCTGAAGGAGCTAGAGCCCCAGCTGAGAGGGCTCTTCACGGCATGTCTCGAGCAGGGTCAGTTTCCCAGTGTGTGGAAGGAGGGGAGGCTGGTCCTGCTCAGGAAGGAGGGGCGCCCCGCGGACTCACCGTCCGCGTACCGGCCCATAGTGCTGCTCGACGAGGCGGGCAAACTTCTTGAGCGCATCATCGCACCGTTAATGATGCGGTGGTGGTGGGGCTGCGGGGTGAGTGGAGTGTCGGTATTGCGAGGCGCCGCTCTCCCTACCCTCCGCAGCCGAATTTTGGTTGCCGGCGGAGCCATAGACCAGATCCGCCGCTGGGGCCAGGAAGGCCGGTGCTTCTGAGTGCTAGTTTTTCCTGGCCCCATGGCCTTCGCGCATCGGACACGGGGGCGTCCGTTGCGCATTGGAAATTGGAGGCCGAGGAGGAGGGCGCACCATGTGTTCTGGTGCGCCTTACCAGAGAAGGAGATGGGGGAGGAGTGTTCCTCTCCCGAGGAGGGGCCGCCATGGGGCGGCCAGCGCAGGTGGGGCCGCGGAAGTGTGCGAAAGCGTTCCCGTGGCCCTGCCAATATGCGACGAGGGTGGAACACCATGGGGTTTTAGTCGGTGCGAGTCCGACATAACCCGTCCTTGCCCCCGCGAGGCGGGTATGCGTAGGCATTTCCCCATGTAAAAAAAAAAAAAAAAAAAGGTTAGGTTAGGTTCCCCCCCGAACGGGTTCCCGCCTTGTCGTGGCGGGGGGGCTTAGTAGCCGTGGCTTGGTCACCCACGGTGATGGTGGTATGGCGATGCGCCACTCGCCCTATCCTCCGCGACTCAGACGGGACCGCACCGTCAATTGATGCGGTGGTGGTGGAATTGCGGGGGGAGAGGAGTGTCGGTATTGCGAGGCGCCGCTCTCCCTACCCTCCGCAGCCGAATCTTGGTTGGCGGCGGAGCCCGAGACCAGATCCGCCGCTGGGGTCAGGAAGGCTGGTGCTTCTGAGTGCTAGTTTTTCCTGGCCCCATGGCCTCCGCGTATCGGACTCGGGGGCGTCTGTTGCGCATTAGAAATTGGAGGCCGAGGAGGAGGGCGCGCCATGTGTTCTGGTGCGCCTTACTTGTGAAGGAGATGGGGGAGGAGTGGTCCTTCCTCGAGGAGGGGCCGCCATGGGGCGGCCAGCGCAGGTGGGGCCGCGGAAGTGTGCGAAAGCGTTCCCGTGGCCCTGCCAATATGCGACGAGGGTGGAACACCATGGGGTTTTAGTCGGTGCGAGTCCGACATAACCCGTCCTTGCCCCCGCGAGGCGGGTATGCGTAGGCATTTCCCCATGAAAAAAAAAAAAAAAGGGTTAGGTTAGGTTAGGTTAGGTTGTCCTGGCCGGATCCCCGCCCTGGGACCTAGAGGCGAAAGTACTCGCGTCATTATATCGATGGCGCGAGGAAGAGTAGGCACGGGGCTCGAGGCCGGTGCAGCGGCAGATCGCGCTGCGCCGAGAGGAGCTCCGTCAGGTCTTGGTGGCGGAATGGCGGCAAAGGCTTCTGCGCCCTACCGCCGGCCTCGCTACCGTCGAGGCGATCCGGCCAGTACTCGACGACTGGCTCGGGAGAAGGCACGGCTCCCTGTCGTTTAGGGTGACGCAGGTGCTGTCGGGGCATGGCTGCTTCGGCAAGTACCTGCGCCGCATAGACAGGGAGCCGGACGCTCGGTGCCACCACTGCGTCCATTGCGGGGAGGACACGGCGCAACACACGCTCGCCGAGTGTGTAGCTTGGGAGGAGCAGCGCCGTGTCCTCACAAATAAAGTAGGAGGCGATCTGTCGCTGCCGGCCTTAGTGCGGAAGATGGTCGGTAGCGCAGAGTCGTGGGATGCGGTGGTGTCCTTCTGCGAGGACGTGATGTCGCAGAAGGAAACTGCGGAACGGGAAAGGGAGATCTCGACTCCCTTCCCTGGCCGCAGAAGGCGCACCGGGCGCAGGAGAAGGGCGGACAACGCCCTTTTCCGGCCCCCATAAATGGGTCCAGGGGCGAGGGTTTTGGGGAAGCCCCCGCCACCCCTACTCGATGGACCCGAGGCGGAGGCGCGCGCTGGTGTCGGCGCGCGCCCCTAAGGCGATACACGGGGTAGTTTAACACCTCACTACCCCGTGCAGGAGACGAGGCCCGTACGGACCGTGCCAGCACTAGTGTGGGGCTGCGGAAGAATTTGGATTCCCGCGGCCCCACGCGCACGTGTGAGGAGACACCGGGGTGGTTTTAGCCGGTAAGAGTCCGGCACGCCCCTCCGCCTTTCCCCAGGCGGAGGTAGTCCATGAGGATATCGCCCCGTAAAAAAAAAAAAAAAAAAGGTTAGGTTAGGTTAGGTGCAGAGAGGGGCCGGACCTGGACGAGAACCAGTTTGGTTTTCGTCGCGGGCGCTCCACCATAGACGCTATTACGCGCGTGAGGGCCCTGGCGGAGGAGACAGTATCCCGGGGTGGGGTGGTGCTGCGGTGTCTTTAGACATCTCCAACGCCTTCAACACCCTACCCTGGAGTTGTATTCGGGAGGCACTGAATTACCATCGCGTGCCTCCCTACCTCCGCCGCATAATAGGGGCTTACCTTGAGGAGAGATGCGTTACCTATTGGGGACGTGACGGCGCTGGTCGGCGCGTCATGTCGTGCGGTGTTCCGCAGGGATCGGTCTTGGGACCGCTCCTGTGGAACATCGGCTACGACTGGGTGCTGAGAGGTGAACTCCCGTCGGGCGCCGACTTGACGTGTTATGCGGACGACACGCTCGTCACTGCCCGGGGGAGTTCGCACAGGGAAGCAGCGTTGGTTGCCACGGCTGCGGTGTCACAAGTGGTGAACCGCATCCGGTGCCTGGGCCTGGAGGTGGCCCTAAGTAAGTCGGAGGCCATGGTGTTCCATGGCCCTCGACGCGCGCCGCCGCCGGGTTCACACATCGTGGTCAGCGGGCCCCGGATAGCTGTCGAGTCCACCATGAAGTATCTGGGATTGGTGCTCGACAGCCGATGGGAATTCGGACCCCACTTCCGGCGGCTGGCGCCCAAGCTGATGGGTGCAGCGGGCGCGCTATCAACGTTGCTTCCCAACTTGGGGGGCCCGAGCGCCGCCTGTAGGCGGTTGTACGTGGGAATCGTGCGGTCCATGGCCCTGTATGGGGCCCCTGTGTGGGCGATGGACATGACGGCCAGCACTCTCGCCATTCTGCGTAAACCGCAGAGGGCGATGGCCGTCAGAGTCGTCCGCGGGTATCGCACGATTTCCTACGAGGCGGCTTGCGTCCTGGCCGGATCCCCGCCCTGGGACCTAGAGGCGAAAGTACTCGCGTCATTATATCGATGGCGCGAGGAAGAGCGGGCACGGGGCTCGAGACCGGTGCAGCGGCAGATCGCGCTGCGCCGAGAGGAGCTCCGTCAGGTCTTGGTGGCGGAATGGCGGCAAAGGCTTCTGCGCCCTACCGCCGGCCTCGCTACCGTCGAGGCGATCCGGCCAGTACTCGACGACTGGCTCGGGAGAAGGCACGGCTCCCTGTCGTTTAGGGTGACGCAGGTGCTGTCGGGGCATGGCTGCTTCGGCAAGTACCTGCGCCGCATAGACAGGGAGCCGGACGCTCGGTGCCACCACTGCGTCCATTGCGGGGAGGACACGGCGCAACACACGCTCGCCGAGTGTGTAGCTTGGGAGGAGCAGCGCCGTGTCCTCACAAATAAAGTAGGAGGCGATCTGTCGCTGCCGGCCTTAGTGCGGAAGATGGTCGGTAGCGCAGAGTCGTGGGATGCAGTGGTGTCCTTCTGCGAGGACGTGATGTCGCAGAAGGAAACTGCGGAACGGGAAAGGGAGATCTCGACTCCCTTCCCTGGCCGCAGAAGGCGCACCGGGCGCAGAAGAAGGGCGGACAACGCCCTTTTCCGGCCCCCATAAATGGGTCCAGGGGCGAGGGACTTGGGGAAGCCCTCGCCACCCCTACTCGATGGACCCGAGGCGGAGGCGCGCGCGGGTGTCGGCGCGCGCCCCTGAGGCGATACACGGGGTAGTTTAACACCTCACTACCCCGTGCAGGAGACGAGGCCCGGACAGACCGGGCCAGCACTAGTGTGGGGCTGCGGAAGAATTTGGATTCCCGCGGCCCCACGCGCACGTGTGAGGAGACACCGGGGTGGTTTTAGCCGGTAAGAGTCCGGCACGCCCCTCCGCCTTTCCCCAGGCGGAGGTAGTCCATGAGGATTTCCCCACGTAAAAAAAAAAAAAAAAAAAAAGGTTAGGTTAGGCGAGGTCCCCCCCAAACGGGTTCCCGCCTTGTCGTGGCGGGGGGGCTTAGTAGCCGTGGCTTGGTCACCCACGGTGAACAAAGAGGAACCCCTTGGCTGGCCCGTGGTGTAGGGCCGGCCCGAGGTGGCCGCTCCGAGTAGGCTTGGCGAGCCCACTTCGGATGTGTGTCGGGGGGCTGCGGTGAAAGGGGAGGCCGCACCCTCTACCGCTGCAGCCGAGGTGGAGTCGCGGAGGAAGAGGAGTGTTGGTATGGCGATGCGCCACTCGCCCTATCCTCCGCGACTCTGACGGGGCCGCACCGTTAATGATGCGGTGGTGGTGGGGCTGCGGGGGGAGAGGAGTGCCGGTATTGCGAGGCGCCGCTCTCCCTACCCTCCGCAGCCGAATCTTGGTTGGCGGCGGAGCCATAGACCAGATCCGCCGCTGGGGCCAGGAAGGCCGGTGCTTCTGAGTGCTAGTTTTTCCTGGCCCCATGGCCTTCGCGCATCGGACTCGGGGGCGTCTGTTGCGTGTTGGAAATTGGAGGCTGAGGAGGAGGGCGCGCCATGTGTTCTGGTGGGCCTTACCTGAGAAGGAGATGGGGGAGGAGTAGTCCTCTCCCGAGGAGGGGCCGCCATGGAGTGGCCAGCGCAGGTGGGGCCGCGGAAGTGTGCGAAAGCGTTCCCGTGGCCCTGCCAATATGCGACGAGGGTGGAACACCATGGGGTTTTAGTCGGTGCGAGTCCGACATAACCCGTCCTTGCCCCCGCGAGTCGGGTATGCGTAGGCATTTCCCCATGTAAAAAAAAAAAAAAAAGGTTAGGCGAGGTGGAGTCGCGGAGGAAGAGGCGTGCTGGTATGGCGATGCGCCACTCGCCCTATCCTCCGCGACTCAAACGGGGCCGCACCGTTGATGCGGTGGTGGTGGGGCCGCGGGGGGAGAGGAGTGTCGGTATTGCGAGGCGCCGCTCTCCCTACCCTCCGCGGCCGAAACTTGGTTGGCGGCGGAGCCCAAGACCAGATCCGCCGCTGGGGCTAGGAAGGCCGGTGCTTCTGAGTGCTAGTTTTTCCTGGCCCCATGGCCTTCGCGCATCGGACACGGGGGCGTCCGTTGCGCATTAGAAGTTGGAGGCCGAGGAGGAGGGCGCACCATGTGTTCTGGTGCGCCTTACCTGAGAAGGAGATGGGGGAGGAGTGTTCCTCTCCCGAGGAGGGGCCGCCATGGGGCGGCCAGCGCAGGTGGGGCCGCGGAAGTGTGCGAAAGCGTTCCCGTGGCCCTGCCAATATGCGACGAGGGTGGAACACCATGGGGTTTTAGTCGGTGCGAGTCCGACATAACCCGTCCTTGCCCCCGCGAGGCGGGTATGCGTAGGCATTTCCCCATGTAAAAAAAAAAAAGGTTAGGTTAGGTTAGGTTAGGTTTTTTTTTTCAATAAGAGGTTGTTAAGTTCTTTTATATAATGCAATATGCTATCGGGATACAAGTTGTATTATAAAGATTGGATCTCTGTAGTTTGTGATGATAAAAAAATAATGTTACGATTTACGTCATAATTGAGATGGGTCATGTTTCTCAACTTGGAAAAATATTGGAGGGTAGGAATTGGTTACGGACAGCGGAGGGCCGCAGTCGCGATCGCGAGAAGTGGGAATTTTTGTCAGACATTGGAAGTTTGATGCACAAAAGTTTACGTACATATTATCGCTGTGTATCAGTTAATTTTGTATTATTTAAATACATATTTTATTCGTGGAACGTTAATTTTAGAGGTGCAACGGGGTAAGTGTTTAATAGTATTTCTTATGTTGTAGTCTGAGTAACTTTGCGATAGTATTCTTAGATTATGCACTTATTTCAGTCTGTGGAAACGCCCATTAAGTTAATTGTGATCATACGCCTTCCTATATCTCTGGCAAAGAATTATTAGAAAATCTACTTCGTCATAAAACATGAGGACATAGAGAGATGATACTATATCCTAATTTGACTTGAAACGTCATCGGCAGGCATAGCCTATCGGGATAGCGGCCTAGTACATTGGGCGACTTCTTCAAATTCATGGTTCAAACCTCCGAATAAAAATATGGAAATTTATTTTTATGATTTTGCTTTTTCTTTTATTATTTATTAAGTTTGCATTTTTTGTAATGATACTTTATTTATAAGTCTTGTTTACTAAAGTAAAAGAGCTAGTGGTAAATTTTATGTTTTATTATATTTCATTTTATTTTTCTAGTTAATGCGTAGCTGTAGAATTAGCTAAAATTTTAGTGCTTACATATCTTAGAGTTAGGATAATTTGTAGTTTTTTTGTGCTTAAAACTATTTAGTTAATTGTTTTGTAGTGTTGAGTTGTTGTAGGCTTTTATGTTACAATTAAATAACTTATACCAAAAACACCGCACATTTGTTTCTTATCTTGCCTGGACCCCGACCCCTAGGGCTTGAGTAAAACCATGACAAGTTATTTCGTTTGAAATTGTCTTGTTGTCTATTTTTACTTTATTTTTCTAATTCGCTAATACTTTTATTAATTATTGAATTTTTTTAATGAATTCACAATGTTTTTTATGTGTTTAGTAAACGTTTCTATAGTTGCGCATTTTTTAATTATTTCTGTTAATTCATATGGATTTATTCTTAAGTTATTGCAGTTAATTTCATGGTCTATTCTAGTATTATTAAATTTTGGGCAGTCTTTTATCAGGTGGATAATAGTTTGAGGTGTGCTTCCATCACATGGGCAATGATCATTAGCGCTTATTTTAAACCTATGTAGGTAGCTTTTATGGAATCCGTGATTACTTAGGATTTGCGTAAAATGGAAGTCAGGTTTGATTTTTTCTAAGACGATATGGAGTGCCTCATATGATGGACACCATGTTTTGGTATATGTGCAGTTAGTTATGTTGTTGTAGTAATCTTCACTTGCAGTTTGTAAAGTCTTACGATGGATTTGTTTTATATAGCTGATAGGAAATTTTGAATAATCCGGGGCTTTATTCAAACTCGTTGCTGCCTTAGCCGCTGTGTCCGCTAATTCGTTTCCGATAACACCATTATGGGCTTTCGTCCAAATGAATCTAATGGTTTTATTTCTTGTTTCAGCATTAGTAACATTGCGGTGTATTTTTGCTGTTAAAGGGTTGGTTGTGTTTGGGTTATTTAACTCTAAAAGGCATGACTTGCTATCGGAAAATATTGTAAATTTATTAAGTTTACTGGTCAGGATCCAATCACTTGCTTTATAAATTGCAAAAAGTTCTGCTTGGTATACCGAACAAGTGTTGTGAAGTTTATATTTTTTAATGACGTTTTGACCCTCTGAGTTAAGAACAACAAAAGCAGCTCCCACACCTTTGTCAGTTTTGCTTCCATCTGTAAATATACTGGATGTTGCTGTATCGGAGTACTGATTTATATCCTGTTGGTTTGATGCTTCCTGAAATTGGATCGCTTTTCTTTGGCAAGGATGTGGAAGTTCAGCAGGTTTCACTGGTGTTTCGAGTTCAATGTCTTTAGGAAGATATATGGAAGTTTTACATCGTTTTGTTGTTTCTAAATTTGCACACATTTTTACTTGGATGAAGTTTTGCTAAAGAGATTGCAGTTGCCGTACTATTTGTTCTAAATCCTCTTATGATTTGGATGGCGAAATTGCGTTGAAGAGAAAGTAAAGGTTTTTCAATATACTTATATTTAAGAGCAGAACTCCAAATACTTGCTGCATAGCAGACGATAGGTTCTATTTCAGAAAGATATATGGTATGCACATTTTCAGAATTTATTCCCCAAGTGGGTTTTATATATTTAACTAATTTTTGAAATAGATTGTACGATTTTTGTATTGTATATTCTGCATGTTTAATGAAATTTAATTTTTGGTCTATAATGACCCCTAAATACTTTATCTGGCGGAAAAATTGCAATGGTTGACTATTCATAATGATTTGACATTTGCGAGCTTTATTGGTAAATGATATCATTTGAGTTTTGTTAGGATTAAATTTGAGTTTGACTGAGTTTCCCCAACCTACAATTTCGGAAAGAACTTCGTTTGTTGTGGTTTCAAGATTATGAATATCTTTTGAAGATACTATTAATACGAGATCATCTGCAAAGGCTTGGAGATGACATCCATTGGGTAGCTTAGATATTAGGAGCTCATCAAGTATCAAGTTCCATAGCATTGGACCGCATACTGAACCCTGTACGCATCCCCGAGACATATATTTGGTAGCCAAACTATCCGCAAAATCGAGTTTGACTACCCGTGTGAAGCCTATGAAAGAGTGCTGGCCACCAAGCATTGTCAAAAGCCGCCTGTATGTCAAGCGAGATTGCCAATACTTGATGATTTTGTAATCTTGCATTTTCTACAGTATCAAGTGCTTTTTGAATAGCGGCCGTTGTTGATGTTTGCTCTTTAAATCCGAATTGTAAGTTGCTCATTGCGCCAGTAATGTGTAAGAAATATGTTAGTCTTTTAGTAATTAATTTTTCTAATGCCTTTCCAAATATATTAATGAGTCCTATTGGTCTATATGAAGCGGTATTAAGTTTGGTTTTATTGTGTTTTGGGATAATTTTTATGTATGCGACTTTCCAGTCTTTTGGAAAGTGGCCGAGTTGCAGGCACCTATTCATTATTTGGGTGATTAAAATAGGGAAAGTTTCAGTAAATTTTAGACATATATCCGATGTGAGATGGTCTATACCAGGTGATTTTTTTGGGGTTCATGGATTTCAATGACTCAAGTACTTCTTCTACAGTAAATGGAGTATCTGGTGGCGTGTCGGGTATTTTGTTAAAAGAATTTCGGAGCTGCATATGCCTTAAGCATGTGTGACGCTCATCGTCAGGAAAATATTCATTCAAAAACGTTTCAGCAGTTTCGTACGTAGTTTTTGTGTATTTACCCGCTTTAGTTTTGAGAGTTGTGGGTGGCTGCGCTATAGGTGTGGTCTTAAGTAACCGATTGGTTACACTCCATACATCCTCCTTTCCCTGCTTATTGCAGAAATCCCTAAAATGCTCAGTTGAAGCCATTCTAATGGCTTGTGAATATTCAGTTTTAAGGTTTTGTTTTTCTAACAACAATTCGGTTATAGATTTCTTACTGCGTTTCGTTTGTTGAATTTTGTGATGATTTTTAATAACTTTTTGTTTTAGTTTTTCTATGTTATCGTTCCACCAAGGTGCTCGATTTTTTACTTTAGATTTCCTCAGAAAGAGTTTATCACTAACATTTTGTAGTGATACTATTAATTTTGTAATGTAATTATCTAACTGTGAAGTGCTTAAATTTTCTATGTTGATATTAAGGTCTAAATTTATGGTTAACTCGCTTTTAAACTGTTCAATAATCTCATCCCATTTTATATTCTGAGTGTTGTATTTAAATGTTGAAAGCTTTTTGGGCTTGTTTAACGAGCTATTATTTACAGATAAGTCGAAAGTGATGCCATTATGACTGGATGACGGGGCAGCGTCAAGCACAACTTTCCAGTTGGAGATTTTGTTTGTTGATGAATTGGATGTGAGTGTGAGATCAATTATGGATTCACGATGGGTTTTATGTGTTACCGTTTCATAAGTAGGAACGTTGCCTGAATTACATAAAATAAGATTAGTGGTAGTTATAAGGTCTACAATCATATTTCCGTGGCGGTTTGATCTAATCGAGCCCCACATGGGGTGCCATCCGTTAAAATCACCACAAATTATGTGAGTATGATTTGAATTTTCCTGTAGGAATATTTCTAAACTGTTGAGTGTATTAATTTCATCTTTCTTGGGTTCTATGTAGACGCTAATTAAGAATAGTTTTTTACCGCCAATGTCTATTTGGACAATACAGAGGTTGGAAGTAGAATATTTCGAAATGCCTAGCGTGCAACCTATATTCTGCCTTACAAGTAAGCATGCTTTTACTCGGTGCGCTGTGGGGTATTGATATATATTATAGTTAGGGATACATTTCATTGCGTTATCTTTGCCTACGTAGGGTACACTGTTAAATACTATGTCACATTGGTTGTCATTTATGTATTTAATCATTTCATGCATCGCTGCGTAACCTTTGCCGGTGTTAATTTGTAAGCATTATAATGGGCGATGATTTTTTGAACTTGTTTTATTTTTATTATTAGTAACCATAATCGGTTCTGGTTTTGCAAATTTCTATTTGTTTTTGTAGGCGCGGACAACGTAGCGATGTAGCACTGTGTTTAGTGTTAATATTTAAGTTATATTTTTACAATGTGAGGAACAGTTATAGCAGTCAACTTTGGTGTAATCTTCTTTGATAGGGCAATCTTTATATGAGTGTTCTGATGATGAGCAGTGGGAACAGATTGTTGTTTCTTCAGTGCAGTATTTTTTCGTGTGACCGAACTGCATACACTTATAGCACTGAAGATAAGCTGGGTAGTCTTCAGTATGTACTCGTTGATGGTCTACGTTTATTTTTTGAAGTTCCACAATTGATCTCCAGATTATGGGAGTAACCATAAATACAGCGTTATACAAATTTTCGTTTTTAAAGTTTCGCATGAATCGGTAGGTAATGTCGTCGGATGATTTAATGAGGCTTTTTATATTTGGATTTTGATTTACAATGATTTCTTTAAGCTCACTCACAGGTGTGTCTTTGTAGATGCCTTTTAGAATTACCAAAGGCTTGAGCTTCTTGGCTACGTCAGCGTTAACAAAGCTATCAGGATGATTTATGGCGTTAAGGATCTCGTCACGCTGTTCTTGGTTATCAAACTCTACCCTAATTTTGTGGTTGGAAACCGTTTTAACTTCAGAAGGGTTAAAGGTGTATTTTTTAAAATGAATACTTTTTCGCCACGCACTTACAGTTTCTTTTGAAGAAGAGACTGGCTGTTTAGAGCTAACTATGATAGCCGGCTTTGTAACCGGGATAGTTTGTTTCTCCGCAGTTTTAGTAGATTTGACAACTTTGGCGTAGGATGGAAGTGACGATGAAGTGATAGAAGGGTTAACAAGATGTTGCAGTGGCTGGGTGGTAATTTTTTGTGGTTGGACCGCTAGCTTAGAGAGCCCTTCTCTAATGGTGCTCTTGATTAATGAAACTGTTTTATTTTTGGTTGATGAAATTGAAAGACGTAATATCGTTTTTACTTGATCGTACAACTGTTGTGTACTTCGTTTGATTTCGTCGAGAGATTTTTTAATATTATCTTTATTAAGGCGAGTAACGCTCCTATTACCGTCTAAATTTTGGAGAATCAAATTTGTGTGTTCACTAACTTTTAACAAATACTCGTCGTTAAAAGTTGGAGTTGAGTCGGATAGTGCCTCTTCAAATTCGTCACCTGTTATGTATGTTGGATCTTCTGCTGGAGTCGACTGTTGACCCAAATCGAGGCTGGTAACAGCCTCGTAAGAAGTATTGTGCAGATTTGACATTTATAATAAATAAGTTTAGTTAAGTAATGAAAACCGGGAGGGTGGGAGGGCGATTTTCTCTAATTCCTTGTGTATTATTTAGCAGATTAGAGTGCAGATGGCAGTTTCTACACAGGACGGAGCTAATAAGTGCAAAAAGAGCGAAAAAAACGAAGATTTAAAAAAGTTTAAAAATTTTATAAAATTACGACTATAAGAAACGGATTATTTGAAAATTTGTTATAAAAAAGTGAAAATTTTATGAAAAAACTACGGGGAATTACAGGGGGCAGTTAATTATACTATATTAAAAGAAAATATGAACAGAAAAGATCAATT
Organism: Parnassius mnemosyne; assembly: GCA_963668995.1. Lineage (NCBI taxonomy): Eukaryota > Metazoa > Arthropoda > Insecta > Lepidoptera > Papilionidae > Parnassius > Parnassius mnemosyne. The sequence goes on from CAVLGL010000093.1 coordinate 68,005,789, forward strand.
TTCAGCAAAATTAGAGAAGAATTTATGTTTTATTTACGAATTTACAACTATATTAGAATAAAAACGCGAAATTTAATTATTTAACGAAAAATATTTACTAAGAAAAGTACTGGGATTTATGGGGGCTAATTGATTACACTATTTAGAGAAAATTTGAACGAAAAAGGCCAATTTTCAGGAAAGTTATTAGCGAATTTCTAGTTCGGTTAGGTTAGGTTAGGTTAGGTTAGGTTAGGTTTTTTTTTTTTCTAGTTCCCCTGATATGTGGAGGTCTTTCATCTTTCAGGTGTGTCTTTTTTCACCTTGTATTCTTTTCTTTCTTTCTTTTATTTATTTTTAGGTTTTATGCTTACATTCATTATTTCTAGTCTTAATTGTGTTCTTATTTCTACTAATTTTTATGGAGCTGTTTACATCATATACTTATACATTATATTTTGTTACAGCGTCCGCTTTCTTAGTTACTATTTATTTCTATTTACTACACTTCTTGTTATATGCTTACAATATCCTATGAACTTATCTCTAATATACTTATTACTAATTATTTTATTTACATTTTCTTCACTTACTTCTACTCCTAATTCTATTTCTATTTCATTTCTCTCTCTACCATATATTGGGCATTCTGTTAATATGTGAATTATATTTTCATTTTTTACAGGGTCGCAGGCACATGCCGGGCTCTCCTTACATTTAAATCGAAACAAATATTCAGAGAACCCGCCATGTCCTGTCATGACTTGAACTAGTATCGGATCCATGTCAATTTTCCTAATGACTTTATATGCATCATATACGTCTGGGAAAAATATTTTTGTTATTGAAGCTGTTTCTCCATTTTTATAACGCCGGTTCCATTCATCAAGCGATTCCATTCGGATTTGTCGCTTGATGAATGATATCGGACATTTTTCATATACCGGTTTCGTTTTAATCTTTATTGCAGCTACTTTGGCTAGGTGGTCTGCTCTCTCGTTTCCCTCCAATCCTGCGTGGGCTTTAATCCAATATATATTTAGTACTTTACCTTGTTTGTTTAGTTCTAAGATGTTATTTCTTATCTCCACTGCCAGGGGATGGAGGGAAACGTCTTGGACAATTGTTTGTAGAGCAGACCTCGAGTCACTGTATATGCTGCAGTTTTGCGCTGAAGCCTTTAGGGCATATCTAGTTGCTTCCAGGATTGCCAGCAACTCTGCCTGGTAGACGGTGCAAAAACTTTCCAATTTCAGTTTTCGGGTATTTGTCTCCGCAGCGTTATTCCATATGGATAACGCCGCGCCGACTTTCCCCTCTATCCTACTCCCGTCTGTAAATATTTTAAGACCCTTGTTGTCATTTTGGTCCATTTGTGCACCGTCTTCCAGGCATGTGAATTTCAATCCGGGCTGTTTCGCGGGATGTGTAGTCTTGGAGTATTCAATTTTGGTCTCCACATCTCGGTCACCCACTATCCGCCGGGAGAAGCCCTTCTTTATTTCATAAAGGAGGGCTGCTTCCTGGACCCTAAGGTCCAACGGAAGTAACCCGGCGAGTAGTAGGGTCGAGTGTAGAGAAACTGTCCTATAAGATTTTATAACTTTTTGCACAAACCCGCGTTGCACCATATCAAGTTGTTTCTTTACCTTATGTTTATTGGCTGCTGATGCCCATACGCTGGCCGCATACATGACTATCGGCTCAACTACTGCAATATAGATGGTCCTAATGATCTCCGGGTTCAGGCCCCAATGTATCTTTGCAGCTCTCGACAGTTGACGATATATGTTTTGAACTTTACAACATGTTTTATTGATGTGTGTATTAAAGGTAAGCTTGTCGTCAACTGTGAGGCCGAGTATTTTGATTTCTTTGGAGAGCTTAATGTCCTCCCCGCCCATCTCCAGAAGTGGTGAGTCATACTTGAGCTTATTTGTTACGACCATAGCTTTAGTTTTATGAGGCGCAAAACTAAGCTTATTACCGACTCCCCACCTCCTGACATGTTCGAGAATTTCATTGGCCTGCTCCTGCACCTGTTGTGCCGTATCCCCGGAGAACATCAGGACCACGTCGTCCGCAAAAGCCTGGCAACGGGACCCTTTTGCACTTAACTCCCTCAGGAGTGGATCCAGAAGAATATTCCAAAAAATTGGACCCCCGATCGAGCCTTGCACACACCCTTTAGTGGTCTTTCTTAAATATTCGGCCCCGGCAAATCTGAGGCACACCGTTCTATCTTTAAGATAGCTATCTACTACCCGCCTCAGATTTACCGGACACCCAATCTCCGCGAGCCTACACCGTATCGCCGGCCACCATGCGTTATCGAAGGCTCCCTCTATGTCCAATGATATAAGCAGAATCAACTTTCTGTCTTTCAGTTTGGCCTTAATAAACTGCATCATGTCATAGAGGGAGTCCTCCGTTGTGGCATAAAGCCGTACTGGTTCCGGCTTATCTTCGGAACGATGTGCCACTTTATTCTGCGGATTAACATTTTTTCATAAATTTTCCCCAGTACAGGCAAAAGCCCAATCGGCCTGTAGGATTTAGGGTGTGCGTAATTTTCTTTGCCAGGCTTTCTCAATACTACAACTACTGCCCTTTTCCACTTGATGGGGAAGTATGCAAAACTGAGGCATCTGTTTACTAGTGCCAGGAACAATGCTAAGTCCAGGGTGACGGCCGCTTCACAAATGTCTGCTGTTAGCCCATCGTCACCGGGTGCCTTTTTTGCACTGAAGCTAGACACGGCCCACATAAGCTCTTCTGTTGTAAATGGTGGGTCACATGGACTATCATGTGACCCTTCGTTTACAGTGTCCGCTGTAGCTCTTATTTGCGTGTGTTCCGTGTCGTCGTCTTCAGTGCTATCCTGTGGATAAAAGGTTTCCGCCAACATCCTAGCCGATTCCTCGCCGTCTAGCGTCCTCCCGTCCTGAACAAGTGGAACATCTTCTTGCCGTGTCAATGTGCGACTTATAACCCTATATATACCGTCCCACATTGTTTCTCGGTCTTGCTTACAACAGAAGTCCTTCCAGCTGGTGGTCTGAGCTCTTTTTACTTCTTGATGATATTCTTCTTTCGCTCTCATATATTGCTCGACCACCCACCCGCGACGGACTGGCGCTGCGTATGAAATACGCCGCTTCAACCTGGAGACCTCCTTTTTACGTTGTGTTAGTTCATGAGTCCACCAGGGCAATCCCATTTGTTTTTTAGTTTTTAATTTTGGGATACTGTTTCTACATGCTTCTGTTACTGAATTTGTGTACTGTTCTATTTTTATTTCTAGTTCGTCCGTTGTTGCTATTTTATCTATTTCTTCTTTATTTATTCTTTCCTCATTCCAAATTTGGACGAGTTTCTCACGAAACTCGCCCCAATTCGCCTTTTTTGTATTATATTGCCGAGTACTTCTTTTTATATTGGTGCCTATTGATTTTCCTAAATTGATGTCAAATAGGATTGCCCTGTGGTCCGAACTGGTTATTTCGTCGGATAGTCTCCAGTTGTCCACCCTCCCGAGTAGGCTAGTCGAGCACGTAGTTAAATCCACGCAGCTGGAGAACCTCTTCCCACCTCTATAGGTGTCAAAAGTGGGCTCAGCCCCCCTGTTCAGAATATGAAGTTCTAATTGATCAAGCTTTGCGGCGACCTCTATTCCTCTGCTGTTTGTTTTTCGGCTTCCCCACCAGGTGTTCCATGCATTTACGTCCCCACCGAGTATCACGTGTCTTGTCCTTAGACCCACCACGGCCGCATCGATCATTTCTAGATAAGGGTCGATTGGTGTATCGCCCTCTAGGTAGACGGACACCACCCCCAAGTCCCATGCCCCGGTACTCAGCTTAGCGACTGCGATATTTTCTGTTGTTAGGCCGGGGCATTGGGTCATGTCGATGGCGTCATTGAATAGCACAATAGCTGCCTTAACCACTTTTTCAGTGTTCTGGCATCTGTCGCTTTGTGCTATTCTCGTCCCCGAGTAGCTCTTCATTTGACCAATTCGACCGATATAGGGCTCTTGAACCAAAGCGAAGGATATCCCTCGCTTGGTCGCCTCTGTTATTAATTCGGCCGTGGCTAGTTCACACCTCTCAAGATTCGTCTGGATCGCGTGATATCGGTGGGTACAGATGTTAGGTTCCATGGTCGAGTTTGAGTCAACCTTAGCAGTATGCTACGGTCGACCTGGCGAGTACTTCCCATTTTCTTCTAACCGGACAGTCTGAGCTAAAAGCGTTGTGATCTTTTCTGTCATGGTTCGCTTTGTTGCAATTTCTGCATTCTGGTATTGCTCCAGACAGCCAGTCAGCACATTCTGTTTTGAGGTGTGGGCCTCCGCAATGGCTGCAAATGTCAGTTGTTTCTGTGCATATTCTTTTACTAGGTCCATATTCCAGATAACGCGAACATTGAACTAAGGGGGACTGGTCCATTACTTCTTACTCGTTGTAAGTCAATGTGAATGACCTCAGCCTCGATAAGACGGTTCCAAATCTGAGGCGAAACTCTCATCACAATGTGGGACGTATGCGGGTTTCTTGTTCTTTTCCGGTATTTAATCTCCATACGATCCTATTTTTCTGTTATTTCCTTGAAGAGCTGTTTATTTTGCGTTCTGATTGCCTTAATTATCTCTTCATCCTTATTATATTGCACAACGTCTCTTAAGATTACAAGTGGATCCTTGTTTTTTATATCGCTTACATTTAGATCTTTCCCTGCCTGTTTTAATCTCTTCTTGACTTTATTTATCTCCTCCTCCGTTCGGCATCCCAGTATTACTTTTTTATCCCTTGCCTTCCTAATTTTGTCTATCTTTAACCCTTCTTCCTTGGCATTTATTGCGTTCCTTATCTTATCCATGACCTGATCTCCTGTTTCTTTTTCATCATTCGACGTGATAATCACTGAATGCATGGCCATGTTTTCTGAAGGTAAGGGTAGAGGTGACGATGGGCCCCTTAGTGGCCCAGCAACTATACTTGCGTATGTTCCTCTGTCTTCTTTCATTTCCTGCTTTTTCATTTCTTCTCTTAGTTGTTCCATTTCAATTTTGCTTTCCTCTAATAATTTGCCATGTTCTTCCAATTTCTTCATTAAGGCTTGTTCTTCTTCCTTTCTTTTCCTGTTTTCACCTTCTAATCCTTTTTTCTCCTGGTCTTTAGGCTTTTGTTCTTTCACAATGTTCTTATCTGTTTCCGCCTCTTTCACTAATTGATAGAGCCTCTCTATTGCCTGAGTAACCTCCGTTTTTATATCGGTCCTCAGGTTTCGAGAGTTACTCAAATGTAACTTAGCCTTATGGAGACAAGCTCTAGCCTCCGATATCCGGTCCGTAAATTTTGTAGTTACGGTTTTTGGAGAGCTGTCTGTGTTCTCAGCTGCTGGTTTGCGCGCTGTTGCTCTAGTCTCCTGAGATGGAACAATCTTCTGTTTTGGTCGAGCCACCGGGGCTACCATTTTGGTGAGATTTGTGTTGTAGGTTCCACATCTATTTTTCCCGTTTCCCACTCACCAATGCTTTTCCTTACGCTAGGGACTTGCAACGCACTATCGCTTTTAGGAGAAGGCCCAGCTTTCTCTCTCCTGCTTGGAGATTCCGGAGGACTCGTGTCCCTGGCACTATCCTCAGTCTTTTTAACGGGCGTACGAATGCCGAACATTTTCAGGGGAACGCGTCTCGGGTATCAATAACCAATAAAACAAGTTATAAAATAAAATAAAAATAAAGCAAAAAATAATTAAAGTAAAATAAAATAAAGTAAAACAAGCAACAATACACAACACAAATAACAAAGTCAATTTATAATAAATTTTTAGGTTTGTAAAAGTAATAAAATCCTTTTTCAAAAAATTTTTTGAAAAATTTTTTGGAAGTTTTGAAGGTTGTTAAGGTGCAGTATTTAATTCCTCAATCAGCAAAACCACACAAATGCCGCGTCACAGCAATATTATTATAAAACATTTTTGCTCTATGTAGAGTCTCGACTCTATCTTCGTTAATATGTCACTAAGTATACACGTACAATACAATATAAATGTTGCAATTAGAATTTCTAGAAATTTTTTACTTTAATAATCTATAATAACTCTACCTAGAGTCTGTCTGTGTCTCTATCAATATATATTTAAGATCTAATTAAGAACTAAGTTACTTTAAAAAATTTTTAGAAAAAATTTGAAAAAATTTTTTCCTTGCTCTACCTAGAGTTTCTCTATTTTCTAACCTTAATCTTATAAACTACACATTAAACTATATATTACAATTGTCACACTTAAATTCCAAATATATCTTGGTCTGGTACAAAATAAAAAAATTTTTAAAAAATTTTTACAAGGCTCTATGTAGAGTCAGTCTAAGTCTAAATTACTAGATCTATTTTTATACAGTTATTTGCAAAAAACCCCGTCAAAATCGGATCACTAATTACTGTGTAATTACAATTTTAAATTTTTCATCAACCAGAGACTAAGTCCAGAAGTCAAGTTAGGGGTAGGGGGTTGAAAATCAGCCAAAATGATGCGGTGGGTGGCGAAGACTATTCCTTAGGTGGATAGTGTGGGAGGAGGGGCGACGGGGGGGGGCCCGAAAAAAATGTTAAAATTGAGCTAGGAGGCTCCGTTCTCCTGAAAACTGAAAAACAAGTTTTCGTGCGGTTTTCAGGAGCTCCCACCTCACACAAATAAATTCGTATCTCTGAAAGTACTTGCTCTAAAATTTCTGAAAAAATATGTTTTGAATAGCTTATTAAATTGGGAATATGATAGTAATTTTGGAAAAAATTTTTTCTGGGCAATTTTTGGAAATTTTTAATTTTGAAAAATGAATTATAAAAACCAAGGACCGCAAAAAGAGCCTAATCCGAAAATTAACAATAGAAAAATTTTGAAAAAATTTGGGATAATAGTATTAAGTATTTCCTACCTTTATGAATTTTTTCAGATTTTTCAGGCGCACTTTCAGGACACCACGTGATTTAGCTTAATAATAAAAAGTCTCTTACAATTATTGTTTGCACTCCAAATTTCGAAATTTTGGTGTCTTCTTGTAGGTCTTGAATTGCTCTTTCATATTACCTCAAAAAACATATATGTCCTCACTGAAAATTTAAAGTTTTTTACTTTTAAATTTTTTTACTGAAAATCTGTATCTTCACAGCGTCATAACTTCTTTATTTCTTGACCAAATTTTTTGGCCAAGGAGTCAAATGATTTGTCTTGCCGTCTTCTTTATAAAACCGTCGTCAAATTTAGCCGCACACCTTCAGGTCTTAAAACACGTGGCCACGTGGTTTTTTAATTTTGGCAATATTACCGTGCGCGAGCGTCGAAAAATTTTTCTGATTGCTCAATAAGTTAGAGCTAATCAGGGCGCTTCTAACGACACTAAAAAACCACTATGTTGTCGATTTAGATTAGGCAGCGTTTCACTTTAAAGTTTTTGGGGTTAGGAAAAAATGGTTTTTCCGTGATAACTTTTTATTTTTCGCACTTTTTCCACTTTTTCACTTATCACTATGTTCGTCTCGTCGAGACGAATCTTTCGGTGTATCACACTTCGTAATTTGATCAATTTGACCCACAACTTTGATTTTTAAGACGCGGAGCGGTTTAAAAATGCTGCGTTCGGGACGGCGTTTGGAGCGCAACTGGTTAGGTTAGGTTAGGTTTTTTTTTTTTTATTATTCTAATGGTCCTCTGATGTGGTGGTCAGAGCCTTTGTATATCTTGGTTAAATCTCTGGGTTGGACTTGTCCATAAATTTTTTGTCATGTTCATTGTAGTCATGATGTAGGTCAATTATTTATTTTACACTATTTTTTTTTCTTTAACTATCTATTTATATTAATATTTTATAAAAATCTCTGTACTGGTATTCTTGTCTATCGTACTATTTATTTTTATGTGAATATATGATGTTATTTGTTTGTTTATATAATGCATACTAATAACGTTACTGCATTGATTGATTGTAATTATTACTGTTTCATGGCATTTACACTCCAAACTATTTCTATCTGATGTCTTGCATTTGTCTTATCTTCTACAGAATTTCGTATGCATAGATGATATATTACGTAGTAATATATTCTATCCATTTTTCTTACTTCTATATATATTTTTTAATATCTTTATTATTTACCTAGGTTTTATTTTTTATTTTCACCTGTCTTACTATATATTCACAGAATTTAATAAAATCTTTTGTCTTTCAGTTTTCCTTGTTAAAATATCCGAAATATTTGTTTGTGTAATCTTTATATTTATTTTCTGTTCTAGGTCAATCCTTTTACTGCTGTACACTGGGCAGTCTACGAGCAAGTGCATCACAGTTTCTTCTACCTCTGGGTCACAAGCACATCCAGCGCTTGTCCTACACTTGAAGCGATTTAGGTACCCTGCAAAGGCACCGTGTCCAGTAAGTATTTGCCTAGTGCAAATACTTACTGGACACGGTGCCTGGTTCAGGTGATGGTCTAATTTTTCTTATTAATTTGTACGCTGTTTCGGCATTTTTGAGGAACATTTTGGTAGTCGTAGCTGTTTCACTATTTATGTATCGCTGGTTCCATTCCTGCACTGATCTTTCCCTTATCGTTCGTTTTATGAACGATATGGGGCATCTGTCATATTGGGATGCTGTTTTTTTATATAGTGCCGCTTCTTTTGCCAGGTGATCTGCTCTTTCATTTCCTTGATGTCCCACATGAGCCCTAATCCAAAATAACTTTACCGGTTTGTTATTATTATTTACAATCATTAATTTTTTTCTAGTGGCGCGGACTAATGGGTGGAAGTTGTCCGGGGATTTCAATGAGTGCAGTCCTGACTGGAAGTCGCTGTAGATATTGAAGACACTGTCCTTATGTTTCATCATAAGTTCTGTGGCTTGATACAGTGCGTAAAGTTCGGCTTGGTAAACTGTGCAGAAGGATTCCAGCTTAAATTTTTTACTTAAAATTTCAGTGTTGTCCTTCCACACAGATAACGCTGCCCCTACCTTCCCGTCAATTTTACTCCCATCAGTGTATATCTGTACTTTTGTTCTTTTGTTGCTTTCATCTCTTCCGGTTGCTTACCTTCTATTGTGCTAAAAGTTATTTTCTCTTCTTTAGCTGGATGGTCGGCTTCAATAAAAAGTTCCTTTAATTCAACTTTTCTGTCCCCCAGGATATCCTCCTGCGGTTTCCCGCGCTTTGCTTCATACAGCCTTGCAGCTTCCCGCAAGCGGATATCCAGAGGTAACAGTCCCGTTAATATGAGTGCCGAATTCAGCGATACGGTCCTGTAAGCTTTGCAATTTTTTTATGCGAAGCCCCTCTGCAGGGTGTTAAGATGTTTTTGTATAGTTATTTTTGTGATGCACTTGCCCAGACACTGGCTGCATAGAGCACGATCGGCTCGACGACTGAAACATATATCGACCTGATGATCTCCGAACTCAATCCCCAAGAAATTTTTGCTGTCTTAACTAAATGTTTATATATACTTGTAACCTTTCGACATATATGTACAACATGACTATGGAAGGTTAATTTTTTGTCTATTATAAGGCCTAATAATTTAATTTCGTCTACAATTTTTATGTTTGTTCCTCCCATGTGGAGTTGAGGTGTGTCATATTTAAGTTTATTGGTGATTATTATTGCATTGGTTTTGTGTGCAGCAAAACCAAGTTTGTTTCGCACACCCCAATCATGCACAAGGGCGAGTGTTCTATTTGCTTTTTCTTCAATTTTGGGGATTTTTTGTCCAGAGAACACCAGGACGACATCATCGGCAAAGGCTTGACAGTAAACTTCTTCACTGTCCATCAAGTCCAACAAAGGGTGCAGTAGCAGGTTCCAAAACGTTCCCTGCACGCATCCTTTTGATGTAGATTTATCGATTTCTTTATCTGCGTATCGTAACTTTATTTTGCGGTTTTCGAAGTAACTGTTAACGATTTCCCGGAGGTTTTGGGGACACTTTTTTTTTTCTCTAATAGCTGGCATTTTATGGCAGGCCACCAAGCATTGTCGAAAGCTCCCTGTATGTCTAGAGATATTATTAAGTTTATCTTTTTGTCTTTGAGATTAACTCTTATGTGCTGTAGCAGATCATACAGGGAGTCTTCCGTACTTCGCTGAGGCACAAACCCATATTGTCTTGGATTACTTTTCAGCAAAATGTGCCATCGTATTCTCTTAACTATCAATTTTTCTAAGGTTAGGTTAGGTTAGGTTAGGTTAGGTTCCCTCCCGAACGGGTTCCCGCCTTGTCGTGGCGGGGGGGCTTAGTAACCGTGGCTTGGTCACCCACGGTGAACAAAGAGGAACCCCTTGGCTGGCCCGTGGTGTAGGGCCGGCCCGAGGTGGCCACTCCGAGTGGGCTTAGCGAGCCCACTTCGGATGTGTGTCGGGGGGCTGCGGTGAGAGGGGAGTCCGCACCCTCTACCGCTGCAGCCGAGGTGGAGTCGCGGAGGAAGAGGAGTGTTGGTATGGCGATGCGCCACTCGCCCTATCCTCCGCGACTCAGACGGGGCCGCACCGTTTAATGATGCGGTGGTGGTGGGGCTGCGGGGGGAGAGGAGTGTCGGTATTGCGAGGCGCCGCTCTCCCTACCCTCCGCAGCCGTATCTTGGTTGGCGGCGGAGCCATAGACCAGATCCGTCGCTGGGGTCAGGAAGGCTGGTGCTTCTGAGTGCTAGTTTTTCCTGGCCCCATGGCCTCCGCGTATCGGACTCGGGGGGGTCCGATACGCAGGTGGAGTTGGAGGCTGTTGAGGGGGGTAGCTGAACACCTCGCTACCCCGTGCAGGAGACGAGGCCCGGACAGACCGGGCCAGCACTAGTGTGGGGCTGCGGAATAATTTGGATTCCCGCGGCCCCGCGCGCACGTGCGAGGAGGCACCGTGGGGTTTTAGCCGGTAGGAGTCCGGCATAACCTTCTGGTTGCCCCCGCAGCCGGAGGTATCCATGAGGATTTCCCCGCGAAAAAAAAAACAAAAAACAGGTTAGGTTAGGTTAGGTTAGGTTAGGTTAGGTTCCCCCCCGAACGGGTTCCCGCCTTGTCGTGGCGGGGGGGCTTAGTAGCCGTGGCTTGGTCAACCACGGTGAACAAAGAGGAACCCCTTGGCTGGCCCGTGGTGTAGGGCCGGCCCGAGGAGGCCACTCCGAGTGGGCTTGGGAAGCCCACTTCGGATGTGTGTCGGTGGGATGCTGCGAGAGGGGTGTCCGCTCCCTCTATCGCTGCAGCCGAGGTGGAGTCGCGAAGGAAGAGGCGTGCTGGTATGGCGATGCGCCACTCGCCCTATCCTTCGCGACTCAGACGGGGCCGCACCGTTAAATGATGCGGTGGTGGTGGGGCTGCGGGGGGAGAGGAGTGTCGGTATTGCGAGGCGCCGCTCTCCCTACCCTCCGCAGCCGAATCTTGGTTGGCGGCGGAGCCATAGACCAGATCCGCCGCTGGGGTCAGGATAGGCTGGTGCTTCTGAGTGCTAGTTTTTCCTGGCCCCATGGCCTTCGCGCATCGGACACGGGGGCGTCCGTTGCGCATTGGAAATTGGAGGCCGAGGAGGAGGGCGCACCATGTGTTCTGGTGCGCCTTACCTGAGAAGGAGATGGGGGAGGAGTGTTCCTCTCCCGAGGAGGGGCCGCCATTTGGCGGCCAGCGCAGGTGGGGCCGCGGATGTGTGCGAAAGCGTTCCCGTGGCCCTGCCAATATGCGACGAGGGTGGAACACCATGGGGTTTTAGTCGGTGCGAGTCCGACATAACCCGTCCTTGCCCCCGCGAGGCGGGTATGCGTAGGCATTTCCCCATGTAAAAAAAAAAAAAAAAAAAGGTTAGGTTAGGTTAGGTTCCCCCCCGAATGGGTTCCCGCCTTGTCGTGGCGGGGGGGCTTAGTAGCCGTGGCTTGGTCACCCACGGTGAACAAAGAGGAACCCCTTGGCTGGCCCGTGGTGTAGGGCCGGCCCGAGGTGGCCACTCCGAGTGGGCTTGGCGAGCCCACTTCGGATGTGTGTCGGGGGGCTGCGGTGAGAGGGGAGTCCGCACCCTCTACCGCTGCAGCCGAGGTGGAGTCGCGGAGGAAGAGGAGTGCTGGTATGGCGATGCGCCACTCGCCCTATCCTCCGCGACTCAGACGGGGCCGCAACGTCAATTGATGCGGTGGTGGTGGGGCTGCGGGGGGAGAGGAGTGTCGGTATTGCAAGGCGCCGCTCTCCCTACCCTCCGCAGCCGAATCTTGGTTGGCGGCGGAGCCAAAGACCAGATCCGCCGCTGGGGTCAGGAAGGCTGGTGCTTCTGAGTGCTAGTTTTTCCTGGCCCCATGGCCTTCGCGCTTCGGACACGGGGGCGTCCGTTGCGCATGTGAAATTGGAGGCCGAGGAGGAGGGCGCGCCATGTGTTCTGGTGCGCCTTACCTGAGAGGGAGATGGGGGAGGAGTGGTCCTCTCCCGAGGAGGGGCCGCCATGGGGCGGCCAGTGCAGGTGGGGCCGCGGAAGTGTGCGAAAGCGTTCCCGTGGCCCTGCCAATATGCGACGAGGTTGGAACACCATGGGGTTTTAGTCGGTGCGAGTCCGACATAACCCGTCCTTGCCCCCGCGAGGCGGGTATGCGTAGGCATTTCCCCATGTAAAAAAAAAAAAAAAAAAGGTTAGGTTAGGTTAGGTTAGGTTAGGTTCCCCCCCGAACGGGTTCCCGCCTTGTCGTGGCGGGGGGGCTTAGTAGCCGTGGCTTGGTCACCCACGGTGAACAAAGAGGAACCCCTTGGCTGGCCCGTGGTGTAGGGCCGGCCCGAGGTGGCCACTCCGAGTGGGCTTGGGAAGCCTACTTCGGATGTGTGTCGGGGGGCTGCGGTGAGAGGGGAGTCCGCACCCTCTACCGCTGCAGCCGAGGTGGAGTCGCGGAGGAAGAGGAGTGTTGGTATGGCGATGCGCCACTCGCCCTATCCTCCGCGACTCAGGCGGGGCCGCACCGTCGATTGATGCGGTAGTGGTGGGGCTGCGGTGGGAGAGGAGTGTCGGTATTGCGAGGCGCCGCTCTCCCTACCCTCCGCAGCCGAATCTCGGTTGGCGGCGGAGCCATAGACCAGATCCGCCGCTGGGGTCAGGAAGGCTGGTGCTTCTGAGTGCTAGTTTTTCCTGGCCCCATGGCCTTCGCGCATCGGACACGGGGGCGTCCGTTGCGCATGTGAAATTGGAGGCCGAGGAGGAGGGCGCGCCATGTGTTCTGGTGCGCCTTACCTGAGAGGGAGATGGGGGAGGAGTGGTCCTCTCCCGAGGAGGGGCCGCCATGGGGCGGCTAGCGCAGGTGGGGCCGCGGAAGTGTGCGAAAGCGTTCCCGTGGCCCTGCCAATATGCGACGAGGTTGGAACACCATGGGGTTTTAGTCGGTGCGAGTCCGACATAACCCGTCCTTGCCCCCGCGAGGCGGGTATGCGTACGCATTTCCCCATGTAAAAAAAAAAAAAAAAAAAAAAGGTTAGGTTAGGTTAGGTTAGGTTAGGTTAGGTTAGGTTAGGTTCCCCCCCGAACGGGTTCCCGCCTTGTCGTGGTGGGGGGGCTTAGTAGCCGTGGCTTGGTCAACCGCGGTGAACAAAGAGGAACCCCTTGGCTGGCCCGAGGTGTAGGGCCGGCCCGAGGTGGCCACTCCGAGTGGGCTTGGGAAGCCCACTTCGGATGTGTGTTGGTGGGCTGCGGTGAGAGGGGAGTCCGCACCCTCTACCGCTGCAGCCGAGGTCGAGTCGCGGAGGAAGAGGAGTGTTGGTATGGCGATGCGCCACTCGCCCTATCCTCCGCGACTCAAACGGGGCCGCACCGTTGATGCGGTGGTGGTGGGGCCGCGGGGGGAGAGGAGTGTCGGTATTGCGAGGCGCCGCTCTCCCTATCCTCCGCGGCCGAAACTTGGTTGGCGGCGGAGCCCGAGACCAGATCCGCCGCTGGGGTCGGTAAAGCGGGCGCTATTAAGCGCTCGATTTACTGGGCCCCATGGCCTCCGCGTATCGGACTCGGGGGGGTCCGATACGCAGGTGGAGTTGGAGGCTGTGGAGGGGGGTAGCTGAACACCTCGCTACCCCGTACAGGAGACGAGGCCCGGACAGACCGGGCCAGCACAAGTGTGGGGCTGCGGAAGAATTTGGATTCCCGCGGCCCCGCGCGCACGTGCGAGGAGGCACCGTGGGGTTTTAGCCGGTAGGAGTCCGGCATAACCTTCCGGTTGCCCCCGCAGCCGGAGGTATCCATGAGGATTTCCCCACGAAAAAAAAAAAAAAAAAAAAGGTTAGGTTAGGTTAGGTTAGGTTCCCCCCCGAACGGGTTCCCGCCTTGTCGTGGCGGGGGGGCTTAGTAGCCATGGCTTGGTCACCCACGGTGAACAAAGAGGAACCCCTTGGCTGGCCCGTGGTGTAGGGCCGGCCCGAGGTGGCCACTCCGAGTGGGCTTGGGAAGCCCACTTCGGATGTGTGTCGGGGGGCTGCGGTGAGAGGGGAGTCCGCACCCTCTACCGCTGCAGCCGAGGTGGAGTCGCGGAGGAAGAGGCGTGCTGGTATGGCGATGCGCCACTCGCCCTATCCTCCGCGACTCTGACGGGGCCGCACCGTTAATGATGCGGTGGTGGTGGGGCTGCGGGGGGAGAGGAGTGTCGGTATTGCGAGGCGCCGCTCTCCCTACCCTCCGCAGCCGAATCTCGGTTGGCGGCGGAGCCATAGACCAGATCCGCCGCTGGGGTCAGGAAGCCTGGTGCTTCTGAGTGCTAGTTTTTCCTGGCCCCATGGCCTTCGCGCATCGGACACGGGGGCGTCCGTTGCGCATTGGAAATTGGAGGCCGAGGAGGAGGGCGCACCATGTGTTCTGGTGCGCCTTACCTGAGAAGGAGATGGGGGAGGAGTGTTCCTCTCCCGAGGAGGGGCCGCCATGGGGCGGCCAGCGCAGGTGGGGCCGCGGAAGTGTGCGAAAGCGTTCCCGTGGCCCTGCCAATATGCGACGAGTGTGGAACACCATGGGGTTTTAGTCGGTGCGAGTCCGACATAACCCGTCCTTGCCCCCGCGAGGCGGGTATGCGTAGGCATTTCCCCATGTAAAAAAAAAAAAAAAAAAAGGTTAGGTTAGGTTAGGTTAGGTTTTTTTTTTTTTTTATATTACTTGTATCATCTGCTGTTTTTAATTTTACAGCACCCTTTATTCTTTTTTAGTGGTCAATCTTGTAGTAGTTCGCTCTAGGTTTTTTTTTTTATTATTTTTTTTTATTATTTTTTTTTTATTTTTTTTTAATGTTTTTTTTTTATATGCCTTACATATAATACAATTTGTTTAATGCTTAACTATGTATTTAACTAAACTAACTAAGTTAATCTAATTCTCTGCATGGCTTTATTCCGCCCTTTAATCTTTTTAATCTTATATACATATATATTATATCATTCTACATGAGAATTTAGACTTCTGTGTTATTTATATAATTTCAAGGCGTTTCCTACCTTACACATATCTGTTAATCTATACTTATTTAATTTCTTATCTATAATATTATTGACGCTTATGCTGTTTTATCTACTGTGAGCTATGCTAATTACTGTAACTATAATTCTCAATAAAAACTATACTTATATAATTGGAGCTATGGCGCTAAATATTTTTTTTCTCGTTTTTTTTTTTTATATATATATATGTAATGACCTTAATTAAAATATAAAATAAACATACATACACAGACACACATACATATATATATATATATATATATATATACATACATATATATATATACGTATATGTTCATTTTTTCTATGATTGTATTGAAGCTTTTGCTGTTCTACTTACTATAAGCTATTCTACTTCAGTAATATATACAACTTAATATTGGCTTTACTTATTAAACAGAATTTTATGTGACTAAATATTCTACTGTTTATTAATACTCTAATTAATTTTTGATCCATTCTCCTTAAGCGCCTTTCTAACACAATCTTCAGCAAACTTTAGGAAATGGATTCGACCGTCATTGTCGTTGATAGCTCTACTTAAGGTCTCTTTCTTTAGCGCAAAGCCCATACGGTGTTCGCAATTCATTCTAATTATTGAGTACTTGGGACACTCTAAGAGTATATGTTCGATGGACTGTTGTGTTTCTTGATCGCAGTCACAGTAGGGGCTTTCCGCTAACTTAAACCTATGCAGGTAAGCTTTAAAGCCACCGTGGCCGGTAAATATTTGAGATCTTATATTGTTAATTTTAATTTTCTGCAGTGTCTTGTACGCCTCTTCGACGTGAGGGAAGAATGTCCTTGTTACTATTCCTGTGTCTGCACCGGTGTACCTTTCCTGCCACTTGAGTAAAGTTTGCCCTCTGATGAGGCGCTTTGCAAATGATAGGGGGAAGCAGTCATAGGCAGGTGCTTGTTTGCAGGTTTCTGCTGCGGATTTTGCCAGTTCGTCTGCTCTCTCGTTACCAGCGATACCACAGTGTGCCTTAACCCAGAAAAAATTTACTTCTCCATTGTTTTTTCTTATTTCTGCCATGCGATCCAATATCTCAGCTGCAATGGGGTGGAGGGTGTTTGGGTTCGATAAACAATCCAGCGCCGATTGTGAATCGCTAATTATATTTGCTTTCTTTAGCGATTTTTGCTTGAGCATAGTACCCAGAGCTGTCAGTATGGCTGCTAGCTCCGCTTGATAAACGCTGCAATAGTTCCCGAGTTTTAAACGCGTTTTGTATTTCTCTTGTCCACTTATCCAGCAGGTAATCGCAGCGCCCACTTTGCCAGAAATTTTACTCCCATCGGTATAAATGCATGGCCAATTGTTTCCAATGTTGTCTATGTCGCTTTCCGCTGTGATTGAGCCGTATGTGATTTTAATTCGCTCCGCTGGATGAGGCAAGGTGTACGGGCTTACTGGTTTCGCAAATTCTCTTCCCGGAAGGTATGATATTGGTTTACCTTTCTTTGTTTTATAAAGTTCCAATTGTTCCTGAGCTCTTAGATCCAGTGGAAGAATTCTAGCAAGTGTTGCACAGGAGATTAAGGACGCTGTTCGATGTGCTTTGCTAATTGCTATACTGAAAGTTCTGGTAATTCTGTCCAACTTTACTTTAATCTGCTTTTTATGGGCTGAGACTCCCCAAATACACGCCGCATACAGAACTGTGGGTTCTACAACTGCTATATATATGGTCCTCAGAATCTGAGAATTGAGGCCCCAGTTTGCCCTAGCTGTTCTAGACACTTTCTTATATAATTTTATGGCTTTTTCTGCAACCCCGTCTATATGCTTAACATAGTTTAAATTGGAATCAATTGTAAGTCCTAATATAGTCAGACTGCCCGTATTTTATTTCAGCGTCGCCCAATACTATTTTCGGAATATCATACTTCGTCTTTTTGGTTGTAATAATAGCTTCTGTTTTATGGGCTGCTATTTTCATTTTTCTATTTTTGCTCCAGTTCAGAATGCAGTTTAGTGCTGGGTTTAACTCTGTCTCTATGTCCTTTGCGGTTTTCCCTTTTGCTATTAATATTATATCATCAGCGTATGCTTGTATATGAATTCTGAGATCTTCGATTTCCTGAAGTAGGGAGTCGAGCTGAAGATTCCAAAGCAAAGGGCCGCAAATTGAGCCCTGAATACACCCTTTGTTTGTTTCCTTGATAATCTCAGTGCCTGCGTATCTGAGTTTTATATGCCTCTCAGACAGATAACTGCTTATTAGTCTCTGAATGGTTTTATCTAAATTTTTGTTGTTGAGTTCCTTTATGATGGCAGGCCACCAAGCGTTATCAAAGGCCCCTTCGATGTCTATGGATACTATGACAACTATTTCTTTGTCCTTTATGCCTTTTTTTATTATTTCCATGGCATCATACAAGGCATCCTCAGTACCCCTCTGTGCTACAAATCCATACTGTCTGTTGCTCATTTTATTTTCTCGTCCTAGCTGCCATGACATTCTGTTAACAAACATCTTTTCCAGGACCTTCCCGAAGACTGGTAAAAGTCCGATAGGACGATAAGATTTAGGAAGAGTATAATTTTCTTTGTTTGGTTTTGGGATAATTTTGATTACCGCGCCTTTCCAGGTCTGGGGGAAGTATCCAAGAGATAGGCATTTGTTGTATATAGCTATGAGTACTTTTGGTGCCGCTATATATGATTTTTCACATATGTCTGCCGTTAACCCATCCTCCCCTGGTGACTTCTTTGGACTCATGCTGTTAAATACATTTTCTATTTCTGTGGTAGTGAAAGGTATTAAATTGTCTTGATGCAGTTTATCACACAGCTCTTTTCTTATAGTTACGGAAATGTTTCTCATTTCAACGTGGTCGTGTTCATCTGTTGTGATCTCGTCGGTTGGGTAAAAGGTGTCAGCTAGCAGTTGCGCTGATTCCCCTGGAGTTAAGATACAGCTTTGCGATGTTGTTCTCAGCAGGGTGTCTTCTGGTGCTTTGCCTGATTTTCTTATGACCCTGTAGATGCCCTGCCAGACACTTTCTTTATCTTGCCTTGCACAAAAGTTCTTCCAGCTAGTTGTCATAGTTTCCGTTAGGAGGTCTTTATATTCTGTTTTGGCTAAGATGTATTCTTGTATTACTATTTGTTTCCTTCTCTGGTTTGCATATCTAATTTTTCTTCTCTTCTGAATTACCTCTCTTTTCTTTGTGCTTAGTTCTTCAGTCCACCATGGTGTCTTTCTGAGTACTTTCCTAGACAGCTTAGGGATCGTCTTTTCGCAAGATTCTTGCACGCATGTGGTATATAACCTTACTAGACTCTCTAATGGATCTGTGTCTATAATTATATTTACAGTTTCCTCGGTGATATTAAACGTGGTTAATTTTTGTTTAAGGGTGTCTATAAAATTGCTCCAGTCGGCTTTACCTGTGTTGTAAATACGTGTGGATTGTCGTTCTGTATTTATTCTCACTGTGCTTAAATTATTTAGGTCGAATGTTAAGGCCCTATGGTCAGACAGTGTGACAAATTCTGGGTTTACTTTCCAGTTGGAGATTTTTCGTAGGAGACCACTCGAGCATGCAGTGACATCGACAATGCTTGTGTAGTTTCTCTCTCCTCTGTATACAGAAAAAGTTGGTATATTCCCTGTATTTAATATATGTAGGCCTAGTTGGCTTAGAGTTTCTGCTACGGCTGCTCCCCTTCTATCCTCCACATTGCAACCCCACCAGGGGCTCTTCGCATTAATGTCTCCTCCTAATATGATGTGATCTTCGTTTAGGATGCTTGCGTAGTTTGAAATTTTACACAAATCATCTTCAATCTGTTGCCCTTCTTCTAAGTAAACGTTAATTATAACAATATTGAGGCTCTTAATCTTAAATTTACATGCTACAATGTTGTTAGTAATTGTTACAGGATTAATAAAGAATTGTACAGTTGGATCGACGACAATGACGGCCGCTTTAACTGGTCTTTGAACGTCACTAGACATTTTCTGTATTACTCTATGTTGGCAGGTAACATGACCTTTTGCACCAACATAAGGCTCCTGTACCAAAAGAAAAGAAATTCCCTGTGTGGCCGCTGATTGCAGACATTCCTGAAATGCAGCTCTTCCTCTTCCGAGGTTTATCTGCGCTATTTTTATTCCTACTTCCTTCGTGTTTGTTGAATCTTGCGAGGAATTGTCGGTGTCTTCAGCAATACGATACAGTTGCTCTTGCAATCCTGTCCCACTTTCTCCATTCTAAACACTCAGGACTGTAGGCAGGATGGTCGCAACCTTGGTCAATTACATTTTTGTGTATGCAATTTATACATTTCGGTGCCTTGTTCCTATTATTACATTTCCTTGTGTCGTGTTCTTCAGCACAGTAACCGCAGTTCATTTTTTGTGCTTGACATTCTCGAGCTAGGT
Organism: Parnassius mnemosyne; assembly: GCA_963668995.1. Lineage (NCBI taxonomy): Eukaryota > Metazoa > Arthropoda > Insecta > Lepidoptera > Papilionidae > Parnassius > Parnassius mnemosyne. Next base: position 68,025,644 of record CAVLGL010000093.1, read on the forward strand.
GAGAATAGCCTAAGCATCGGTAACACTGGATTACCGGTGAATGATCAGTGGCTGGAACTATTTGAAATCCAATTCTTACTCTCTGATTTTGCAGTCTTGTCCAGATCTGCGGGCTTACTTCCAAGATGATATTAGACGTGGAGCTTGTGCGACCCTTCGTTCTTCTGATAACTTTCACCTGTTTCTGTTCTGCCGTAATGTCATTTAGCAGTGTGGTATTCTGTTTAATTATAGCTTCCTCGACCTTTCCATTCGTCAAGTCGAAGGCAACTCCTGTAAGACGAAGGAGCGGGTTTTTTGTGACTGGTCTATACACTGTTAAGTTGTCAGTTGTGTGTTTGAGTCTGTCTTGGAGGATGTTTCTATCTCCTTCAGACTCGCAACCGATTAGGACCTTCTGGTTCTTGGCTTTCTTGATGTGGTTGATGCCAATACCTAATTCAACCACGTCAATCCCGCCTTTAACTTGTTTCATGATGTCATCGCTTGTACTTCTTGGATCGATCGATTCCACTATAATTGGATAGTTTGGCCTTGCTACCACCTCCGAGAACGTGCGTGGAAACTTTTTACGTTGCGGCATTGGTGAGTGCTGAGTAAGATCTATTTCATTTTCCTCTAGCAATTTATATTGTGTATTTCTTGGTTCTGTCTTTTCAACATGTGATTTATCTTTAAGCTCACTTCTGAGGCTCTCTATTGCTAGTCTGATGGGTGCTGTCGAGTCCACTGCAGTGTCTTTTAACTCCTTCATTTCCCTCCTCAGTTCTGCCAAGCTGGCCTGTACCGAGGGGAGCGAGGAGCCAAAGGCGGTCGAGGATAGGCTTTGAATATCTATGGCTATCCTATTTACTTCTTTTTTCAACTCAGACATGTCTGAGATTAACAGAAGTTTGGAGTCGGTTATCTCATGTTGCAGTTTCTCGGCAGCATCGTTAAATTTTTGAGTGTTAACATTTACATCACCTGTATTTGCTGAGATATCAGCAGGTAATTCGAGTCGTTCTCTATTTCTGTCTATCTCCTGTATGATGCATCGGAGCTCTTTGAGTTCCTCTGTGATGGGATTCCATTGATCTTGAACCGTAATCGGTGATTTACTGAGAGAGTTTATGTTATCTCGAAGTAACTTTACTTCTTCAGAGATAACGTTCATCTGACTTGCCAAGTTTGGGCTTAAGTTTGTCTCGCTTCGAATATTTGTTATTTCGCGCTTTGTGGCTGAAACTGCCTCACAGAGATCGTACGAGACAATGAGTCGGGTTGACTCAATTTCCTTCTGGAGTTTCTCTATACTCTCTTTTAATGTGGCGTATTGACTCAAAGTTTCATGCATGAAACGAGCATGTCTTTGAGTAAGCCTTTCTGATTCTCTTGAGACATTCGCCTTTTGCTTGCTAGATTCGAGCATGTGTAGCATACGCGAGTCGGACAGCTTAAGAATCATCTCGTACAGGGTGTACAGGCCCGCAACTACACTCTCACGAATTTCCCTCTTTAAGTTCCCTGACTTTTCTAAATCAGCTTTGGCTCTTTGCAAGATTTCATTCGCGTGTCTGGGTAATTCGTTTAGAAGCATACGGCTACCACCAATCGACCTTGTGGAAGCATCAAGGGAGATATTGGTGTCACCACTGTCAACATCAGACTCGCCTGTGTCTTCTGTCTCGGACACGGCTTTGAAAGCTTCCTGAGCTTCTGCTGCTTTCGCCTGTCGTATCTGGGTACGTATTCTAAGCAGGCTCGATCCAGTTCTCGCAAGAACTGGGGATGACGTGGTCGCCTCGTCAAGTTTTGGCGACGTAAAGAAGCTCGTGGCTAGTTCTACTTCAAGCTTCTCGTGTTGATTCCCCATTTGCGAATCCGTATGTTGCTCCCCCGTACGACCCTCACAGGTTTCCACAGGTGGCACGTTAAGCTGTTGTTGAGTTGCAACCTCCAGGTCGCCGATAGATGGTACACGGCTTGTCTCTTTTGCAATTTTTGCTGTATATGCTGGTCTCTTTTTGGCAACTGTGTGCCTTTCAGAACCGCTGGACGCAGATTTTTTTGATTTATCCGACATTTTTTTTATTTTTTAAATTAAGAGATTACTTTTCCCCTTTTTCCCCCTTAACAAGATAGGTCTCTCAGAAACAAAGAGAATGAGCCCAATAACGGCTATCCTATCTAAAAGAATGTAGAAGTTACAGCTCTCTAAATATTTTCAAGATGGCCGACCAAAATTTTGAAACTGTTTATTCAAGTTGTTTATTGACTTAAAATTGTCGTGTTTGGGCTCGCCAGACTCGTACTCCTCTGGTCTATCTCATAAATATGGTTGGACGCGTAAATAATTTTGAATTTCTGGTTAGGTTAGGTTAGGTTAGGTTTTTTTTTTTATTTTTTTTTTTTTTCTAGTTCCCCTGACATGGAACTCAGGGACTTTTTTAATCTTTTATTATAGTTTAATCTTTCTTTTTCTTTTTCCTTTTTTAATATTTTTGTGTTTTTTATTCTTTTTTATTTTTATTTCTGTTTCTTTATTTCTTTTGTTAGTTCTTACATGTTTTCTTATCTAGTTAATTCTAGGTACAATTCTTATTGTGCTATTTCTTATTCTTACATATTTGTATGGGCTGTATACATTATATATTATATATATTATGTTACAATTTCCCTTATTACTACTAGTTTTTATTCTTATTTATTACCTTATGGACTATATTCTTACAATATTTCAAAAATATATTTCTAACCTGTTTATTTCTAATTATATTGTATACATTTTCTTTGTTTATCTTAATTTCTATCTCTAATTCTAAATCAGCTCTTTCTCTGCCATAAATAGGGCACTCTGTTATTAGGTGTATAACCGTTTCTTGTCTTGCTGGATCACAGGCGCATGCCGGGCTCTCCTTGCATTTAAAACGGAATAAATAATCGGAGAACCCGCCATGTCCTGTCATCACTTGTATGGATATGCTTCTATGGCATCGGGGAAGAAGGTTTTTGTGATGGAGGCTGTTTCTCCTTCCGTGTATCTTCGGTTCCATTCGTCAAGCGAACCCAGTCGAATCTGTCGCTTGACGAATGAAACCGGACACCTCTCATAATCTGGCCTTCTTTTTATTTTTAGTGCGGCTTCTTTGGCTATTTTGTCTGCTCTCTCGTTTCCCTCCAATCCTGCGTGAGCTTTAATCCAGAATAGTTCGAGAGTTTTCCCTTGCTTTTTTATTAGACTGATGTTCGTTCTAGTTTCTGCCGCTAGGGGATGGAGGGAAACGCTTTTTATAACTGTCTGGAGAGCAGACATTGAGTCACTATATATTTGACAATTTTGTGCTGGGTGTGTTAGTGCGTACCTAGTTGCTTCTCGAATGGCGAGCAACTCCGCCTGGAAGACGGTGCAGAAATTTTCCAACTTTAGTTTCCGGTTACTCGTCTCCGCTGCATCATTCCAAATGGATAATGCAGCGCCGACTTTCCCCTCGATCTTACTGCCGTCAGTAAATATTTTGAGGCCTTTATTGTCATGTTGGTCCATTTGTGCCCCGTCCTCCAGGCATTTGTATTGCAGGCCATATTCGTCTGCAGGGTGTGGCATCCTACAATATTCGACTTTTGTCTCCACATCTCGGTCCTCTACCACTACCCGGGAATGGCCTTTTCTTATTTCATAAAGCAAGGCTGCTTCCCGGACTCTCAGATCCAAGGGAAGCAGCCCGGCAAGTAGCAGAGCCGAGTGTAGAGAGACGGTTCTGTAAGACTTAATAATTTTTTGCACGAACCCACGTTGCACCGTATCGAGCTGTTTTTTAATCATTATTTTATTTGTTGCCGCCGCCCATGCGCTCGCCGCATATAATATAATCGGCTCTACTACCGCTATGTATATAGTCCTGATAATCTCGGAGTTTAAGCCCCAATGAATCTTTGCGGCTCTGCACAGCTGACGATACAAGTTCTGTACCTTACAGCATTGTTTCCTCACGTGCGTGTTAAAGGTCAGTTTGTCGTCAACTGTGAGGCCGAGTATTTTAATTTCTTTGGACAAACCAATGCTTTCCCCGCCCATTTTCAGAAGTGGTGAGTCGTACTTAATCTTATTTGTAATAATCATTGCTTTAGTTTTATGCGGAGCAAATTTCAGCTTATTTTTGACTCCCCACTTCCGAACACGTTCGAGGGCCGCATTGGCTTGTTCCTGCACTTCCAGTGCATTATCTCCAGAGAAAATCAGGACTACATCATCCGCAAATGCATGGCAGCGGTCCCCTCCATCGTTTAGCTCTTGCAGAAGTGGATTAAGCAAAAGGTTCCAAAATATTGGACCGCCTATTGAGCCCTGCACGCATCCCTTCGTAGTCTTTTTAACCCATTCTGTCCCTAAGTACTTTATGCAAACTGACCTATCCTCAAAATAGTTGTCTGTCAGTCGCCTAATGTTTTTTGGGCATCCTATCTCTGCAAGGCCACATCGTATAGCTGGCCACCAGGCGTTGTCGAAGGCTCCCTCTATGTCAAGTGACACAAGCAAGACCAATTTTTTATCATTGATCCTGGCTTTTATATATTGTATCATGTCATAGAGGGAGTCCTCCGTACTACGCTGTGGCATAAAGCCATATTGGCTTTTGCTTATTTTTGGTACGATGTGCCACTTGATCCTTCGTACCATCATTTTTTCTACTACTTTCCCTAAAACAGGCAAAAGCCCAATCGGCCTGTAGGATTTGGGATGCGTGTAGTCCTCCTTTTCGGGCTTTCGCAAAACCACCACTGCCGCCTCCTTCCATTTACTGGGGAAATATGACAGATGAAGACATTTATTGGCCAATGCCAAGAAGAGTGGAGGATCCAAAGTGATAGCCGCCATGCAGATGTCAGCCGTGAGACCATCGTTCCCAGGAGCCTTTTTGAGGTTAAAACTCGACGCGGCCCACATTAGCTCTTCAATCGTAAAGGGCGGATCACTTGAGTCATCAAGTGACCCTTCATTTATTACTTCAGCTATTTTTCTCTTCAGCCTGTGTTCCGCGTCGTCGTCTTGGGTGTTATCATCTGGATAAAAGGTCTCTGCTAGTGCTCTTGCTGATTCCGTGTTTCCAAGGGTCTTTCCATCTCGTACAAGGGGGATATCCTCCTTTCTTTGCGTAGTACGGCTTATAACTCTGTAGACCCCATCCCACATCGACTCCTGCTCCTGTCTGCTGCAGAAATCCTTCCAGCTGGAGGTTTGTGCATTCTTAACTTGCTGCTGGTATTCCTCTTTTGCTCTAACATACTGCTCGACGACCCACTCGCGCCGAACTGGCGCCGCGTAAGAAATTCTGCGCTTTAACCTGGAGACATCCTTTTTTCTTTGGGTTAACTCATCGGTCCACCAAGGCAATCCCACTCGTTTTTTACTTTTAATTTTAGGCATGCTGTGTTCACATGCATCAGATATTGTTTCTGTTATTTCTCTTACTTTCCCTTCGAGATCTTCCTTCTTTTCTATTTTGTTAATCTGTAATTTATTTATTCCCTTTTCCTGCCAAATCTGGGTGAGTTTCTCACGAAACTCACTCCAATTTGCCTTTCTTGTGTTGAATTTCCTTGTTGATCTTTTTATTTCCGTGCTTAATGATTTTTCTAAATTTACATCGAATAGGATTGCCCTGTGGTCCGAACTGGTTACTTCCTCAGATAATCTCCAGTTATCTATTCTTCCGAGCAGGTTCGTCGAGCAAGTTGTTACGTCTACACAGCTGGTAAATCTCTTTCCGCCTCGAATGGTGTCGAAAGTGGGTGCTGTCCCGTTATTTAGAATGTGGAGCTCCATTTGATCGAGTCTAGCTGCTACCTCAATCCCCCTCTTGTCCACCTCACGGCTTCCCCACCAAGTATTCCAGGCATTTATATCTCCACCGAATATCACGTTTCCAGTTCCTAGGCCCGCTACGGCCGTTTCAATCATATTCAGATAAGGTTCTAGTGGTTTGTCGCCCTCCAGGTAGACGGACACCACTCCCAAGTCCCAGGCTCCTGTCCTCAATATAGCTACTGCGATATTCTCAGTTGTCAGGTCAGGGCATTGGGTTATGGAAATGGTGTCGTCAAATAGTGCAATGGCCGCCTTTATTACTTTTTCTGTATTTGGCTTTCTGTTACATTGCACTATTTTTGTCCCTGGGTAAACCTTCATCTCTCCAATCCGACCAATGTACGGTTCCTGAATCAAGGCGAATGATATATTTTTCTTGGTAGCTTCAATGATTAGTTCGGCCGTAGCTAGCTCACTTCTTTGAAGGTTTGCCTGGATCACATGATATCGGTGGTTACCTGGATTTGGGTTTCTGTCTGACCGTGAGACCACCTTAGCAATATGCTACAGTGGATCTCGCTAGGGCTTCCCATTTCCTTCTTATGGGGCAGTCTGCACTAAACGCGTTATGGTCTTTCCTTTCTATTTTTGCTTTGTAACAGTTTCTGCATGACGGAGGCTCACCAGAAAGCCAATCAGCGCATTCTGATTTTAGGTGTGGGCCCCCGCAGTGACTACAGACATCCGCTGTGTCACTACATAGTCGTTTGCTATGTCCATAGGCCAGACACCGTGAACATTGTACAAGAGGGGACTGGTCATCTACCCTTACTCGCTGCAGATCAACATGGATCCACCCAACTTGTGTAAGATGATTCCATAACTGGGGCGAGACTCTAATGACAATATGGGATGTGTGCGGATTTCTTGATTTTTTCCTGTATTTTACCTCCATCCTGTTCTCTTTTTCAGCTACATTTTGGAAAAGCTGTCTGTTTTGACTCCTTATGGCCCTAATTATATCCTCGTCTGTGTTGTATTCCAATACGACTTTTAATATAATTAATGGGTCTTTATTTTTTATGTCATCTATATTCAAATTTTTGCTCGTGGTCTTTATTCTTTCTTTTACCCTATTTATCTCTTCCTGAGTGCTATTATTACCCCAGTATTACCTTTCGGTCCCTTGCTTTTCTTATTTTATCTATTTTTAGCCCTTCTTCTTTAGCATTTATTGCCGTTCTTATTTTGTCCATTACCTACTCTCCTGTGTCCTTCTCGTCAGTAGATGTTATTACTACTGAGTGCATTGCCATATTTTGCTGAGGCAGTCTCATCGATGTTCCGGCTAGTACACTTGCATATGTACCTTTCTCCTCCTTATTTTCTTTCTTTTTCATTTCTTCCCTTAATTTTTCCATCTCTTTCTTGTTCTCTTCTAGGAGTTTTCCATGTTCCTCCAACTTCTTAATAAGATGATTATGTTCTTCCACATTTCTTTTCTCAATTTCTTCTTCCGGTTTGTCTACTTTTTTCTCCTGATCCCTTATCTTTCTTTCTTTTTCTTTAATTTTGCCTGCCTCTGCCTCTTTGACCAGTTGGTAAAGTCTCTCTATGGCTTGCGTAACTTCGGTCTTTATATCAGTCCTTAAGTTACGTGAATTGCTGAGATGCAATTTGGCTTTTTGCAGACAGGCTCGAGCTTCCGTCAAGCGATCTGCATATTTTGTTATGTCCATTTTAGGTGAGACTTCGGTGGGCTCCATTAAAACTCTACGGGTTGCTCCTTTTGCTTCCTGGGATGGTAGGATTTTTTGTTTTTGCCGTGTCACCAGGACTACCTTTTTAGGAGAGGGCTGAGTTCCAGCTTCAGCATCTAATTTTCCTGCTTCCCACTCTCCAATACTTCTCCTCACTGTAGAGACGTGCATCGTTTGATTACTTTTAGGAGAAGTCTCTTTCCCTTCTGTCCTATTTGGAGAGCCCTGAGGATCCATGTCTTTAGAGCTGTCCTCAGTCTTTTTGGAAGGAGTGCGGAAGCCAAACATGGTCAGGGGAACGCGTCCTTATTTCGTAATATAATTAAGAAAATTTTTACAAAAATAAAAATTTTTTGTAAAGTTATAAAAATTTAAAAAGTTTGTAAAAGTTATATATATGTACAGCTCGATACGGCTATGGTGAGTTCGTACTTCGCGTCAGTTCGATTGAAAGTCTACAAGCTCACAAGATTATTTTTGTTACTATGTAGAGTTTTTGCTCTACTTCCCGTCTGTAGAACTCTATCTAAAGTCGGTCTAAAAACCTTATAATATGTAACCTATTTGGTTACCTTTATGTCCTATACTCTACTTAGAGTCGTCTTGTAAGCTAAACTTACTCTAAAGTAACAGACAATAAAAACACCACAGCTGTCACTTAAAATCTAATTATTTATCTTATATATAATAAAATGAGGAAAATATGAAACTTATGTAGTATAATATTATATACAATTTTTTGGTTAATTCTATATAGAGTCCAACTACATAAATGACAAGTAATATAAAATAAAATGAAATAATATAAAAACAACAAAAACTAATTTCTTTATAATGCTCTATATAGAAAGAGAAAGAAAGAAAGAAACAGATTTTATTTGGCACATGCAGCACACTCAAGCGGATTACATAAAACACATAACATTTAAGTAATCATAGAAACAAACAAAAAAAAACACAAAAAACATTATACATAGAAATCATGAAACAAGACATTAACTCCTTATTTAAAGATATCGTAAAATTAAACAAAAAAAAAAGCAAAAAAGCAAACAATAATATTGAAAAAAATAATAATAACAAAGAACTAGAGAATTAGGAGTAATGCATAAGGTGTATTATAAAGATAATCCACCCGTTAATGCTGCTCTGCTCCAAAAAGGAAAGCCACTCAGGATATGTTGGAATGTATCAGAAGCACCCCAACCCTGATTTTCAGTGGCACCCTTATGTATTTAAAATACAAATACACAAATAAGTATAAAAAATATATATATAAATACATATATTATATATTCTTTATGTGCAGAGGGCAGTTCTGTTGTGTTAAACCAAATATAATAACAAAAATTTATTTGTTGTAATATTGTCATAATTCTTATAAAATATTCTTAATACTGTAGGAATGTAATTAAGTTTAAGTTACAAGCAAATACACAAACCAGCTGCAGTACACCGCTTCAATATATAATTTCAATAAATAATATTTATATACTCAAACATACACACATATACATATATACATGCACACATACATACACATATACATATATATATATATATATATATATACACACATATATATACATACATATACACATACACACACATACACACACGTATGTACATATATGTACATAAACATAAACAAGCACACATAGATACACATATATACACAAAAATTACATACTATCAAAATATCTGCACTATTTAACTTTGAGATTGCTGATCTAAGAGGAGCAATTTATATTTTTGACGGAAGCTATGTATCGATTGCGTATTACGGAACGGCGGCGGCAAGTTGTTCCAACACTTGGTTCGAAAACTGCCTCGAAACGCAGCGGAGCGGTGTTGGGGCAGAAGCAACCCGTACGCTGAAGCTCTTGTCACTACATTTGTTAAGACGTTGTCTCGAGCCCACCGCAATTTTTCATAGAGATAAGACGGTGCCCTGTATTTGATACAACCAAACAACAACGTAGCAAAATGCAACTGCCAACGGTAATCCATTTTAAGCATTTTCGCATTATTAATGTAAGGTGTAACATGTGCACGGGGAGGTATTTTAAAACAGAAACGGGCACAGGCATTTTGTACGCGCTGTATAAGTTTCTTTGAACGGTTGAGAAGTCTTGGACCTATTACTGCATCTGCGTAATTGAATTTGGACAGTATCAAGGACTCACATAATCTGATACGGACTTCCGTCTTTAATACATCCCTTATCTGGTATAGCACTTTTAATCTGTAAAAGCAATTTTTAACGTTATTTATTATATGTTTTTCGAAGTGTAGTGCTTCATCCATCAATATTCCTAAGTTTCTAATCTCAGTAACTCGATCAATATTTACATTTTTAATTGAAATTAAAGGACGATTTGCCAAAACTTTATTTATTTGTTTTTTAGTACCAAGTAACATATATTTCGTTTTATTAGGATTAAGTACTAATGTATTTGCTTCAGACCAGTCGACTATACGATTTAAGTCTTCATGCAATTTTTGTATGGCTACAGTACTCTCATTTGGCTTAAAAGAAATATACACTTGTATATCATCAGCATATATATGATAGCTACAGTTTAATATATGTTTTACGATATCAGCACTATACAGCGAAAAAATCAAGGGACCAAGTATTGAACCCTGCGGAACACCTCTTGTAACAGCACAGCAATCAGATGCTATTTTTTTGCCGTTTTCATCTGTTACTTCGACAATTTGCCTACGGTCATTAAAATAGCTACGAAACCAATCTATAGTTTCCGAGCTTAATCCATAGTAGTTTAATTTAGAGAAAAACAACTGCCTATTTAACGTGTCAAATGCACGGGAATAGTCAAGAAGAACTAGAATTGTAACCATACCGGAATCCCGAGCACTTAAAACATTATCCACTACATCGGCCAAAGCTGTTGTAGTGCTATGTCGTTTCCTAAAGCCAGACTGTACACTCGGTAGAATTTCATTTTCATCTAAATAATGAGTTAACTGATTACATACAGCTTTCTCTAGGATTTTAGACAAACAGGGCAATACGCTAATAGGTCGCAGGTCTTTAAAATTCGTAATATTATCTGTCTTAGGAATCGGCTTTATTAAAGCAGTTTGCCACTGTTTGGGAAATGTCTTATCTCTCAGAGAACTATTCATAATCACCGTAATAACATTCAAAGAGTATGGGAGAGTGGATAACAGCATTTCCAGTGAAATTTCATCCAACCCAATGGCATTCGACTTCAAATCATGTAGAATTTTTAAAACTGTATTACTATCTATTGCATTAAATTCAAAAGTTTTAGAGCTAAATTTATGGGTTTCGAAGTAGTTGATAGCGGATTGAGAAGCAAAATTTTGGCCTGGAACGTCAAGAAAATGTTTATTAATCTTTTTTGGGTCACACAAATTGTAGGGTAAACAAGTATCATGTTTATTTTTTATATTTATTTGACGATGTAAGTGCTCCCATAACGTTTTGGAGTTTCTAATATTACAATTAATGTACGTGTTAAAATAAGCGGTCTTTTCGTTATAAATAGCAGTCACGACCTGTTTTTTTAATTGTTTATAATAATTTACATGTGAATCTATTTTTGTTAAACGTGCCCTTGAATGTGCTCGATCACGGAGTCGCATCATTAATTTGACTGTATATGTTAACCAGGGACGATATTGTTCCTTAATATAGGCTTTTTTGATCGGAGCTAACAGGTTATATATAGATAATATGGTTGAATTAAATTCAGCAACCATAACATTAACATCTTGCACATTCACGATGTTTTCCCAATTTATACCCTTTAAAAGTCGATGAAATTGTTCAGGATTTATATTTTTAATTGGTCTATAAGAAACAAGTCTCGGTGGACATTTGTGCGTAATAAGATTGACTTCGCATGATATAAACGCATGATGGCTCAAATCAGGTATGTAATTCACTTCTACTTTGTTTAGGGATACGTTAGAAAGTATTAAATCCAACAATGTTTTGCTGTTACTTGTGAAATGTGTGGGTTCGTTAACATATTGTTTAAGATTATTTATTAAAATGAATTCATCTAATATTTTAGTATTACGGTTGGATTTATCTAAGTAGTTGATGTTAAAATCGCCAAGAAGTAGTAAATAATCATACAACGAGAACGTGTTTATTGTATCTGAAAGACCATCAATGAAATTTTGCACTTGAAGCCAAGGTGGTCGATACGCAGTGCCAATTATGACAACTTTACCATTGATTTTGGCACTTAGCCACATTTGTTCTATAGACTGCGATATAGGGTAGGGTAGATTACGTACTGGTAAACCACGTCTTATGTAGAAACCTACACCGCCACCGCGAGAACGAACTTCTGCCGGCCTAGGAGTATGTCGCAGGTGGTAACCAGGCACACGAGGTGCCCTTCCTTCTTCACCTGCCCTGAGCCAGGTTTCACTCAAAGCCAACACATCAACTCTCTGACGATCCATAGCTACCACGAACTCATCATGATGCGTACCTAGTGATCCGGGATTTAAAAAACCAACTTTTAATTTCTGCGGCCTAACCATTATGTACAATAAGATAAGTAGGATATCTTTGATTAAGGTTTAAATTAACTAAGTATTTATCATACAATATAGATACATATTGAGATATAAAATTATAAATACATAACATTATAGATATAATTAGTGCTATGCAACAATAATACAAATAATAATAATATGAGACGCAGTTAATACTAAACTTGCACAAAAATGTATATAATATACCTAGCTGTATTATATTATGTAACTTTGATGCTGGTATGAACATTTTAACAGTGATAACATGAACCCGATCGGTTTTGTATTGAAATAATTGATCTAAATTTGTTATTGCAGGCATATTATACAAAGAATAATATACAATTTCATTAATAATAGCAGGACAATAGGAACTATTAACAAATAAATTAAAAGCAAGAAAAATAATACTATTTAGTTCACAGTTACCTTCGTATAAGCTCAGAAAATCATTAAAGGTAAACGGTCGCTTAATTGTTACGAAAATATCCAAATATATATAAGACATACATAAATAAACTGAACAAAATACGACAAGAACATTGCAAAGCACAGCAAAGCCTATTATCCTAACTCTCAAACCTAAAATAAAAACAAAATATGAAAGATAAATGCCCATAGTGATAAGATTTAAAGAATGTTTTATAAAAAAGATCAAATTCATGAAGAACCAAAAACCTTTTCAATGTCACAGTCCATACATATTTTTTGCTTACTAGACATAGAATCGCGCTTCACAAATATTACACCGTTTTTTGTCCATGCATATCGCCAGTTGCATCGCCGTGCCTCCTGTCGAGCCCTATGGAAAAGGTGCTTGTTGGCATACGTCAGGCGCTCGTTAAGATAAAAGCGAGTCGGTTCTCCATTGATATTAAAACCTGATGTATCAGCGCCCCGACGCACGCGCGCCGCCCGCAACAGTTGGTCGCGGACAGAGCGCCGCGCCAAACGTACGACGATGACTCTAGGCCGCGGTGGTTCGCTATCCGAGCTCTCACGGTTTCGACGCATACCGGTACGTTCAACACTAACCACGTCACGCTCGTCCAGTTCTACATCCAATTTTTTGGCGACGAGTGTCATGAGGTGACCCGGGCTTTCTCCCTTCTGTTCAGGAATACCGGTGAGCTCTAAATCATTAGAAAGAGCCGCCTGTTCCTTTATATTCAAATCGCGCTTTAAGCGCGCAATAATATCTACCAGTTCGTTATTATTGCATGACTTGTGACCCTCCTTCGTTTGTTGTTCCAGGGAGGTAACTCGGGTTTCAACGCTGTCCAGTCTCGAATTAAACTGTGTCATGGAGGTGTTTAGTTTCGCATATAGAGTCAGGCTCCGTCTATTCTGTCGATTCTACACTAAGGCTTCAACGAGATCTGTCTTAAATATTAAAAATTTCTTAAAAGTACTATATACACGGAGAGTTATAGACTAATAGGTCTTTGACTCTATGTAGAGTCTGTATTTCGTAACCGGCCAAAAGCGCTCCTCGAACCCTATTCGAGGAACCCAAACTCGGTATACCTAGCCCAATGGGTTCGAAAGTTACCGCGTTTTCAAGTTCTGGTTGAAAAACAAGATGGCTGCCAAAATACGGTTTCCACGCTGTAACTTCCGAACGAACAGGCTTACAGCTCCGTGCTTGGGCTCGTCTTACTGGGCTCGACTAGGGCTATAATTTTGTGTGGTTTTCAGGGATCAAAATTTTGGGTGCTGAAATTCCCTGAAAGCTGGGTTACCTGTTCCGGCACTACTTGCCAACGTCTAGAGTCCAAACCCCAGTCCTCTACGACTCCTAGAACAGGAGTTATTCCGATCCTAAACTTTTCAAAATGGCCGCCAATCCAAGCAGCAAACGGCTATTTCGGGCGTCTTTTAACCGATTTGAACCGTGTTTGGGCTCATTTGAAAAGTCTCGGTGTCGAGCTTAAAGTTTTGTAAATATTTTGGCGATTAAAGCCCCCTTTAATAATATTTTAAACAAAAAACATATAATATTTTAGAAAATTTTGAATTTTTCGGCCAAATTTAGTTTTAAAAATCTACAAAAT
>CAVLGL010000093.1:68044793-68057293 GCA_963668995.1 Parnassius mnemosyne
CTATTAGTATTACTATTCTTATATTGATATATTGTGATTGTGATTGTAAACTTAAAAACTTAATTCAAAATATACTTAAATGTAAAACTATACTACCTACTTAACTTCGGTTATTTTTCACCACAATACTAACTATTTCTTCACAGAATTTAATAAATTTGTCACGAGTGTTTCTAGTGCCCATCAGTTTATACAAATTTTCTTCTCTAAGAGTTTCTTTGGTCGCCGTCTCAAAATCGTGCCTTTGTACACCAAATCTGGGACACTTAAGAAGTACATGCAGCACTGTCTCCTCAACTCCAGGCTCACAAACGCATGAGGGGCTCTCCTTGCATCGGAATCGGTACAGATACTCGGAGAACCCGCCATGCCCCGTAATCGCTTGGATCATAAATGGAGACAGTGCTGCATCCCTAGTCACTTTATAGGCATCTTGGACACTCTGGAGGAATTTCTTCGTGAGTCGACCTGTTTCACCCTCTGCGTACCTGAGGTTCCATTTTTCTATTGTGACTTTTCGAATTATGCTCTTAATGTAGGAGACCGGGCACAGATCGTAATCTGGTTTACCTTTATTCCGGAGCGCGGCGAGTTTGGCCAATTCATCAGCACGCTCGTTCCCCGCAAGACCCGCGTGGGCTTTTATCCAAAAAAGTTGGATACTTTTTTGTTGTTCCAAGATTGTATGTATATTTTTGCGGGTCTTCACTGCTAGGGGATGCTGGGAGTCTTGGTTTACAATGGTCTCGAGTGCTGATCTCGAGTCACTGTAAACCCCAAAGCTTCCTTCAGCGCTGTTGAGGATTCGCTCAGTTGCCATGTATATGGCCAGCAATTCAGCCTGGTAAACAGTACAATAGTCCGACAGTTTAAGCCTTAGAGTTCGAATCTCGGCTGCACTATTCCAAATGGAAAGTGCTGCTCCGACCTTTCCCTCTATTTTGCTCCCGTCGGTAAATATTCGGAGACTCTGGGTGTTATTGTAACTCATTTCGTTCTCATTTACCAGGCACACGAATTCCAGGTCCATATACGATGCTGGGTGAGGCAACTCAATAAGTTTCGCCCTTGTCTCCACCTCTCGGTCTCCCAGCACTGACTGGAGCTGTCCTCTCTTTGCTATAAAGAGGGAAGCTGCTTCCTGGATTCTAAGGTCCAGAGGAAGCAGTCCTGCCAGCGCTAGCGCCGAGTGTAGAGAGACGGTACGGTATGCTTTAATGATTTTCTGAGCGAATCCTCTTTGTACGGTGTTTAGAAGCCTTCGGACTCCCAGTTTGTTGACGGCTGGCGCCCACGCGCTCGCTGCATACAGCACAATCGGTTCCGCAACCGCCACGTATATCGTTCTTACGATTTCTGGTTGAAGACCCCAACTGATTTTGGCTGCCCTTGATAATTGTACGTAAAGAGCTGTGGCCTTCCTGCACACATTTTTTACATGGGTTTTAAATGTGAGCTTTCTGTCTACGGTGAGACCAAGCACTTTGATCTCCTCCGACATGCCAATGTCTATCCCGCCCATGCTCAGCTGTGGTGAATCGTACTTTAACTTGTTGGCAAAGTTCAGTTTATTACGAATTCCCCACCTCCGAACATGCTCGAGAGCGGCATTTGCACGCCTCTGGATCTCAAGCGCCGTGTCCCCCGCAAACAGGAGAACGATATCGTCGGCAAAAGCCTGACACCGGTCGCCTCTCGCCTCCAACTCCTTTAGCAGAGGATCTAGTAGCAGATTCCACAGTACCGGTTAGGTTAGGTTAGGTTAGGTTAGGTTAGGTTAGGTTAGGTTAGGTTAGGTTAGGTTAGGTTAGGTTAGGTTAGGTTAGGTTAGGTTAGGTTAGGTTAGGTTAGGTTAGGTTAGGTTAGGTTAGGTTAGGTTAGGTTAGGTTAGGTTAGGTTAGGTTAGGTTAGGTTAGGTTAGGTTAGGTTAGGTTAGGTTAGGTTAGGTTAGGTTAGGTTAGGTTAGGTTAGGTTAGGTTAGGTTAGGTTAGGTTAGGTTAGGTTAGGTTAGGTTAGGTTAGGTTAGGTTAGGTTAGGTTAGGTTAGGTTAGGTTAGGTTAGGTTAGGTTAGGTTAGGTTAGGTTAGGTTAGGTTAGGTTAGGTTAGGTTAGGTTAGGTTAGGTTAGGTTAGGTTAGGTTAGGTTAGGTTAGGTTAGGTTAGGTTAGGTTAGGTTAGGTTAGGTTAGGTTAGGTTAGGTTAGGTTAGGTTAGGTTAGGTTAGGTTAGGTTAGGTTAGGTTAGGTTAGGTTAGGTTAGGTTAGGTTAGGTTAGGTTAGGTTAGGTTAGGTTAGGTTAGGTTAGGTTAGGTTAGGTTAGGTTAGGTTAGGTTAGGTTAGGTTAGGTTAGGTTAGGTTAGGTTAGGTTAGGTTAGGTTAGGTTAGGTTAGGTTAGGTTAGGTTAGGTTAGGTTAGGTTAGGTTAGGTTAGGTTAGGTTAGGTTAGGTTAGGTTAGGTTAGGTTAGGTTAGGTTAGGTTAGGTTAGGTTAGGTTAGGTTAGGTTAGGTTAGGTTAGGTTAGGTTAGGTTAGGTTAGGTTAGGTTAGGTTAGGTTAGGTTAGGTTAGGTTAGGTTAGGTTAGGTTAGGTTAGGTTAGGTTAGGTTAGGTTAGGTTAGGTTAGGTTAGGTTAGGTTAGGTTAGGTTAGGTTAGGTTAGGTTAGGTTAGGTTAGGTTAGGTTAGGTTAGGTTAGGTTAGGTTAGGTTAGGTTAGGTTAGGTTAGGTTAGGTTAGGTTAGGTTAGGTTAGGTTAGGTTAGGTTAGGTTAGGTTAGGTTAGGTTAGGTTAGGTTAGGTTAGGTTAGGTTAGGTTAGGTTAGGTTAGGTTAGGTTAGGTTAGGTTAGGTTAGGTTAGGTTAGGTTAGGTTAGGTTAGGTTAGGTTAGGTTAGGTTAGGTTAGGTTAGGTTAGGTTAGGTTAGGTTAGGTTAGGTTAGGTTAGGTTAGGTTAGGTTAGGTTAGGTTAGGTTAGGTTAGGTTAGGTTAGGTTAGGTTAGGTTAGGTTAGGTTAGGTTAGGTTAGGTTAGGTTAGGTTAGGTTAGGTTAGGTTAGGTTAGGTTAGGTTAGGTTAGGTTAGGTTAGGTTAGGTTAGGTTAGGTTAGGTTAGGTTAGGTTAGGTTAGGTTAGGTTAGGTTAGGTTAGGTTAGGTTAGGTTAGGTTAGGTTAGGTTAGGTTAGGTTAGGTTAGGTTAGGTTAGGTTAGGTTAGGTTAGGTTAGGTTAGGTTAGGTTAGGTTAGGTTAGGTTAGGTTAGGTTAGGTTAGGTTAGGTTAGGTTAGGTTAGGTTAGGTTAGGTTAGGTTAGGTTAGGTTAGGTTAGGTTAGGTTAGGTTAGGTTAGGTTAGGTTAGGTTAGGTTAGGTTAGGTTAGGTTAGGTTAGGTTAGGTTAGGTTAGGTTAGGTTAGGTTAGGTTAGGTTAGGTTAGGTTAGGTTAGGTTAGGTTAGGTTAGGTTAGGTTAGGTTAGGTTAGGTTAGGTTAGGTTAGGTTAGGTTAGGTTAGGTTAGGTTAGGTTAGGTTAGGTTAGGTTAGGTTAGGTTAGGTTAGGTTAGGTTAGGTTAGGTTAGGTTAGGTTAGGTTAGGTTAGGTTAGGTTAGGTTAGGTTAGGTTAGGTTAGGTTAGGTTAGGTTAGGTTAGGTTAGGTTAGGTTAGGTTAGGTTAGGTTAGGTTAGGTTAGGTTAGGTTAGGTTAGGTTAGGTTAGGTTAGGTTAGGTTAGGTTAGGTTAGGTTAGGTTAGGTTAGGTTAGGTTAGGTTAGGTTAGGTTAGGTTAGGTTAGGTTAGGTTAGGTTAGGTTAGGTTAGGTTAGGTTAGGTTAGGTTAGGTTAGGTTAGGTTAGGTTAGGTTAGGTTAGGTTAGGTTAGGTTAGGTTAGGTTAGGTTAGGTTAGGTTAGGTTAGGTTAGGTTAGGTTAGGTTAGGTTAGGTTAGGTTAGGTTAGGTTAGGTTAGGTTAGGTTAGGTTAGGTTAGGTTAGGTTAGGTTAGGTTAGGTTAGGTTAGGTTAGGTTAGGTTAGGTTAGGTTAGGTTAGGTTAGGTTAGGTTAGGTTAGGTTAGGTTAGGTTAGGTTAGGTTAGGTTAGGTTAGGTTAGGTTAGGTTAGGTTAGGTTAGGTTAGGTTAGGTTAGGTTAGGTTAGGTTAGGTTAGGTTAGGTTAGGTTAGGTTAGGTTAGGTTAGGTTAGGTTAGGTTAGGTTAGGTTAGGTTAGGTTAGGTTAGGTTAGGTTAGGTTAGGTTAGGTTAGGTTAGGTTAGGTTAGGTTAGGTTAGGTTAGGTTAGGTTAGGTTAGGTTAGGTTAGGTTAGGTTAGGTTAGGTTAGGTTAGGTTAGGTTAGGTTAGGTTAGGTTAGGTTAGGTTAGGTTAGGTTAGGTTAGGTTAGGTTAGGTTAGGTTAGGTTAGGTTAGGTTAGGTTAGGTTAGGTTAGGTTAGGTTAGGTTAGGTTAGGTTAGGTTAGGTTAGGTTAGGTTAGGTTAGGTTAGGTTAGGTTAGGTTAGGTTAGGTTAGGTTAGGTTAGGTTAGGTTAGGTTAGGTTAGGTTAGGTTAGGTTAGGTTAGGTTAGGTTAGGTTAGGTTAGGTTAGGTTAGGTTAGGTTAGGTTAGGTTAGGTTAGGTTAGGTTAGGTTAGGTTAGGTTAGGTTAGGTTAGGTTAGGTTAGGTTAGGTTAGGTTAGGTTAGGTTAGGTTAGGTTAGGTTAGGTTAGGTTAGGTTAGGTTAGGTTAGGTTAGGTTAGGTTAGGTTAGGTTAGGTTAGGTTAGGTTAGGTTAGGTTAGGTTAGGTTAGGTTAGGTTAGGTTAGGTTAGGTTAGGTTAGGTTAGGTTAGGTTAGGTTAGGTTAGGTTAGGTTAGGTTAGGTTAGGTTAGGTTAGGTTAGGTTAGGTTAGGTTAGGTTAGGTTAGGTTAGGTTAGGTTAGGTTAGGTTAGGTTAGGTTAGGTTAGGTTAGGTTAGGTTAGGTTAGGTTAGGTTAGGTTAGGTTAGGTTAGGTTAGGTTAGGTTAGGTTAGGTTAGGTTAGGTTAGGTTAGGTTAGGTTAGGTTAGGTTAGGTTAGGTTAGGTTAGGTTAGGTTAGGTTAGGTTAGGTTAGGTTAGGTTAGGTTAGGTTAGGTTAGGTTAGGTTAGGTTAGGTTAGGTTAGGTTAGGTTAGGTTAGGTTAGGTTAGGTTAGGTTAGGTTAGGTTAGGTTAGGTTAGGTTAGGTTAGGTTAGGTTAGGTTAGGTTAGGTTAGGTTAGGTTAGGTTAGGTTAGGTTAGGTTAGGTTAGGTTAGGTTAGGTTAGGTTAGGTTAGGTTAGGTTAGGTTAGGTTAGGTTAGGTTAGGTTAGGTTAGGTTAGGTTAGGTTAGGTTAGGTTAGGTTAGGTTAGGTTAGGTTAGGTTAGGTTAGGTTAGGTTAGGTTAGGTTAGGTTAGGTTAGGTTAGGTTAGGTTAGGTTAGGTTAGGTTAGGTTAGGTTAGGTTAGGTTAGGTTAGGTTAGGTTAGGTTAGGTTAGGTTAGGTTAGGTTAGGTTAGGTTAGGTTAGGTTAGGTTAGGTTAGGTTAGGTTAGGTTAGGTTAGGTTAGGTTAGGTTAGGTTAGGTTAGGTTAGGTTAGGTTAGGTTAGGTTAGGTTAGGTTAGGTTAGGTTAGGTTAGGTTAGGTTAGGTTAGGTTAGGTTAGGTTAGGTTAGGTTAGGTTAGGTTAGGTTAGGTTAGGTTAGGTTAGGTTAGGTTAGGTTAGGTTAGGTTAGGTTAGGTTAGGTTAGGTTAGGTTAGGTTAGGTTAGGTTAGGTTAGGTTAGGTTAGGTTAGGTTAGGTTAGGTTAGGTTAGGTTAGGTTAGGTTAGGTTAGGTTAGGTTAGGTTAGGTTAGGTTAGGTTAGGTTAGGTTAGGTTAGGTTAGGTTAGGTTAGGTTAGGTTAGGTTAGGTTAGGTTAGGTTAGGTTAGGTTAGGTTAGGTTAGGTTAGGTTAGGTTAGGTTAGGTTAGGTTAGGTTAGGTTAGGTTAGGTTAGGTTAGGTTAGGTTAGGTTAGGTTAGGTTAGGTTAGGTTAGGTTAGGTTAGGTTAGGTTAGGTTAGGTTAGGTTAGGTTAGGTTAGGTTAGGTTAGGTTAGGTTAGGTTAGGTTAGGTTAGGTTAGGTTAGGTTAGGTTAGGTTAGGTTAGGTTAGGTTAGGTTAGGTTAGGTTAGGTTAGGTTAGGTTAGGTTAGGTTAGGTTAGGTTAGGTTAGGTTAGGTTAGGTTAGGTTAGGTTAGGTTAGGTTAGGTTAGGTTAGGTTAGGTTAGGTTAGGTTAGGTTAGGTTAGGTTAGGTTAGGTTAGGTTAGGTTAGGTTAGGTTAGGTTAGGTTAGGTTAGGTTAGGTTAGGTTAGGTTAGGTTAGGTTAGGTTAGGTTAGGTTAGGTTAGGTTAGGTTAGGTTAGGTTAGGTTAGGTTAGGTTAGGTTAGGTTAGGTTAGGTTAGGTTAGGTTAGGTTAGGTTAGGTTAGGTTAGGTTAGGTTAGGTTAGGTTAGGTTAGGTTAGGTTAGGTTAGGTTAGGTTAGGTTAGGTTAGGTTAGGTTAGGTTAGGTTAGGTTAGGTTAGGTTAGGTTAGGTTAGGTTAGGTTAGGTTAGGTTAGGTTAGGTTAGGTTAGGTTAGGTTAGGTTAGGTTAGGTTAGGTTAGGTTAGGTTAGGTTAGGTTAGGTTAGGTTAGGTTAGGTTAGGTTAGGTTAGGTTAGGTTAGGTTAGGTTAGGTTAGGTTAGGTTAGGTTAGGTTAGGTTAGGTTAGGTTAGGTTAGGTTAGGTTAGGTTAGGTTAGGTTAGGTTAGGTTAGGTTAGGTTAGGTTAGGTTAGGTTAGGTTAGGTTAGGTTAGGTTAGGTTAGGTTAGGTTAGGTTAGGTTAGGTTAGGTTAGGTTAGGTTAGGTTAGGTTAGGTTAGGTTAGGTTAGGTTAGGTTAGGTTAGGTTAGGTTAGGTTAGGTTAGGTTAGGTTAGGTTAGGTTAGGTTAGGTTAGGTTAGGTTAGGTTAGGTTAGGTTAGGTTAGGTTAGGTTAGGTTAGGTTAGGTTAGGTTAGGTTAGGTTAGGTTAGGTTAGGTTAGGTTAGGTTAGGTTAGGTTAGGTTAGGTTAGGTTAGGTTAGGTTAGGTTAGGTTAGGTTAGGTTAGGTTAGGTTAGGTTAGGTTAGGTTAGGTTAGGTTAGGTTAGGTTAGGTTAGGTTAGGTTAGGTTAGGTTAGGTTAGGTTAGGTTAGGTTAGGTTAGGTTAGGTTAGGTTAGGTTAGGTTAGGTTAGGTTAGGTTAGGTTAGGTTAGGTTAGGTTAGGTTAGGTTAGGTTAGGTTAGGTTAGGTTAGGTTAGGTTAGGTTAGGTTAGGTTAGGTTAGGTTAGGTTAGGTTAGGTTAGGTTAGGTTAGGTTAGGTTAGGTTAGGTTAGGTTAGGTTAGGTTAGGTTAGGTTAGGTTAGGTTAGGTTAGGTTAGGTTAGGTTAGGTTAGGTTAGGTTAGGTTAGGTTAGGTTAGGTTAGGTTAGGTTAGGTTAGGTTAGGTTAGGTTAGGTTAGGTTAGGTTAGGTTAGGTTAGGTTAGGTTAGGTTAGGTTAGGTTAGGTTAGGTTAGGTTAGGTTAGGTTAGGTTAGGTTAGGTTAGGTTAGGTTAGGTTAGGTTAGGTTAGGTTAGGTTAGGTTAGGTTAGGTTAGGTTAGGTTAGGTTAGGTTAGGTTAGGTTAGGTTAGGTTAGGTTAGGTTAGGTTAGGTTAGGTTAGGTTAGGTTAGGTTAGGTTAGGTTAGGTTAGGTTAGGTTAGGTTAGGTTAGGTTAGGTTAGGTTAGGTTAGGTTAGGTTAGGTTAGGTTAGGTTAGGTTAGGTTAGGTTAGGTTAGGTTAGGTTAGGTTAGGTTAGGTTAGGTTAGGTTAGGTTAGGTTAGGTTAGGTTAGGTTAGGTTAGGTTAGGTTAGGTTAGGTTAGGTTAGGTTAGGTTAGGTTAGGTTAGGTTAGGTTAGGTTAGGTTAGGTTAGGTTAGGTTAGGTTAGGTTAGGTTAGGTTAGGTTAGGTTAGGTTAGGTTAGGTTAGGTTAGGTTAGGTTAGGTTAGGTTAGGTTAGGTTAGGTTAGGTTAGGTTAGGTTAGGTTAGGTTAGGTTAGGTTAGGTTAGGTTAGGTTAGGTTAGGTTAGGTTAGGTTAGGTTAGGTTAGGTTAGGTTAGGTTAGGTTAGGTTAGGTTAGGTTAGGTTAGGTTAGGTTAGGTTAGGTTAGGTTAGGTTAGGTTAGGTTAGGTTAGGTTAGGTTAGGTTAGGTTAGGTTAGGTTAGGTTAGGTTAGGTTAGGTTAGGTTAGGTTAGGTTAGGTTAGGTTAGGTTAGGTTAGGTTAGGTTAGGTTAGGTTAGGTTAGGTTAGGTTAGGTTAGGTTAGGTTAGGTTAGGTTAGGTTAGGTTAGGTTAGGTTAGGTTAGGTTAGGTTAGGTTAGGTTAGGTTAGGTTAGGTTAGGTTAGGTTAGGTTAGGTTAGGTTAGGTTAGGTTAGGTTAGGTTAGGTTAGGTTAGGTTAGGTTAGGTTAGGTTAGGTTAGGTTAGGTTAGGTTAGGTTAGGTTAGGTTAGGTTAGGTTAGGTTAGGTTAGGTTAGGTTAGGTTAGGTTAGGTTAGGTTAGGTTAGGTTAGGTTAGGTTAGGTTAGGTTAGGTTAGGTTAGGTTAGGTTAGGTTAGGTTAGGTTAGGTTAGGTTAGGTTAGGTTAGGTTAGGTTAGGTTAGGTTAGGTTAGGTTAGGTTAGGTTAGGTTAGGTTAGGTTAGGTTAGGTTAGGTTAGGTTAGGTTAGGTTAGGTTAGGTTAGGTTAGGTTAGGTTAGGTTAGGTTAGGTTAGGTTAGGTTAGGTTAGGTTAGGTTAGGTTAGGTTAGGTTAGGTTAGGTTAGGTTAGGTTAGGTTAGGTTAGGTTAGGTTAGGTTAGGTTAGGTTAGGTTAGGTTAGGTTAGGTTAGGTTAGGTTAGGTTAGGTTAGGTTAGGTTAGGTTAGGTTAGGTTAGGTTAGGTTAGGTTAGGTTAGGTTAGGTTAGGTTAGGTTAGGTTAGGTTAGGTTAGGTTAGGTTAGGTTAGGTTAGGTTAGGTTAGGTTAGGTTAGGTTAGGTTAGGTTAGGTTAGGTTAGGTTAGGTTAGGTTAGGTTAGGTTAGGTTAGGTTAGGTTAGGTTAGGTTAGGTTAGGTTAGGTTAGGTTAGGTTAGGTTAGGTTAGGTTAGGTTAGGTTAGGTTAGGTTAGGTTAGGTTAGGTTAGGTTAGGTTAGGTTAGGTTAGGTTAGGTTAGGTTAGGTTAGGTTAGGTTAGGTTAGGTTAGGTTAGGTTAGGTTAGGTTAGGTTAGGTTAGGTTAGGTTAGGTTAGGTTAGGTTAGGTTAGGTTAGGTTAGGTTAGGTTAGGTTAGGTTAGGTTAGGTTAGGTTAGGTTAGGTTAGGTTAGGTTAGGTTAGGTTAGGTTAGGTTAGGTTAGGTTAGGTTAGGTTAGGTTAGGTTAGGTTAGGTTAGGTTAGGTTAGGTTAGGTTAGGTTAGGTTAGGTTAGGTTAGGTTAGGTTAGGTTAGGTTAGGTTAGGTTAGGTTAGGTTAGGTTAGGTTAGGTTAGGTTAGGTTAGGTTAGGTTAGGTTAGGTTAGGTTAGGTTAGGTTAGGTTAGGTTAGGTTAGGTTAGGTTAGGTTAGGTTAGGTTAGGTTAGGTTAGGTTAGGTTAGGTTAGGTTAGGTTAGGTTAGGTTAGGTTAGGTTAGGTTAGGTTAGGTTAGGTTAGGTTAGGTTAGGTTAGGTTAGGTTAGGTTAGGTTAGGTTAGGTTAGGTTAGGTTAGGTTAGGTTAGGTTAGGTTAGGTTAGGTTAGGTTAGGTTAGGTTAGGTTAGGTTAGGTTAGGTTAGGTTAGGTTAGGTTAGGTTAGGTTAGGTTAGGTTAGGTTAGGTTAGGTTAGGTTAGGTTAGGTTAGGTTAGGTTAGGTTAGGTTAGGTTAGGTTAGGTTAGGTTAGGTTAGGTTAGGTTAGGTTAGGTTAGGTTAGGTTAGGTTAGGTTAGGTTAGGTTAGGTTAGGTTAGGTTAGGTTAGGTTAGGTTAGGTTAGGTTAGGTTAGGTTAGGTTAGGTTAGGTTAGGTTAGGTTAGGTTAGGTTAGGTTAGGTTAGGTTAGGTTAGGTTAGGTTAGGTTAGGTTAGGTTAGGTTAGGTTAGGTTAGGTTAGGTTAGGTTAGGTTAGGTTAGGTTAGGTTAGGTTAGGTTAGGTTAGGTTAGGTTAGGTTAGGTTAGGTTAGGTTAGGTTAGGTTAGGTTAGGTTAGGTTAGGTTAGGTTAGGTTAGGTTAGGTTAGGTTAGGTTAGGTTAGGTTAGGTTAGGTTAGGTTAGGTTAGGTTAGGTTAGGTTAGGTTAGGTTAGGTTAGGTTAGGTTAGGTTAGGTTAGGTTAGGTTAGGTTAGGTTAGGTTAGGTTAGGTTAGGTTAGGTTAGGTTAGGTTAGGTTAGGTTAGGTTAGGTTAGGTTAGGTTAGGTTAGGTTAGGTTAGGTTAGGTTAGGTTAGGTTAGGTTAGGTTAGGTTAGGTTAGGTTAGGTTAGGTTAGGTTAGGTTAGGTTAGGTTAGGTTAGGTTAGGTTAGGTTAGGTTAGGTTAGGTTAGGTTAGGTTAGGTTAGGTTAGGTTAGGTTAGGTTAGGTTAGGTTAGGTTAGGTTAGGTTAGGTTAGGTTAGGTTAGGTTAGGTTAGGTTAGGTTAGGTTAGGTTAGGTTAGGTTAGGTTAGGTTAGGTTAGGTTAGGTTAGGTTAGGTTAGGTTAGGTTAGGTTAGGTTAGGTTAGGTTAGGTTAGGTTAGGTTAGGTTAGGTTAGGTTAGGTTAGGTTAGGTTAGGTTAGGTTAGGTTAGGTTAGGTTAGGTTAGGTTAGGTTAGGTTAGGTTAGGTTAGGTTAGGTTAGGTTAGGTTAGGTTAGGTTAGGTTAGGTTAGGTTAGGTTAGGTTAGGTTAGGTTAGGTTAGGTTAGGTTAGGTTAGGTTAGGTTAGGTTAGGTTAGGTTAGGTTAGGTTAGGTTAGGTTAGGTTAGGTTAGGTTAGGTTAGGTTAGGTTAGGTTAGGTTAGGTTAGGTTAGGTTAGGTTAGGTTAGGTTAGGTTAGGTTAGGTTAGGTTAGGTTAGGTTAGGTTAGGTTAGGTTAGGTTAGGTTAGGTTAGGTTAGGTTAGGTTAGGTTAGGTTAGGTTAGGTTAGGTTAGGTTAGGTTAGGTTAGGTTAGGTTAGGTTAGGTTAGGTTAGGTTAGGTTAGGTTAGGTTAGGTTAGGTTAGGTTAGGTTAGGTTAGGTTAGGTTAGGTTAGGTTAGGTTAGGTTAGGTTAGGTTAGGTTAGGTTAGGTTAGGTTAGGTTAGGTTAGGTTAGGTTAGGTTAGGTTAGGTTAGGTTAGGTTAGGTTAGGTTAGGTTAGGTTAGGTTAGGTTAGGTTAGGTTAGGTTAGGTTAGGTTAGGTTAGGTTAGGTTAGGTTAGGTTAGGTTAGGTTAGGTTAGGTTAGGTTAGGTTAGGTTAGGTTAGGTTAGGTTAGGTTAGGTTAGGTTAGGTTAGGTTAGGTTAGGTTAGGTTAGGTTAGGTTAGGTTAGGTTAGGTTAGGTTAGGTTAGGTTAGGTTAGGTTAGGTTAGGTTAGGTTAGGTTAGGTTAGGTTAGGTTAGGTTAGGTTAGGTTAGGTTAGGTTAGGTTAGGTTAGGTTAGGTTAGGTTAGGTTAGGTTAGGTTAGGTTAGGTTAGGTTAGGTTAGGTTAGGTTAGGTTAGGTTAGGTTAGGTTAGGTTAGGTTAGGTTAGGTTAGGTTAGGTTAGGTTAGGTTAGGTTAGGTTAGGTTAGGTTAGGTTAGGTTAGGTTAGGTTAGGTTAGGTTAGGTTAGGTTAGGTTAGGTTAGGTTAGGTTAGGTTAGGTTAGGTTAGGTTAGGTTAGGTTAGGTTAGGTTAGGTTAGGTTAGGTTAGGTTAGGTTAGGTTAGGTTAGGTTAGGTTAGGTTAGGTTAGGTTAGGTTAGGTTAGGTTAGGTTAGGTTAGGTTAGGTTAGGTTAGGTTAGGTTAGGTTAGGTTAGGTTAGGTTAGGTTAGGTTAGGTTAGGTTAGGTTAGGTTAGGTTAGGTTAGGTTAGGTTAGGTTAGGTTAGGTTAGGTTAGGTTAGGTTAGGTTAGGTTAGGTTAGGTTAGGTTAGGTTAGGTTAGGTTAGGTTAGGTTAGGTTAGGTTAGGTTAGGTTAGGTTAGGTTAGGTTAGGTTAGGTTAGGTTAGGTTAGGTTAGGTTAGGTTAGGTTAGGTTAGGTTAGGTTAGGTTAGGTTAGGTTAGGTTAGGTTAGGTTAGGTTAGGTTAGGTTAGGTTAGGTTAGGTTAGGTTAGGTTAGGTTAGGTTAGGTTAGGTTAGGTTAGGTTAGGTTAGGTTAGGTTAGGTTAGGTTAGGTTAGGTTAGGTTAGGTTAGGTTAGGTTAGGTTAGGTTAGGTTAGGTTAGGTTAGGTTAGGTTAGGTTAGGTTAGGTTAGGTTAGGTTAGGTTAGGTTAGGTTAGGTTAGGTTAGGTTAGGTTAGGTTAGGTTAGGTTAGGTTAGGTTAGGTTAGGTTAGGTTAGGTTAGGTTAGGTTAGGTTAGGTTAGGTTAGGTTAGGTTAGGTTAGGTTA
>CAVLGL010000093.1:68059793-68079217 GCA_963668995.1 Parnassius mnemosyne
CCTGGTAGACGGTGCAAAAATTTTCCAATTTCAGCTTCTGGGTATTCGTCTCCGCAGCGCTATTCCAAATGGATAGCGCCGCGCCAACTTTCCCCTCTATTTTGCTGCCATCCGTAAATATTTTGAGGCCCTGGTTGTCATTTTGGTCCATTTGTGCACCGTCTTCCAGGCATGTGAATTTCAGGCTAACCTGATCCGCGGGATGTGTGGTTTTGGAGTATTCGATTTTAGTTTCCACATCGCGATCACCCACCACACGTCGGGAGTAACCCTTCTTTATTTCATAAAGCGAGGCTGCTTCCCGGACCCTTAGGTCCAGTGGAAGCAGCCCGGCGAGTAATAGGGCCGAGTGTAGGGAAACTGTCCTATAAGATTTTATTATTTTTTGTACAAATCCTCGCTGCACCATGTCCAGTTGTTTTTTGACTTTGCATTTGTTGGTTGCTGATGCCCAAGCACTCGCCGCATACATTACGATCGGCTCCACCACCGCGACGTATATGGTCCTGATAATCTCGGGGTTTAGGCCCCAGTGAATCTTTGCGGCTCTCGACAGCTGACGATACAAGCTTTGTACCCTGCAGCACACATTCTTGATATGTGTGTCGAAGGTAAGCCTGTCGTCAACTGTGAGGCCGAGTAATTTTATTTCTTTGGAGAGACCGATGCTTTCCCCACCCATCTCAAGAAGTGGTGTGTCATATTTTAACTTGTTAGTTATTATCATAGCTTTTGTTTTAGATGGCGCAAATTTAAGCTTATTTTTGACACCCCACCTCCCGACATGAGCAAGAGTCACATTGGCCTGTTCCTGCACCTGTTTTGTTGTATCCCCGGCGAATATCAGGACCACATCGTCCGCGAAAGCCTGGCAATGAGTCCCCAACTCACTCATCTCCCTCAAAAGTGGGTCCAAGAGTAAATTCCAAAAAATTGGTCCCCCTATCGAACCCTGCACACACCCCTTTGAAGTCCTTTTTGTCCATTCTGCCCCAGCGTACCTGACACACACTGTTCTATCGCCTAGATAACTGTCTATCAGGCATCTCAGGTTTACTGGGCACCCAGTTTCCGCAAGTGCACATCGTATTGCCGGCCACCAGGCGTTATCGAAGGCTCCCTCTATGTCTAATGATATGAGCAGGATAAGTTTTTTGTCTTTTAACTTGGTTCTTATCAACTGCATCATATCATAGAGGGAGTCTTCGGTGCTGCGCTGCGGCATAAACCCATATTGTGTCCTGCTTATTTTGGGTACGATGTGCCACTTGATTCTTCGGACTACCATCTTTTCGAAAACTTTACCCAGTACAGGCAAGAGCCCAATCGGCCTGTACGATTTGGGGTGTGTGTAATTTTCTTTACCGGGCTTCCGCAACACCACCACTGTTGCTTTCTTCCATTTGACAGGGAAGTACGCAAAACTAAAGCATTTATTTATTAGTGCCAAGAACACCGCTAAATCCAAGGCGATAGCAACACCGCAAATGTCCGCTGTAAGACCGTCGTCTCCTGGCGCCTTTTTTGGACTAAAGGTGGACACGGCCCACATCAGCTCATTCTCTGTGAAAGGTGGGTCACATGAATTATCATGTGTCCCTTCATTTACAGTATTCGCTTTTTCCCTTATTTGGGTGTGCTCCGTGTTATCATCCTCCTTACGGTCTTCTGGATAAAAGGTCTCCGCCAAGATCCTGACTGATTCCACATTATCAAGTGTTTCCCCATCTCGGACAAGCGGAGTGTCCTCCTGTCTCGTCATTGTACGGCCTATGACCCTATAAATACTATCCCACATTGTTTCATTCTCCTGCTTGCTACAAAAGTCTTTCCAGCTCGTGGTTTGTGCCCTTTTCACTTCTTGCTGATATTCTTCCTTTGCTGTTTTGTATTGCTCGACCACCCACTCACGACGGACTGGTGCTGCGTAGGAAATTCGGCGCTTTAGCCTGGAGACTTCCTTTTTTCGCTGCGTCAGCGCATCGGTCCACCAGGGCAGTCCCATTCGTTTTTTATTTTTCAATGTTGGTATGCTCTTTTTACAAGCTTCAGTTATTGAATCTGTAAATTCCTCTATTTTATTTTCTAATTCATCTGTTGTGGCTATTTTTTCAATCTCTGCTTTAGTTATCCGTTTTTCGTTCCGAATCTGAGCGAGTTTCTCACGAAACTCGCCCCAATTTGCTTTCTTTGTGTTGTACTTTCTTGTAGTTCTTTTTATGTCAGTTCCTAATGATTTTTCTAAATTTATGTCGAATAGGATTGCCCTGTGGTCCGAGCTGGTTGTTTCATCGGACAGTCTCCAGTTTTCCACCCTTCCGAGCAGGCTGGTCGAGCAAGCAGTAATATCCACGCAGCTGGAGTATCTTTTTCCACCTCGAATAGTGTCAAATGTGGGCTCAGTCCCCCTGTTCAATATGTGGAGTTCTATTTCATCAAATTTTGCCACAACCTCTATCCCTCTACTGTCCGTTTTCCGGCTTCCCCACCAGGTACTCCAGGCGTTTACGTCACCACCGAGTATCACGCTCGCAGTCCCCAAGCCCACCACGGCCGCTTCAATCAGTTTTAGATATGGGTCTATTGGTTTATCACCCTCCAGGTAGACAGACACCACTCCCAATTCCCAAGCCCCTGTCCTTAGTTTTGCAACTGCGATATTCTCCGTTGTAAGACTGGGGCATTGGGTCATGTCGATGGTGTCGTCGAATAGTACAATAGCAGCTTTAATCACCTTATCAGTGATCAGGCTTCTGTTGCTTTGTACTATTCTTGTCCCCGGGTAATTTTTCATCTGGCCAATTCGACCGATGTATGGCTCCTGTATTATAGCAAATGATGTTCTCCTCTTGCTTGCCTCTGTAATTAATTCGGCCGTGGCTAGCTCACATCTTTGGAGATTAGCCTGGATTGCGTGATATCGGTGGTTCCCGGCGGTTGGTTCGGTGTTTAGCTTTGGGGCAACCTTAGCAGTATGCTACTGTTGACCTTGCTAGCATTTCCCACTTCCTTCTTACCGGACAGTCTGTGCTGAATGCATTGTGGTCTTTTTTATCAAATTTTGCCTTGCTACAGTTTTTACATACTGGCATTTCTCCTGACAACCATTCAGCACATTCGGTTTTGAGGTGCGGACCTCCACAATGACTGCAGATATCGGTTGTCTCGCTACATAGACGTTTGCTGTGCCCATATCCCAAGCATCGTGAGCACTGAACCAGGGGAGACTGGTCCATTACTCTTACCCGCTGAAGGTCTACATGAATTACTCCAGCTTCTGTAAGGCGGTTCCATATGTGGGGTGAAACCCTCATAACAATATGGGATGTATGCGGGTTCCTAGTCCGTTTTCTATATTTGACCTCCATTCTGTCATCTTTGTCCAATATTTCTTTGAAGAGATTTTTGTTTTGTACTCTTATGGCATTTTGTATCTCCTCGTCCGTATTGTATTGCAGTACATCTCTGAGAATTACGAGGGGGTCTTTGTTTTTAATATCATCTACGTTGAGGTCTTTCCCAGCCATTTTTAGTCTTTCCTTAACTCTATTCATTTCTTTTTCCGTTTGACATCCTACTATTATCTTTCTATCTCTAGCCTTTCTTATCTTATCTATTTTTAGTCCCTCTTCTTTAGCGTTAATAACCTTCCTTATCTTATCCATCACTTGGTCTCCCGTCTCCTTTTCGTCCATAGATGTAACCATCACCGAGTGCATGGCCATGTTCTCTGGTGATGGACCCTTTTGTGGCCCTGCCACTACACTAGCATATGTTACTCTATTCTCTTTGTTTTCTTGCATTTTAATTTCTTCTCTTAATTTTTCCATCGATTTCCTATTTTCTTCAAGGAGCTTTCCATGCTCTTCCAATTTCTTCATTAAGTTTTGATCTTCTTCTTTCCTTTTCATAGTTTCATCTTCCAGTCTCTCTTCCTTCTTCTCCTGATTATTTGCTTTTTCTCCTTTCGCTGTACTCTTACCTATTTCTGCTTCTTTTACTAGTTGATATAGTCTCTCTATGGCCTGAGTGACTTCAGTTTTTATGTCAGTCCTCAGGTTGCGAGAGTTGCTGAGGTGTAATTTGGCCTTGTTCAGGCAGGCTCGAGCCTCTGTCAGGCGATCCACATATTTTTGAGTTTCCATTTTTGGAGAACTTTCTGAGGTTTCAGCAGCAACTTTACGGGTTGTTCCTCTCGCTTCCTGGGACTGAACAATTCTCTGTTTTTGGCGGGCCACCGGGGCTGTCTTTTTTGGTGAGGTCGAGACTGTTGTTTCCTTATCTGTTCTTCCCGTCTCCCACTCTCCAATGCTTTTCCTCACGTTGAGGATCTGTGTATTTTGATCTCTTTTTGGAGAAGGCCCAGCCTTCTCCGTCCCGCTTAGAGAGTCATGAGGACTCGTGTTCTTGGCACTATTCTCCGAACATTTGGTTGGAGTACGGAAACCGAACATAATGTCAGGGGAACGCGTCCTAGGTCTCAACAGTCAACAAATGCGTTCTGGTCAAAAAAAATTTTTTATTTATAAAGGTTTGTATAAGTTTTATAAGCAAGAATAAAATTTTTATTTAAAATAATATAAAATAATAAAATAATCTTACAGATTGCGGTAAGTTTAAAGTTGTAATTAATAAAAACCACAAATACCGCGTCACAGTTATCCTTTATGAGATTTTTTATTTTATGTAGAGTTAACTCTACTTTGTATTGTTACTAAAACACTCTTATTTATATACAGAATTTCTTAAAGGCTTTTTATAAAGTAATGTATTTGACTCTACCTGGAGTCTTGTCTGTAATTTCTAAAATCTCTATCTTAAATTTTAATAGTACGGTAATAAAGTAACACAAATTGCAATCGATAACTGGTCACTCTTAATTTCTAACTTATAGGTTTAATATATTTTACAAGATTAAGAACTTTGTAGTGCTCTATATAGAGTCAGTCTACGTCCAGTCTGTTAGCTCTATAATGTAGTTTTCTACTAGATATGTCTTATATATTAAAAAATTTTTTAAAAATATAATATATAGAGAGAGTTATAGGTCAACAAGTTTTTGACTCTACCTAGAGTCCATGTCTTATGTGTAGCTAAAAGTGCTTCTCGAACCCTATTCAAAGAACCCAAACTCGGTATGCCTAGCCCGAGAGGTTCGAAAGTTATCGCGTTTTAAAATTCTGGTTGCTAAACAAGATGGCTGACAATTTTACGGTTAAAACTCTGTAACTTCCGAACCAATAGGCTTACAGCTCCGTGCTTGGGCTCGTCTTATTGGGCTCGAGCTGTGCTTTGATGTAGTGTAGTTTTCAGGACTTAAAATTTTTGGCGCTGAAATTTCCTGAAAACTATATGGTCTGTTCCGGCACAACTTGCCGACGTCTAGGGTCAAAACCAGAGTCCCCTACGACCCGTACTTCAGAAGTTATGGCCAATTTTAATTTTCCAAGATGGCCGCTGAAATGTCAAATGTGATGTTTGACCGCCAATAACTTTGCTTCCAGAAGTCGCAGGAGACCAGCGCTTCGACTATACTATTACCCTTCTTCTGGTCTTTCTGGTAGGGTCGATTTCAGGACCCTGAAAAACCAGAGCTCAAAAAGGGCTGATTTTATGTATGTCGGTAGAGATCGATCCACTTATAGTATAGCCGAAAACCGCAACTCACTACGACTTCTACAACCAGAGCTATTTAATTTTTAAATTTTACAAAATGGCCGCCGGTCCAGACAGTTAGATGCTATTTTGGCCGTCTTTTATTCGATTTGGCCCGTGTTTGGGCTCGTTTGAAAGGTCTCGGTGTCGAGCTTTCGTTTATACAAATCTTTTGGCTATTTTGAGCCCCCTTAAATTAAATTTATTACAAAATAAGTAAAATTTTTAAGAAATTTTGATTTTTAGAGCCAAATGTTTGTTTTAAAATTCTGCAAAAATTTACCTAGGTTGCTATCAAGATTCTTATACTAAATATGTATTTTATAATTTACTAGTACTTAATCTAAGGTATCACGTGTTAACAAAAAATTTTTGAAAATTAATAACTAAAAAACTACTCACTAGAAAAATCCAAAAATTTGTAAATATGTTCTTTGTGGTCTTCTTAACACTATACTAAGTTAATAATAAGGGGTCTTCACTTTACTTTTAAAGTTATATTGATATCAATTTTCGTCAGAAATTAAAAGTTTTATATCTTCTAAACCACTTAACTTAGAATGCTTCTGAAAGTTGCTGCCGGCTCCTCTCCACGCGCGCTACTGGAATCCGCCTTCAAAAACAGCCGCACGCCTCTGCTTCTCAAAACACGTGCCCACGTGGCACTTGTTTTTTTGCCTTTTTCTCGGAGACTATGGCTCCGAGAAATCTCAGATTTTACACAGGGGTGGGGGCCGCGAATAGCTCGAAGGCCGCACTTTAAAAAACAGGGGTAAAAGCGATTAATCGCTCAGCGTTTCACTTTGAAGTTTTAGGAATTTTTGAAAATCACTTTTTTCACAATATCTCTTTCACTAAAACTCCGATTTTATTGCGGTTTTCACTTTTATGAACCGCTCGTCAACGCGCAACTTTTGACGTATCACACACGAAAATCGGTTGCGAAAAACCTATTTTTCTGAATTTTTAAGCGCGGAGCGACTTAAAAACGTGGCGTTCGGGACGGCAATTGACACCGGACTCAGGTTAGGTTAGGTTAGGTTAGGTTAGGTTAGGTTAGGTTAGGTTAGGTTAGGTTAGGTTAGGTTAGGTTAGGTTAGGTTAGGTTAGGTTAGGTTAGGTTAGGTTAGGTTAGGTTAGGTTAGGTTAGGTTAGGTTAGGTTAGGTTAGGTTAGGTTAGGTTAGGTTAGGTTAGGTTAGGTTAGGTTAGGTTAGGTTAGGTTAGGTTAGGTTAGGTTAGGTTAGGTTAGGTTAGGTTAGGTTAGGTTAGGTTAGGTTAGGTTAGGTTAGGTTAGGTTAGGTTAGGTTAGGTTAGGTTAGGTTAGGTTAGGTTAGGTTAGGTTAGGTTAGGTTAGGTTAGGTTAGGTTAGGTTAGGTTAGGTTAGGTTAGGTTAGGTTAGGTTAGGTTAGGTTAGGTTAGGTTAGGTTAGGTTAGGTTAGGTTAGGTTAGGTTAGGTTAGGTTAGGTTAGGTTAGGTTAGGTTAGGTTAGGTTAGGTTAGGTTAGGTTAGGTTAGGTTAGGTTAGGTTAGGTTAGGTTAGGTTAGGTTAGGTTAGGTTAGGTTAGGTTAGGTTAGGTTAGGTTAGGTTAGGTTAGGTTAGGTTAGGTTAGGTTAGGTTAGGTTAGGTTAGGTTAGGTTAGGTTAGGTTAGGTTAGGTTAGGTTAGGTTAGGTTAGGTTAGGTTAGGTTAGGTTAGGTTAGGTTAGGTTAGGTTAGGTTAGGTTAGGTTAGGTTAGGTTAGGTTAGGTTAGGTTAGGTTAGGTTAGGTTAGGTTAGGTTAGGTTAGGTTAGGTTAGGTTAGGTTAGGTTAGGTTAGGTTAGGTTAGGTTAGGTTAGGTTAGGTTAGGTTAGGTTAGGTTAGGTTAGGTTAGGTTAGGTTAGGTTAGGTTAGGTTAGGTTAGGTTAGGTTAGGTTAGGTTAGGTTAGGTTAGGTTAGGTTAGGTTAGGTTAGGTTAGGTTAGGTTAGGTTAGGTTAGGTTAGGTTAGGTTAGGTTAGGTTAGGTTAGGTTAGGTTAGGTTAGGTTAGGTTAGGTTAGGTTAGGTTAGGTTAGGTTAGGTTAGGTTAGGTTAGGTTAGGTTAGGTTAGGTTAGGTTAGGTTAGGTTAGGTTAGGTTAGGTTAGGTTAGGTTAGGTTAGGTTAGGTTAGGTTAGGTTAGGTTAGGTTAGGTTAGGTTAGGTTAGGTTAGGTTAGGTTAGGTTAGGTTAGGTTAGGTTAGGTTAGGTTAGGTTAGGTTAGGTTAGGTTAGGTTAGGTTAGGTTAGGTTAGGTTAGGTTAGGTTAGGTTAGGTTAGGTTAGGTTAGGTTAGGTTAGGTTAGGTTAGGTTAGGTTAGGTTAGGTTAGGTTAGGTTAGGTTAGGTTAGGTTAGGTTAGGTTAGGTTAGGTTAGGTTAGGTTAGGTTAGGTTAGGTTAGGTTAGGTTAGGTTAGGTTAGGTTAGGTTAGGTTAGGTTAGGTTAGGTTAGGTTAGGTTAGGTTAGGTTAGGTTAGGTTAGGTTAGGTTAGGTTAGGTTAGGTTAGGTTAGGTTAGGTTAGGTTAGGTTAGGTTAGGTTAGGTTAGGTTAGGTTAGGTTAGGTTAGGTTAGGTTAGGTTAGGTTAGGTTAGGTTAGGTTAGGTTAGGTTAGGTTAGGTTAGGTTAGGTTAGGTTAGGTTAGGTTAGGTTAGGTTAGGTTAGGTTAGGTTAGGTTAGGTTAGGTTAGGTTAGGTTAGGTTAGGTTAGGTTAGGTTAGGTTAGGTTAGGTTAGGTTAGGTTAGGTTAGGTTAGGTTAGGTTAGGTTAGGTTAGGTTAGGTTAGGTTAGGTTAGGTTAGGTTAGGTTAGGTTAGGTTAGGTTAGGTTAGGTTAGGTTAGGTTAGGTTAGGTTAGGTTAGGTTAGGTTAGGTTAGGTTAGGTTAGGTTAGGTTAGGTTAGGTTAGGTTAGGTTAGGTTAGGTTAGGTTAGGTTAGGTTAGGTTAGGTTAGGTTAGGTTAGGTTAGGTTAGGTTAGGTTAGGTTAGGTTAGGTTAGGTTAGGTTAGGTTAGGTTAGGTTAGGTTAGGTTAGGTTAGGTTAGGTTAGGTTAGGTTAGGTTAGGTTAGGTTAGGTTAGGTTAGGTTAGGTTAGGTTAGGTTAGGTTAGGTTAGGTTAGGTTAGGTTAGGTTAGGTTAGGTTAGGTTAGGTTAGGTTAGGTTAGGTTAGGTTAGGTTAGGTTAGGTTAGGTTAGGTTAGGTTAGGTTAGGTTAGGTTAGGTTAGGTTAGGTTAGGTTAGGTTAGGTTAGGTTAGGTTAGGTTAGGTTAGGTTAGGTTAGGTTAGGTTAGGTTAGGTTAGGTTAGGTTAGGTTAGGTTAGGTTAGGTTAGGTTAGGTTAGGTTAGGTTAGGTTAGGTTAGGTTAGGTTAGGTTAGGTTAGGTTAGGTTAGGTTAGGTTAGGTTAGGTTAGGTTAGGTTAGGTTAGGTTAGGTTAGGTTAGGTTAGGTTAGGTTAGGTTAGGTTAGGTTAGGTTAGGTTAGGTTAGGTTAGGTTAGGTTAGGTTAGGTTAGGTTAGGTTAGGTTAGGTTAGGTTAGGTTAGGTTAGGTTAGGTTAGGTTAGGTTAGGTTAGGTTAGGTTAGGTTAGGTTAGGTTAGGTTAGGTTAGGTTAGGTTAGGTTAGGTTAGGTTAGGTTAGGTTAGGTTAGGTTAGGTTAGGTTAGGTTAGGTTAGGTTAGGTTAGGTTAGGTTAGGTTAGGTTAGGTTAGGTTAGGTTAGGTTAGGTTAGGTTAGGTTAGGTTAGGTTAGGTTAGGTTAGGT
The DNA here is from genome assembly GCA_963668995.1 of Parnassius mnemosyne. NCBI lineage: Eukaryota > Metazoa > Arthropoda > Insecta > Lepidoptera > Papilionidae > Parnassius > Parnassius mnemosyne. The sequence continues at coordinate 68,069,206 of CAVLGL010000093.1, forward strand.
TAGGTTAGGTTAGGTTAGGTTAGGTTAGGTTAGGTTAGGTTAGGTTAGGTTAGGTTAGGTTAGGTTAGGTTAGGTTAGGTTAGGTTAGGTTAGGTTAGGTTAGGTTAGGTTAGGTTAGGTTAGGTTAGGTTAGGTTAGGTTAGGTTAGGTTAGGTTAGGTTAGGTTAGGTTAGGTTAGGTTAGGTTAGGTTAGGTTAGGTTAGGTTAGGTTAGGTTAGGTTAGGTTAGGTTAGGTTAGGTTAGGTTAGGTTAGGTTAGGTTAGGTTAGGTTAGGTTAGGTTAGGTTAGGTTAGGTTAGGTTAGGTTAGGTTAGGTTAGGTTAGGTTAGGTTAGGTTAGGTTAGGTTAGGTTAGGTTAGGTTAGGTTAGGTTAGGTTAGGTTAGGTTAGGTTAGGTTAGGTTAGGTTAGGTTAGGTTAGGTTAGGTTAGGTTAGGTTAGGTTAGGTTAGGTTAGGTTAGGTTAGGTTAGGTTAGGTTAGGTTAGGTTAGGTTAGGTTAGGTTAGGTTAGGTTAGGTTAGGTTAGGTTAGGTTAGGTTAGGTTAGGTTAGGTTAGGTTAGGTTAGGTTAGGTTAGGTTAGGTTAGGTTAGGTTAGGTTAGGTTAGGTTAGGTTAGGTTAGGTTAGGTTAGGTTAGGTTAGGTTAGGTTAGGTTAGGTTAGGTTAGGTTAGGTTAGGTTAGGTTAGGTTAGGTTAGGTTAGGTTAGGTTAGGTTAGGTTAGGTTAGGTTAGGTTAGGTTAGGTTAGGTTAGGTTAGGTTAGGTTAGGTTAGGTTAGGTTAGGTTAGGTTAGGTTAGGTTAGGTTAGGTTAGGTTAGGTTAGGTTAGGTTAGGTTAGGTTAGGTTAGGTTAGGTTAGGTTAGGTTAGGTTAGGTTAGGTTAGGTTAGGTTAGGTTAGGTTAGGTTAGGTTAGGTTAGGTTAGGTTAGGTTAGGTTAGGTTAGGTTAGGTTAGGTTAGGTTAGGTTAGGTTAGGTTAGGTTAGGTTAGGTTAGGTTAGGTTAGGTTAGGTTAGGTTAGGTTAGGTTAGGTTAGGTTAGGTTAGGTTAGGTTAGGTTAGGTTAGGTTAGGTTAGGTTAGGTTAGGTTAGGTTAGGTTAGGTTAGGTTAGGTTAGGTTAGGTTAGGTTAGGTTAGGTTAGGTTAGGTTAGGTTAGGTTAGGTTAGGTTAGGTTAGGTTAGGTTAGGTTAGGTTAGGTTAGGTTAGGTTAGGTTAGGTTAGGTTAGGTTAGGTTAGGTTAGGTTAGGTTAGGTTAGGTTAGGTTAGGTTAGGTTAGGTTAGGTTAGGTTAGGTTAGGTTAGGTTAGGTTAGGTTAGGTTAGGTTAGGTTAGGTTAGGTTAGGTTAGGTTAGGTTAGGTTAGGTTAGGTTAGGTTAGGTTAGGTTAGGTTAGGTTAGGTTAGGTTAGGTTAGGTTAGGTTAGGTTAGGTTAGGTTAGGTTAGGTTAGGTTAGGTTAGGTTAGGTTAGGTTAGGTTAGGTTAGGTTAGGTTAGGTTAGGTTAGGTTAGGTTAGGTTAGGTTAGGTTAGGTTAGGTTAGGTTAGGTTAGGTTAGGTTAGGTTAGGTTAGGTTAGGTTAGGTTAGGTTAGGTTAGGTTAGGTTAGGTTAGGTTAGGTTAGGTTAGGTTAGGTTAGGTTAGGTTAGGTTAGGTTAGGTTAGGTTAGGTTAGGTTAGGTTAGGTTAGGTTAGGTTAGGTTAGGTTAGGTTAGGTTAGGTTAGGTTAGGTTAGGTTAGGTTAGGTTAGGTTAGGTTAGGTTAGGTTAGGTTAGGTTAGGTTAGGTTAGGTTAGGTTAGGTTAGGTTAGGTTAGGTTAGGTTAGGTTAGGTTAGGTTAGGTTAGGTTAGGTTAGGTTAGGTTAGGTTAGGTTAGGTTAGGTTAGGTTAGGTTAGGTTAGGTTAGGTTAGGTTAGGTTAGGTTAGGTTAGGTTAGGTTAGGTTAGGTTAGGTTAGGTTAGGTTAGGTTAGGTTAGGTTAGGTTAGGTTAGGTTAGGTTAGGTTAGGTTAGGTTAGGTTAGGTTAGGTTAGGTTAGGTTAGGTTAGGTTAGGTTAGGTTAGGTTAGGTTAGGTTAGGTTAGGTTAGGTTAGGTTAGGTTAGGTTAGGTTAGGTTAGGTTAGGTTAGGTTAGGTTAGGTTAGGTTAGGTTAGGTTAGGTTAGGTTAGGTTAGGTTAGGTTAGGTTAGGTTAGGTTAGGTTAGGTTAGGTTAGGTTAGGTTAGGTTAGGTTAGGTTAGGTTAGGTTAGGTTAGGTTAGGTTAGGTTAGGTTAGGTTAGGTTAGGTTAGGTTAGGTTAGGTTAGGTTAGGTTAGGTTAGGTTAGGTTAGGTTAGGTTAGGTTAGGTTAGGTTAGGTTAGGTTAGGTTAGGTTAGGTTAGGTTAGGTTAGGTTAGGTTAGGTTAGGTTAGGTTAGGTTAGGTTAGGTTAGGTTAGGTTAGGTTAGGTTAGGTTAGGTTAGGTTAGGTTAGGTTAGGTTAGGTTAGGTTAGGTTAGGTTAGGTTAGGTTAGGTTAGGTTAGGTTAGGTTAGGTTAGGTTAGGTTAGGTTAGGTTAGGTTAGGTTAGGTTAGGTTAGGTTAGGTTAGGTTAGGTTAGGTTAGGTTAGGTTAGGTTAGGTTAGGTTAGGTTAGGTTAGGTTAGGTTAGGTTAGGTTAGGTTAGGTTAGGTTAGGTTAGGTTAGGTTAGGTTAGGTTAGGTTAGGTTAGGTTAGGTTAGGTTAGGTTAGGTTAGGTTAGGTTAGGTTAGGTTAGGTTAGGTTAGGTTAGGTTAGGTTAGGTTAGGTTAGGTTAGGTTAGGTTAGGTTAGGTTAGGTTAGGTTAGGTTAGGTTAGGTTAGGTTAGGTTAGGTTAGGTTAGGTTAGGTTAGGTTAGGTTAGGTTAGGTTAGGTTAGGTTAGGTTAGGTTAGGTTAGGTTAGGTTAGGTTAGGTTAGGTTAGGTTAGGTTAGGTTAGGTTAGGTTAGGTTAGGTTAGGTTAGGTTAGGTTAGGTTAGGTTAGGTTAGGTTAGGTTAGGTTAGGTTAGGTTAGGTTAGGTTAGGTTAGGTTAGGTTAGGTTAGGTTAGGTTAGGTTAGGTTAGGTTAGGTTAGGTTAGGTTAGGTTAGGTTAGGTTAGGTTAGGTTAGGTTAGGTTAGGTTAGGTTAGGTTAGGTTAGGTTAGGTTAGGTTAGGTTAGGTTAGGTTAGGTTAGGTTAGGTTAGGTTAGGTTAGGTTAGGTTAGGTTAGGTTAGGTTAGGTTAGGTTAGGTTAGGTTAGGTTAGGTTAGGTTAGGTTAGGTTAGGTTAGGTTAGGTTAGGTTAGGTTAGGTTAGGTTAGGTTAGGTTAGGTTAGGTTAGGTTAGGTTAGGTTAGGTTAGGTTAGGTTAGGTTAGGTTAGGTTAGGTTAGGTTAGGTTAGGTTAGGTTAGGTTAGGTTAGGTTAGGTTAGGTTAGGTTAGGTTAGGTTAGGTTAGGTTAGGTTAGGTTAGGTTAGGTTAGGTTAGGTTAGGTTAGGTTAGGTTAGGTTAGGTTAGGTTAGGTTAGGTTAGGTTAGGTTAGGTTAGGTTAGGTTAGGTTAGGTTAGGTTAGGTTAGGTTAGGTTAGGTTAGGTTAGGTTAGGTTAGGTTAGGTTAGGTTAGGTTAGGTTAGGTTAGGTTAGGTTAGGTTAGGTTAGGTTAGGTTAGGTTAGGTTAGGTTAGGTTAGGTTAGGTTAGGTTAGGTTAGGTTAGGTTAGGTTAGGTTAGGTTAGGTTAGGTTAGGTTAGGTTAGGTTAGGTTAGGTTAGGTTAGGTTAGGTTAGGTTAGGTTAGGTTAGGTTAGGTTAGGTTAGGTTAGGTTAGGTTAGGTTAGGTTAGGTTAGGTTAGGTTAGGTTAGGTTAGGTTAGGTTAGGTTAGGTTAGGTTAGGTTAGGTTAGGTTAGGTTAGGTTAGGTTAGGTTAGGTTAGGTTAGGTTAGGTTAGGTTAGGTTAGGTTAGGTTAGGTTAGGTTAGGTTAGGTTAGGTTAGGTTAGGTTAGGTTAGGTTAGGTTAGGTTAGGTTAGGTTAGGTTAGGTTAGGTTAGGTTAGGTTAGGTTAGGTTAGGTTAGGTTAGGTTAGGTTAGGTTAGGTTAGGTTAGGTTAGGTTAGGTTAGGTTAGGTTAGGTTAGGTTAGGTTAGGTTAGGTTAGGTTAGGTTAGGTTAGGTTAGGTTAGGTTAGGTTAGGTTAGGTTAGGTTAGGTTAGGTTAGGTTAGGTTAGGTTAGGTTAGGTTAGGTTAGGTTAGGTTAGGTTAGGTTAGGTTAGGTTAGGTTAGGTTAGGTTAGGTTAGGTTAGGTTAGGTTAGGTTAGGTTAGGTTAGGTTAGGTTAGGTTAGGTTAGGTTAGGTTAGGTTAGGTTAGGTTAGGTTAGGTTAGGTTAGGTTAGGTTAGGTTAGGTTAGGTTAGGTTAGGTTAGGTTAGGTTAGGTTAGGTTAGGTTAGGTTAGGTTAGGTTAGGTTAGGTTAGGTTAGGTTAGGTTAGGTTAGGTTAGGTTAGGTTAGGTTAGGTTAGGTTAGGTTAGGTTAGGTTAGGTTAGGTTAGGTTAGGTTAGGTTAGGTTAGGTTAGGTTAGGTTAGGTTAGGTTAGGTTAGGTTAGGTTAGGTTAGGTTAGGTTAGGTTAGGTTAGGTTAGGTTAGGTTAGGTTAGGTTAGGTTAGGTTAGGTTAGGTTAGGTTAGGTTAGGTTAGGTTAGGTTAGGTTAGGTTAGGTTAGGTTAGGTTAGGTTAGGTTAGGTTAGGTTAGGTTAGGTTAGGTTAGGTTAGGTTAGGTTAGGTTAGGTTAGGTTAGGTTAGGTTAGGTTAGGTTAGGTTAGGTTAGGTTAGGTTAGGTTAGGTTAGGTTAGGTTAGGTTAGGTTAGGTTAGGTTAGGTTAGGTTAGGTTAGGTTAGGTTAGGTTAGGTTAGGTTAGGTTAGGTTAGGTTAGGTTAGGTTAGGTTAGGTTAGGTTAGGTTAGGTTAGGTTAGGTTAGGTTAGGTTAGGTTAGGTTAGGTTAGGTTAGGTTAGGTTAGGTTAGGTTAGGTTAGGTTAGGTTAGGTTAGGTTAGGTTAGGTTAGGTTAGGTTAGGTTAGGTTAGGTTAGGTTAGGTTAGGTTAGGTTAGGTTAGGTTAGGTTAGGTTAGGTTAGGTTAGGTTAGGTTAGGTTAGGTTAGGTTAGGTTAGGTTAGGTTAGGTTAGGTTAGGTTAGGTTAGGTTAGGTTAGGTTAGGTTAGGTTAGGTTAGGTTAGGTTAGGTTAGGTTAGGTTAGGTTAGGTTAGGTTAGGTTAGGTTAGGTTAGGTTAGGTTAGGTTAGGTTAGGTTAGGTTAGGTTAGGTTAGGTTAGGTTAGGTTAGGTTAGGTTAGGTTAGGTTAGGTTAGGTTAGGTTAGGTTAGGTTAGGTTAGGTTAGGTTAGGTTAGGTTAGGTTAGGTTAGGTTAGGTTAGGTTAGGTTAGGTTAGGTTAGGTTAGGTTAGGTTAGGTTAGGTTAGGTTAGGTTAGGTTAGGTTAGGTTAGGTTAGGTTAGGTTAGGTTAGGTTAGGTTAGGTTAGGTTAGGTTAGGTTAGGTTAGGTTAGGTTAGGTTAGGTTAGGTTAGGTTAGGTTAGGTTAGGTTAGGTTAGGTTAGGTTAGGTTAGGTTAGGTTAGGTTAGGTTAGGTTAGGTTAGGTTAGGTTAGGTTAGGTTAGGTTAGGTTAGGTTAGGTTAGGTTAGGTTAGGTTAGGTTAGGTTAGGTTAGGTTAGGTTAGGTTAGGTTAGGTTAGGTTAGGTTAGGTTAGGTTAGGTTAGGTTAGGTTAGGTTAGGTTAGGTTAGGTTAGGTTAGGTTAGGTTAGGTTAGGTTAGGTTAGGTTAGGTTAGGTTAGGTTAGGTTAGGTTAGGTTAGGTTAGGTTAGGTTAGGTTAGGTTAGGTTAGGTTAGGTTAGGTTAGGTTAGGTTAGGTTAGGTTAGGTTAGGTTAGGTTAGGTTAGGTTAGGTTAGGTTAGGTTAGGTTAGGTTAGGTTAGGTTAGGTTAGGTTAGGTTAGGTTAGGTTAGGTTAGGTTAGGTTAGGTTAGGTTAGGTTAGGTTAGGTTAGGTTAGGTTAGGTTAGGTTAGGTTAGGTTAGGTTAGGTTAGGTTAGGTTAGGTTAGGTTAGGTTAGGTTAGGTTAGGTTAGGTTAGGTTAGGTTAGGTTAGGTTAGGTTAGGTTAGGTTAGGTTAGGTTAGGTTAGGTTAGGTTAGGTTAGGTTAGGTTAGGTTAGGTTAGGTTAGGTTAGGTTAGGTTAGGTTAGGTTAGGTTAGGTTAGGTTAGGTTAGGTTAGGTTAGGTTAGGTTAGGTTAGGTTAGGTTAGGTTAGGTTAGGTTAGGTTAGGTTAGGTTAGGTTAGGTTAGGTTAGGTTAGGTTAGGTTAGGTTAGGTTAGGTTAGGTTAGGTTAGGTTAGGTTAGGTTAGGTTAGGTTAGGTTAGGTTAGGTTAGGTTAGGTTAGGTTAGGTTAGGTTAGGTTAGGTTAGGTTAGGTTAGGTTAGGTTAGGTTAGGTTAGGTTAGGTTAGGTTAGGTTAGGTTAGGTTAGGTTAGGTTAGGTTAGGTTAGGTTAGGTTAGGTTAGGTTAGGTTAGGTTAGGTTAGGTTAGGTTAGGTTAGGTTAGGTTAGGTTAGGTTAGGTTAGGTTAGGTTAGGTTAGGTTAGGTTAGGTTAGGTTAGGTTAGGTTAGGTTAGGTTAGGTTAGGTTAGGTTAGGTTAGGTTAGGTTAGGTTAGGTTAGGTTAGGTTAGGTTAGGTTAGGTTAGGTTAGGTTAGGTTAGGTTAGGTTAGGTTAGGTTAGGTTAGGTTAGGTTAGGTTAGGTTAGGTTAGGTTAGGTTAGGTTAGGTTAGGTTAGGTTAGGTTAGGTTAGGTTAGGTTAGGTTAGGTTAGGTTAGGTTAGGTTAGGTTAGGTTAGGTTAGGTTAGGTTAGGTTAGGTTAGGTTAGGTTAGGTTAGGTTAGGTTAGGTTAGGTTAGGTTAGGTTAGGTTAGGTTAGGTTAGGTTAGGTTAGGTTAGGTTAGGTTAGGTTAGGTTAGGTTAGGTTAGGTTAGGTTAGGTTAGGTTAGGTTAGGTTAGGTTAGGTTAGGTTAGGTTAGGTTAGGTTAGGTTAGGTTAGGTTAGGTTAGGTTAGGTTAGGTTAGGTTAGGTTAGGTTAGGTTAGGTTAGGTTAGGTTAGGTTAGGTTAGGTTAGGTTAGGTTAGGTTAGGTTAGGTTAGGTTAGGTTAGGTTAGGTTAGGTTAGGTTAGGTTAGGTTAGGTTAGGTTAGGTTAGGTTAGGTTAGGTTAGGTTAGGTTAGGTTAGGTTAGGTTAGGTTAGGTTAGGTTAGGTTAGGTTAGGTTAGGTTAGGTTAGGTTAGGTTAGGTTAGGTTAGGTTAGGTTAGGTTAGGTTAGGTTAGGTTAGGTTAGGTTAGGTTAGGTTAGGTTAGGTTAGGTTAGGTTAGGTTAGGTTAGGTTAGGTTAGGTTAGGTTAGGTTAGGTTAGGTTAGGTTAGGTTAGGTTAGGTTAGGTTAGGTTAGGTTAGGTTAGGTTAGGTTAGGTTAGGTTAGGTTAGGTTAGGTTAGGTTAGGTTAGGTTAGGTTAGGTTAGGTTAGGTTAGGTTAGGTTAGGTTAGGTTAGGTTAGGTTAGGTTAGGTTAGGTTAGGTTAGGTTAGGTTAGGTTAGGTTAGGTTAGGTTAGGTTAGGTTAGGTTAGGTTAGGTTAGGTTAGGTTAGGTTAGGTTAGGTTAGGTTAGGTTAGGTTAGGTTAGGTTAGGTTAGGTTAGGTTAGGTTAGGTTAGGTTAGGTTAGGTTAGGTTAGGTTAGGTTAGGTTAGGTTAGGTTAGGTTAGGTTAGGTTAGGTTAGGTTAGGTTAGGTTAGGTTAGGTTAGGTTAGGTTAGGTTAGGTTAGGTTAGGTTAGGTTAGGTTAGGTTAGGTTAGGTTAGGTTAGGTTAGGTTAGGTTAGGTTAGGTTAGGTTAGGTTAGGTTAGGTTAGGTTAGGTTAGGTTAGGTTAGGTTAGGTTAGGTTAGGTTAGGTTAGGTTAGGTTAGGTTAGGTTAGGTTAGGTTAGGTTAGGTTAGGTTAGGTTAGGTTAGGTTAGGTTAGGTTAGGTTAGGTTAGGTTAGGTTAGGTTAGGTTAGGTTAGGTTAGGTTAGGTTAGGTTAGGTTAGGTTAGGTTAGGTTAGGTTAGGTTAGGTTAGGTTAGGTTAGGTTAGGTTAGGTTAGGTTAGGTTAGGTTAGGTTAGGTTAGGTTAGGTTAGGTTAGGTTAGGTTAGGTTAGGTTAGGTTAGGTTAGGTTAGGTTAGGTTAGGTTAGGTTAGGTTAGGTTAGGTTAGGTTAGGTTAGGTTAGGTTAGGTTAGGTTAGGTTAGGTTAGGTTAGGTTAGGTTAGGTTAGGTTAGGTTAGGTTAGGTTAGGTTAGGTTAGGTTAGGTTAGGTTAGGTTAGGTTAGGTTAGGTTAGGTTAGGTTAGGTTAGGTTAGGTTAGGTTAGGTTAGGTTAGGTTAGGTTAGGTTAGGTTAGGTTAGGTTAGGTTAGGTTAGGTTAGGTTAGGTTAGGTTAGGTTAGGTTAGGTTAGGTTAGGTTAGGTTAGGTTAGGTTAGGTTAGGTTAGGTTAGGTTAGGTTAGGTTAGGTTAGGTTAGGTTAGGTTAGGTTAGGTTAGGTTAGGTTAGGTTAGGTTAGGTTAGGTTAGGTTAGGTTAGGTTAGGTTAGGTTAGGTTAGGTTAGGTTAGGTTAGGTTAGGTTAGGTTAGGTTAGGTTAGGTTAGGTTAGGTTAGGTTAGGTTAGGTTAGGTTAGGTTAGGTTAGGTTAGGTTAGGTTAGGTTAGGTTAGGTTAGGTTAGGTTAGGTTAGGTTAGGTTAGGTTAGGTTAGGTTAGGTTAGGTTAGGTTAGGTTAGGTTAGGTTAGGTTAGGTTAGGTTAGGTTAGGTTAGGTTAGGTTAGGTTAGGTTAGGTTAGGTTAGGTTAGGTTAGGTTAGGTTAGGTTAGGTTAGGTTAGGTTAGGTTAGGTTAGGTTAGGTTAGGTTAGGTTAGGTTAGGTTAGGTTAGGTTAGGTTAGGTTAGGTTAGGTTAGGTTAGGTTAGGTTAGGTTAGGTTAGGTTAGGTTAGGTTAGGTTAGGTTAGGTTAGGTTAGGTTAGGTTAGGTTAGGTTAGGTTAGGTTAGGTTAGGTTAGGTTAGGTTAGGTTAGGTTAGGTTAGGTTAGGTTAGGTTAGGTTAGGTTAGGTTAGGTTAGGTTAGGTTAGGTTAGGTTAGGTTAGGTTAGGTTAGGTTAGGTTAGGTTAGGTTAGGTTAGGTTAGGTTAGGTTAGGTTAGGTTAGGTTAGGTTAGGTTAGGTTAGGTTAGGTTAGGTTAGGTTAGGTTAGGTTAGGTTAGGTTAGGTTAGGTTAGGTTAGGTTAGGTTAGGTTAGGTTAGGTTAGGTTAGGTTAGGTTAGGTTAGGTTAGGTTAGGTTAGGTTAGGTTAGGTTAGGTTAGGTTAGGTTAGGTTAGGTTAGGTTAGGTTAGGTTAGGTTAGGTTAGGTTAGGTTAGGTTAGGTTAGGTTAGGTTAGGTTAGGTTAGGTTAGGTTAGGTTAGGTTAGGTTAGGTTAGGTTAGGTTAGGTTAGGTTAGGTTAGGTTAGGTTAGGTTAGGTTAGGTTAGGTTAGGTTAGGTTAGGTTAGGTTAGGTTAGGTTAGGTTAGGTTAGGTTAGGTTAGGTTAGGTTAGGTTAGGTTAGGTTAGGTTAGGTTAGGTTAGGTTAGGTTAGGTTAGGTTAGGTTAGGTTAGGTTAGGTTAGGTTAGGTTAGGTTAGGTTAGGTTAGGTTAGGTTAGGTTAGGTTAGGTTAGGTTAGGTTAGGTTAGGTTAGGTTAGGTTAGGTTAGGTTAGGTTAGGTTAGGTTAGGTTAGGTTAGGTTAGGTTAGGTTAGGTTAGGTTAGGTTAGGTTAGGTTAGGTTAGGTTAGGTTAGGTTAGGTTAGGTTAGGTTAGGTTAGGTTAGGTTAGGTTAGGTTAGGTTAGGTTAGGTTAGGTTAGGTTAGGTTAGGTTAGGTTAGGTTAGGTTAGGTTAGGTTAGGTTAGGTTAGGTTAGGTTAGAGTTAGGTTAGGTTAGGTTAGGTTAGGTTAGGTTAGGTTAGGTT